>CM065120.1:14357500-14707500 GCA_033026305.1 Cirrhinus molitorella | reverse complement strand
AAAAGTTTGTAGTTATACTCTGCTATAAAAGGTACTGTTGCATCCCTAGTGCATTTCACTTAGATATTTGGGGTTAAGTGCCTTGCAGAAGGGAACTATGGTTGTTCAGGGATCAATCTTTTGGGATTTAACTTTTTACCAGCTCAGATCTTTAACCACAACACTAAACAGACCAGAGTACAATGTTTTTAGTCAGTCAAACAAATGCTACAATACAAGTTCAACTACTAAAAAATTGCTTTTGTACATACTTGTAACCGTACACATTCCTGAACCAGTATTTCTGTTAGCTGGTAAATTCCATTATTGGCTTTTAAAAATTCCCTTTGTCCAATAAAAGTTACAAAAATGTTCTGCAAATATATAAGTTACAAACCTAAATAGGGAATCTGACCATTTTTGTACATTTGTCCTGTAACATGCGCTCTGACTGGTTTGCGATTATATTCCATGCCCGAAGTTCAAATCCATATTCACAGAGAAGAATAATGCATTTTATGGAGCCACTCAAGGGACATGGTTAGCTGCTTGCTGTCGGTAGCCTGTTACATTACAGTACGTAAAATTTCACTTACTATATAAACAGAGTAAGGAGAGATGGCTGACAGGATGAAAGTTTTTGCACAGTACACTACCAGTCAAATGTTTTTGGACAGTAAGTTTTATAATGTTTTTTTTAAAGAAGTCTCTATTTCAAGCCTGTATTTATTTGATCCAAAAGTACAGCAAAAACAGTAAACCTCTGAAATACTTTTTAGTACTTAAAATAACTATTTTCTTTTGGAATAAATTTTAAAATGTAATTTATTCCTATGATGTCAAGGTTGATTTATTAGCATCATTACTCAAGTTACATTCTAATATTCTGATTTGCTGCTCAAAAACATTATTAAAAACAGTCAAGTAGAATTTAAGGTTTCTTTGATGAATATAAAGTTCAGAAAAACAGCATTTATCTAAAATAATAGTGTTTTGAAACATTATAAATGTCTGTCATCACTTTATCAATTTAAAGCGTCCTTGCTGAATAAAAGTTAAGTTCTATAATTTTCTTCCCCCACCCCAAAAAACTAAAAAAAAAATATACAGACTCCAAGCTTTTGAATGGTATAGTGTATAATGTTACAAAATGTTTTTATTTCAGATAAATGCTGATCTTTGGATTTGTCTATTTAAAGAAATCTTTAAATAATAAGTTATAGACAATAAAGATAATAAAAATGTTTCTTGAACAGCAAATCATCTTGTTACAATGATTTCTAAAGGATCATGTGACACTAAAGACTAATGATGAAAAATTAGCTTTGATCAAAGAAAATAATTATTTTAAAATATATTCAAATAGAAAAGTTATTTTAAATAGTAAAAAATGTTTTTGGTGTATTTTGGGTCATATATATATCTATCTTACCGTCCAAAAACTTTTGACTGGTATTGAACACAGAGTATGTGCGATCACGAATCTCGAAAGTGAAAGTAAAGAGCGAGTGCACATTCAAAAGTGATTTCAATGACTTGCTCCATGATACCAGAAATATTTTTTTTTCCTCCCATCTCACATTGAGGATGTGGAGCAGGAAATCATGATGCAGACTCAACACTGTGATGTCTCTCAGCCATCGGTGATGAATGATGGCATCATCTATTTTGTTAAAATAATATTTTATTAATGTAAATAGTAATATTTACCCAGCTGGCCGTTGGCTGATCAGTCAACCATTGTGACCCATTCCTACCCAATAACAATACTAGCATTGTGTTGTTGCAATCATAGACTAAACTTCTACATGTTCTCAAAAAACAGATGCATCTGGAGGGGAAATATTAAAAATACCAAACTGCACCGACATCACGAGATGCCGCATTTTCCAACCTTCCGAAACAACAATCAGCAGGAGATTCCACATCCTCACATGCCTAACCGAAGTGCTGCTTTGATGTGAGAATCCACAATGTGCTTCTGTTTCAGTGTAATACTTTAATATTTAATAGGCTGAGCCTATAGAGTCCTTGCGCTGGGTGACTGCTCTTCAAACGCTGGGACTTTATGAAAGTGCTCCGAATAAGCGGGTCCCCCTCATCTCCTCCTCCGTCTCATTATTTTCCAGCCTTTCATTTCTCCTCCCTCTTTTCCTCCCTCTGACAGGCAAACCCATTTGAGGCCGCCTCTACATTCTAGACCATAGAGAGCTTGTTTCTGCCTGTGCGGAGGCCTAGGAATGGACACACACACTCTCACACACGTCTCAGTTTCAGCACTCTATATTCAGGACCTCCCAAGAGCCAACACGTCCCGTTCTGCTGTTCGTATAGACGGCCAGCAGCGAGCACATAGCTTTCAAAACGCACACCACACACCCCAAATATGCTTTGTTTAGTTCTGAACAGTCAGCACACACAGGATGAGACGCAGTTACCCACGGGCCCAAACACTCTTCTGTTCTGTCTGTGTGTGATGTGTGTATCTCTCTCTCTCTCACACACACATACACATTTGTCAAAAACAGGAAATGGTAAGGGTTGTTGGCCTGGTTTCTTTTGTGCCACTAAGAGCAGCAAAATCATTTTTATGGTTTAAAATCCTCTCAGAAATACAGACTAAATTCCCTTAGTCTCATTCGGCCATAACTCAGTCTCCCGCTCGCACCAACACAGCCCCACCGGTCTTTTTCCACTCCCTTCATTTCAACAGCCATCCATTTCTCTGCCACTGTTCCCCTCTCTCCGTGTCCCACAGCTGGAGGTGAAATCATTAGTGCCCCCGCTCCCCCTTTCCATGCTTTCCTCTTCCTCCCTCTCTCCCACATCATCCCTTCTTCCTCTCCCGCCGCCCGCTTGCATTCCACCCCCTCCCCCTTGCCCTCCCTCACAGGGATGGGTCCGCCCCCAGAGGCCGTTTTTAGCCAATCACAGAACTGCAGTCAGCTAGCTTTCCTCCTCCTCCCTTTGACTGTAAACACAGTGGAGTAAAATTGGGCAGGAACTGCCTTTTGTTTTTTTGTCTTCCCTCCCTCTCGCTCTTCATTTTATAAGGCCAGCAATGACAGAACACTATATTTCCCAATGCAAATGTGTATGTTGGTTAAAATAAAAATTGGTTAGAATATACTACTAATCCATTTGTTTGATTTCATCAAAGTGGTTCTCTGATACCACAACACTGTTTTTATTGTGTACAGTTTATAAAATTGTTGTTCATTGTTAATTTATGATGTTCATAATACACCAGTATTATTTTATACTACACTACATAAATTAACAAAAAGTTTGAGGTGAGGTATGTTTTTAAAAGAATTTAATGCTCTCAAAGCTACATTTATTTTCTCAAAAATACAGTAAAAAAGGCAAATCTCAAAATATTGTGGAAAAATTAAAATAAAAAAAATGTATAACAATATAAAATATTTGTGTTTTTCAAAAATGCAGTAAAAAATATGAATAATATAATATAATATATTATGACATGACAATCCATTTGTTTGATTTCATCAAAGTGGTTCTACATCAGAATGTAATACTACACAACCTGAACTAACTAAAAGTTAGTTAAAGTCATTAAGATTTGAGTTTTTTTTTCTTTCATGAATAAAGGTTTTATAACAATGTATCCATACTGAATAATATCAATAGTTTACAGGAAAAAAATGTAAAAAAAATTCAGTCTTTGACCGTTTGTGTACAAGTAGAATGACTGCAATCCAAAACTGGCCTTAAATTGATATTAAAAGGCAATTCCAATCAAACAAGTATCATATTTGATAAAATGCTAATTTGGTGCTCTGGAAAGATTTCTTATTAATAATGTTTAAAACAGTTATACTGCTAAATATTTTTTGCGGAAATTTTTTGTAGGTTTTTTTTTATAATTTAATGCATCCATACTGAATAATAGCAATAGTTAAAAAAAAAAAAAGTTACTCTTTTAAACGGTTGTGTATATGTAAAAAATGAATGCAATAGAATAACTGGCCTAAAATTTATATTAAAAAGCTATTCTAACCAAACATATTTTTTCATTTTTTACATAAAAGTACCAATAAAATGCCAATTTGGTGCTCAAGAACGATTTCTTATTAATGTATAAAAAAGTTATACTGCTAATTATTTTTTGTGGAAATTATGTTTTTATCAATCAAAGCTTTTCACTGATGTATGGTTTGTAAGATAGGACAATACAACTATTTGAAAATCTGGAATCAGGGTGCAAAAAAATAAATAAATAAATAAATAAATAAATAAATAAATAAATAAATAAAGAAGAAGAAGAAGAAGAAGAAGAAGAAGAAGAAGAAGAAGAAGAAGAAGAAGAAGAAGAAGAAGAAGAAGAAGAAGAAGAAGAAGAAGAAGCACCTTTAAAGTTGTCCAAATAAAGTTTTTAGCATTGCATATTACTAATCAAAAAGATAAAAGAAAAATCTATAATTTGGACCCATAAAATGTGTAAAATAAGATGTCCAATAACTGGCCCTAGAGTTCTAAAAAGCCAATTCTACACCAAAATACTTTTCATTTTTGAAGTACTATTAGCAAAAGTTTAACTACACGTTGTCATAAACAGTTACCATTAAGTAACCACACAGATTTAAATCTCATGAGCACAACACAACAAAGTAAGCTAAAAGCAGTAGGTGTATGATTTGCTAAAATGAACACTCATAAAAGTGCCTAATTCAGGAAAAAGACTACACTGACTGTATGGGTAAGAAAATGTATTGTAGCAAAAACAAAACTAGCTTTAAATATGATTTACCAGATAAACCTTACAAACACCTATACTAACAAACACAAAACCTGGATTCCATTTGTAAATGGAGACTAGATTTAAAACATTCAATTAATTTGTAGTCCAGGGCCTTGAATAGCACCGTTAAACCCTCTGCGAAAATTAATATTAGGAATGAAGAATTTGGTTGTTTGTTAGTCGACATTAGTAACTGGCTAAAAGAAGTGATGTCTTACCTTGTCAGTGGCGTCGGCACACGCATGCTCTGAATGATAGTGGTATACTCCTCCCATTGCACCTAAAGACAGCACAAAACAGTTAACTCAACAGCTAAGTATACTGAAGCCTCTAAAATACTACAAACATGTGATACAGCATAATTATTTACAGCTTGTATGCCATGTTTGGCAGTCAACAGTTTCAACAGGTCCAAAAACAGACTCTTGATCCAGCAGCTTTACAGGATATCGGCAGCATGTTGAGACATCTGGGCACTACTTTAATCTTGCCTGGTGTGTTATTACATTAATGTAATCACAATCACTATCATATTATGATTTCCATAAAGTGTAATTCTGTGGTATAAGCTCCTGTAATACTGTAGGATAAAGGATAAACCGTATTTACTTTAACATCAATCTTACTAATCAACGATAAAGGCATTCTAGATGTTTCCGAAGTAAATGTTTGTCCACTGATGATGACGTCAACAGCGACATCATGTTGTTGTTGTGACGGAAAGATACGCCAATGAGCGATGATAAATACATTAATCCTAGATTATAGTACAACGCTTTAATGACAACACATCCAAAGCCTTTTGTTTTCTTTAGGTCTTTGTTTTTGTATTTTTTTTTTTTTCGCCCGTCTGTGTTTGTTTGCGTGTTTCCAGTGTCTCTGTGAACGTTTCATCAGACAAGCACAGGATTACCCTTGAACACTCCCAAAAAAACTCTCCAAGGACAAGGACGTTTGTGTATACGAGCGAGGAGCTTGTGAAGTGCCCACAAAAAAGCTTTATATTTGAACTTGTGCGTCTATTTTTCTGTCACCATAAGTTCTTTTTAGTCTCTTTTCTCTCAATGACAGAGCGAGTGAGTGAAGCAAGGAGTGACTGACGACTCTGAGATAACAGGGAGAGAGAGAGCGACAGAGATATGAACCTGGGAATGAGGAGGATATTGACAGCGCCCAAGCGAACACAAATCTCATGCACAACCAACTACAGATTAATGAAGCAAAATCGACTAGTTTATTAAGTAAACTCTTGATAAACTAGTCAATTTACTTCAGATTAATCGGTTGTTTGATATGGTAGTTAGTTTTACATGATACAGTTTGAATATTTTTAGCAGCAGTGCTTTAAAGGGGTCATGACACGAGAAATCAAATTTGCCTTGACCTTTTGGCATATAAAAGGTCTTTGTACCATTAAAACATAAGTTCCATAGTTTAAAAAGTTGTCCTCATAATAAACATTTATTTAAATCAAGCTAAAAAAAAATGGCTCGTTTGGATCTGAGGTGCAAGTTATTGTCACCCAGGCACAAACATTTGCATAAAACTACCTCCAGAGAAAGACATCAAAGAACAGTCATCTTCTCACCAAAAGCGCCATCCACTGGCGTTCAGTAGCTTACTGAACGCTGAATGCGAGTGTTGTGTCAAAAGCAAACAGAAATGACAATCACTGCCGCTATTTTGTCTACATTGGATACAGTATACAAATGCGCATCCGCTTTCTGACACAGTGCACACGCTTGAGCATGTCATCAATAGGACAAATGGAGTGAAAGAACGCATTTTGTTTAAATACTTCATTCATGTCTTTGTACAGAAAAAACAAGTGGATAGTTTTTTTTATTTTAAAGGCATCACGGATCGATTCTGAGGATTGATTGGAGCATTTTGTTTTGTAATCAAGGCGTAGTGCCATGGAGAATTCACAAAGAAACATTTGTTGAAAGATGAAGCGGTACTATCTGACCGCAGCTGCATCACAAACTGTAAGTAAATGGTTTCATAATGTCTGGAAATTACTTTTTTTTTTAAGCAGGTTGTCAAAAAAAGCTTTATTAACATTATAAGTAAATCTTAAGGAACATTTTAAAACAAATCCATTTCATTTCCTTTTAAAGGGAATGAATTACCTATTGAAATTATGCTAAAAATGCATCATTTACATAACATCTTTGCCAATGTAGTTACAGAATAACAAAAAAATAAGTAAATAAACAAATAAATACTTAAAAAAAAGGAAATTCTGAAAAAGGTATCACTCATAAACTAGATTGAAAGTAACACACATTAAGCAGTGTTTTGAAAACATGCCAAAAAAAAAAAAAAAAAAAAAAAGATTTTATCTAAATGTGTTTGCCACTTCCATAATCAAACTTCATTTGTACAAAAAAGCTTCAGTGTGTACATGGCCTACGTGTGGCTGACTGCTACTAATTAAACCATCTTCAATCGACCAGACAGACGAGTCTCATCAACTAGAGATGTCTTTGCACTAAAGGTAAATTTTCATGCTGACAGAATCATGTTTTCGAATGACAGAAACATTATAAAACATCTGACAGACTAACAAATTTCTTGCGAAGTGGTGATGATTTCAGTTCAATATTTAAATCCCTCTGTAGTCATGCCAGCTGTTGCCATGGGCAACTAAATATCTGAAAAAGAGCATGAAAATACATTTTCTTTAAATTCAAAGAATTAAAATGTGTGCCGTTTACAGAGTTTGTAGCGCAGCATCTCTTAGCGGGTCTCTCACATGAAACTCAAGGCCTGTGTGAAAAAAAAAAGTGTTTCAAATCAAGCATTCAGGTTATCCTGAAAAATCCCTTATAAACCCATTTACTTGAAGTGGAAGAGAGTATTTCAGGACTCAATTTATCCTTTGGGCATTACTTGAATTGTGATAAGTGGACATTAAAATTGCAGCGTTAACTTTTGGGAAGATTTCAGAAACACTGAATTACTTACAACAGTAACCTCAAACAATAGCTAAATAATTTTAATAAATAATATAAACAATAGGTATTTGCCCAGGTATTTTCCAAAAAGAGTAAAAGGGAAATGAAATTTAAATTCCTATTTAAAGGGATAGTTCACTTAAATGAAAATTCTGTCATTCATTACTCACCCTCATGTCGTTCCAAACCCGTAAGACCTTTGTTCATCTTTGGAACACAAATTAAGATCATTTTGATGAAATCCTGAGAGCTTTCTGACCCTGCATAGACAGCAACGCAACTAACACGTTCAGTGCTCAGAAAGGCTGACACAGAAGAAAAGAAATTGCTGGATAAAGTTGTTATTTGTGTTTTTTTTGCACACAAAGTATTCTTGTTGTTTCATAAAATTATGGTTGAACCACTGATGACACATGGAATATTTTAACAATGCGGTTATTTTAACAATTATTACCTTTCTGGGCCTTGAACGTGTCAGATGCATTGCCATCTATGCAGGGTCAGAAAGCTCTTGGATTTCATGGAATGACATGAGGGTGAGTAATTAAAGACTGAATTTTAATTTTGGGGTGAACTCTCTCTTTAAGTTTCCAGTTTTGTAAATAAAAACATTTATTGACTATTTATTATAATAGTTAAATCATTATTTTGGGCTGGCTTGTGAAAATGTTTAGCCCTGATATAAGTTTTCTATATAAAACTGAACAGATAAGGATGTTGTCAGTCAGAAAAATTCATAACCTTCTTGCTGAAGTCTAACTGTGTGTGTGTGTGTGTGTGTGTGTGTGTGTGTGTGTGTGTGTGTGTGTGTGTGTGTGTGTGTAAAACGTGTCCCATGGTTGTTCTGTTCTACTGTTGCACCATCATGACGCATTTTCTGTCCACAGTTACAGAACAAACTCATTGATGACATGCTGTGAAGGATACAAGGAATACATGATGTAAGAGACATAAAATGAGCAACACGCACACTTTTTGCAATGATAACAGAGGGGAAGGCAAGAAGGGGAAGGAGGAAGAGAGGAAGAGAAAGAGGCCCACAGAGGGAAAAAGAATCAACCTTGAATAGAATTGCAAGCAAGACAAACTCAGCAGAAGACAGAGGGACGCTGGCTGGGACAGAGTGTGTCATTAATGAATTTTTAAAAGGACACTTAAAATCAGTTCAACGAAGAGAGCAACACACCTCTGACTAATACAGAGTAAAACAGCATATATATATATTATATTATATTATATTATATTATATTATATTATATATATATACACATACACACACATCGAAAGTATTTACACTTTTTAAATTACAAATATGCTCCCTTCACAACATAAGAATGATTTTGTAGTGAATGATTTACTTATTTGGCAAAACAATTTTTGCTTGAATATGGCGTTCACAGAGCATTAATTTTGGACCTCATTTCTATACAAGCCATCAAGAAGAGGGAAGAGGAGACCCTGGTGTCATTGTGGGGGGAAGGGGCAGACGAGAGGTGTCCTGAGTGATGTTATGGGAAGGAAAGAGATCCAGGGAAAATGGAGAGAGAGAGAGAGAGGAGGAGGAGGAGAGAGACAGGGGACTGAGGCTTCCCCTCTTGGCTACTATTGATTTTTCTCTGAGCTTCAGTGTGCATCAGCTTTATCTGTCCATTCCTGCTCCATTCTTCCCTCCTGCCTGAGCCCCATCTATCCATCGTTAGCTTCTACTGTCACACAATTCCAGGGTCCTCTCTCGCTTTCCCCCTACACACTACAAAAACAGGCATAGCCTTCTTCACATTATTGGGGAGGGGGGAAAAAAAAAAAACTCTGCCAACTCAAATTGAGCATTGACATTAACCTCCAGAAAACATTGACATTCATGCTCACACACAAGTTCCTCTGCTGTAGCACTTTGCATTACGAATTTAAAAAGGAGGACGAACAGACCGGGGAAAATAGCAGCAAGAGAAAGAAAGCGTGACAGCGTTAATGCCTTTTTACTTTTAATATCTGCTCTTAACAGTATATCATTTTGGAAAATAGTTGTTACACTGAACTGGTGTAAATATAGTTCATTTTTATATTTACAGTTGTTTTAAAAAAAATAATAATTTTTTTTTTCCAGTTTTCATTGTAATTTTAGTTGTTTACTACTATATTATTATTATTATATTATTATTATTATTATTATTATTATTATTAATTATCATCAGAGTTAGGGATTTTTTTTCATATTAGTTTTAGCTTTTAATAATTTTAGTGCTTCAACTTAAATTTGCTTTTATCTGTTCCTGGAAAAGTCACCACAGTTAATTAGCAGGTTTATTATTAACTAAAACATTCGTTTGAAATAAAATGATCAATAGTAGATGCAAAAACGTAAACAAAAACATGAAAAACATAACAATATAACTACAATTAATAATAATAAAAAAAGAGAGAGTTAATTATGAGGAAAGGGACAGGAGAGCTACGCATAATTATTTTTTTATGCATATTATTATTATTATTATTATTATGAAAAAAATGGACAGATGGAGAGCTACGTGTCCATCTTAAAACTCAGCAGCAAAAATAAAAATACATTTATTTATATAATTATTATTATTATTATTATTAATAATAAATAATAATAATAATAATAATAATAATAATAATAATAATAATTCATCATCATCATAATAAATAAATAAAATACATTTTTATTTTTGCTGCTGAGTTTTAAGATGGACACTTAGCTCTCCATCTGTCCATTTTTTCATAATAAAAAAAAAAAATAAATAATAATAATAATAATAATAATAACAATAACAATAACAACAACAACAACAACATTATTATTATTATTATTATTATTATTATTATTGAGGAAGAGGCAGATAAGGAGCTATGCATCTATATATTAAAACCCAGCAGCAAAAAAAATATTTTATTATTATTATTATTATTATTATTATTATTATTATTATTATGAGGAGGAGGAAAGGGACAAAGAGCAACACATCCATCTTAAAACACAGCAGCAGCAGCAAAAAAAAAAATATATATATAAATAAATTGAGGAAGGAAGGTCAGAGTTGGAAAAGTTGAGCCAACAGAGCAAGAGAGAGAGCGAGAAAGGAAGTAAGAGGAGTTTAAATGAGCAAGTTCAAGAGTGTGACAGAACAGGAGTGAGAGGGAGAGAGAAAATGAGAGAGAGAAAGATTTGGCTAATGTTTCTCAGCTTGGTTCAGCTTTCCCTCTCACCCCTCTCAGTTCTCCAACACACAAAGAAAGGGACGCCAGAAAGACGCACACATCCACTCCCTCTCTTTCTCTCGCTCTCCAATATGTAGTCTGCCTCTCTCGACCTCTCAACAAATCTTCCACAGGCCACTTAAACACGCTTTGCTTTGGTCTGTCTCTTTCCAGTCTTTCTGCATACAGAGACGGCTGAAACTTGTCTGACAGTGATAAAACTGATATTATAAACCCCCAATCTGACCCTCCGCACCAGGCTTCTCGGTTAACCCGGGAAAAGATAGCATCTAGCAAATTTAACTCTATGGCCAGCTCAAATCCCATTTACAGTAATAGGCTCTATAGAGTGACGCTGGGCTGGGACTAAAGTTGAGATTGGTCTTGGTAAAAGACTGACGTCAGACGTGAGATTTACACAGAGACGAGAGGTCAATGCGGTTTGAGGAAAGCCACACTTATGCTTTGGTCTCCAACAAATACAAAGACCGGAGCACAGGATAGAGCTCTCATAAAGACAGACACAGGAATGGAGTGCACCACAATGGCGTTTGCTCCCGAGTGGATTCAGCTTTGATGAACGCTGGGCAAACCGAGCATGGAGTCGAGTCCTTTTTTGAACCTATTCAGTAATGACAATGGATCAAGAGTTAGGTTTGACTTTATTTACAGACAACTGACGCATAAACTGAAGCAAAAGGACATCTGTTGTTACTTTTGAAAAGAACTAAGAGTTTAAAAAAAAAAAAAAAAGTGGGTGCACCAAAAATAAAAATGCAGCATAAGAGGAAACTTGTTAATCGTCACCCAAAAAAGAAAATTCTGTCATTAATTACTCATCCTCATGTCGTTCCAAACCTGTAAGGCCTTTGTTCATCTTTCAGAAGACAAATTAAGATCTTTTTGATGAAATCCAAAAGCTTTCTGACCTGAACTGAAACATTTTATGGCCCAGACATGTAGTAAGGACATTGTTAAAATACTCCATGTAACATAGGGCTGCACGATATGACCTAGAATCAAAATCGATTAATTGAACGTTTTACATTAAATCAAAAACAAAAGTTGCCATGCCAACCTGCTTCTGTAAACAAAAGCCTCTGTGGTCTTCTGATTGGTCCAATGTTTTTGACCTGACATTGATGAGCAGTGCTGCATGTTAAAGTTTAAATACTTTTAATAACGTGACATGGCATCTTAAATGCGCCACCCACGTGTGAGCACAACTGTCATACAAGTCCGTTTAACTCAGACTACAGATGCGGTAGTATGTTTTTAAGAAGAAAGTACAAACAGGACTAATAAAAACGAAATAACTGACATGGGAAAATTACGTCTGTTAGAGGTAGGGCTGAAATGATTCGTCATCATTATCGACAACGTCGACTAATATTTTTGTTGTCGAGTAGTCGTTTGATCTCATATGATATAATGTAAGAGCATGCAATATTGCAGTTTGACCAGTGTGGCGCTGTAGCGCAAGACTGTAATTCAGCCCTCCTGGATTCAATTCAAGAGAATAAGACACAGCTTTTCAAAGCAAACGCAGCAGAATCTGAGCGCAGTTTAAATGAACATACCTGCAATTAAGAAGAAAGCTATTTTTTATTTATTTATTTTTCTTCTTCTTAATTGCAAAAGTTAGAGGTACCGAATTTTGGTTTCGATTACTTGTCGATTAATTAACCGTAATGTTATGAAGCTACGAGAATACTTTTTGTGCGCAAAGAAAACAAAAATATTGACTTTATTCAAGAATTTCCTTGAACTTGTTAGTTGCATTGCTGTCTATGCAGGGTAAGAAAGCGCTCAAATTTCATAAAAATGTCTTAGGGTCTGTCCACACTCGTCACATTTGGTTAGATTAAAACAAACTCTGGTGCAATTACTCTGTTAGTGCGGTCCATTTGAGCAAGTAAGTGTGAACGCTGCCATCCGAACCCTGGTGTGCACCAAACAAGCAGACAGAGACCACTAAAAAGATGAGTCTTGGTCCACTAACAAACTCGAATGGTTCGAATGAAAATATGAATGCAACACGGACCAAATGCTTCTAAACGAACCAAAAACAGGAAGTAATGACAAGATGCGATGCTATGCAACATGATTTCACGAAGGGAACAATCAGTGTGTCAAAAAAAAAAAAATGAGCAGAGGGCAAATGTGGAGAAACGAGGAGGTAAAGTGCCTTTTATGAGCTCTTTGTGAGTTCGCCTAGTCGAGCAGACAGCATTAGGTGCATTCCTTTTGTTTGGGGTGTTCTGTAACTTCCGTCATGAAATATACATAATTCAACAAGACCAATCAAGTTGTGAACGTATCACTGTGCATTTAGGTTTGGTATCTTTAGGTTCCCTGTCAAAAAATGCCAAGTGAATGCTAAGCAGACCAGGACCGAATGTATAATTTTCCTTTTTGGTCTGGACCAAATGAACCAAATGAACTACAAATGTAAACACACCCTAAATTTGTGTTTCGAAGATGAACAAAGGTCTTACAGTTTTGGAAAGACATGAGGGTGAATAATTAAAGACAGAATTTTCATTTTTAATTGAACGATCTCTTTAATCCCTTTAATTTACTCATGGTTGCAACAATGACAACTTCACAATAACCCATTTCTGCAGTTCATATTCATAAACCATCTGGGTGGACTAGAAAGGGAGCTTATGCAAAGTACATCAAACCCATTTCAAAACAGCAAAGGAAATTCTGTTTTTACTCGCATATGATTTTATTAAATAATTGTTAATGTGAAGTTAAAACCAACTGAATAGCATAACCAACTATAGGTTTGCTGCCTGTTCAGTTAACACTGGCCTGCCGGTCGATACTCGCGTCCAGATACAAAGTGGCGAGTAGAGCCCTTAAAACGGAACTGTTGGAGAGGTTGCCTGGAGACAGACAAAAGCAGCCAAAACAAACAGACTCTTTTGTTATGAAAATGGAGTGTGAGAGTATGTTTTTCAGACACAGTAACAAAATAAGAGCATGTATGAGAGCGTCCTGAACGCCATATACACGGATGAGATTGAGGCAGTCATTCATCTTACTCAGCCCCATGGTTTCCCTCATGACCATCTCACTACATATGCGATCAGGAAATGCAACTCCATGTCCATCTGTGGCATAAAGTCCGAGACACTACTGATTGCTTGAATGGACAGCAGTAGTATTCATTCAAGCATGAGGACTATGCTATATTATTAATATAGTCACTTTTGAAAGGCACTGCCGGCAGCAAAGTGACAGCTGTGAACATTTTTCATTTTTACACAGTTTGTGTGATAGTTTTTGTCTTTTGACAAACAAGTATCCCTTTAGTACTATCAGTTATACACTACAGTTTAAAAGTTTGGGGTCAGTGCCTTCTTTTGGAAACAAAATTAATATTTTTATTCCACAAGGACGCATCAAATTGATTAAAAGAGACAGCAAAAGATTTTAATTTCAAATAAGGATGTTTGTTTGGACTTTCTATTCAAAGAATCCTGAAAAAAATAACACTCCATAAAAATATTAAGTAGCACAGCTGTTTTCAACATTGATAAAGGTTTCATGAGCACCAAATCAGCATATTAGAATGTTTTCTGAAGGTTCATGAGACGCGAAGACTGAAATAACAGCTGCTTTAGCATCAAAGGAATATTGCATTTTAAAACAGCTATTGTAACACTATTTCACAATACTAATATTTTAACTGCATTTAACAACTAAATGCTGAGAAAATGCTAAGAAAAAAAATTAAAGCTTTTAAAAATTAGATTCATCAAACTGCTACAGACCAAATCTTAACCAAATAGTCCAACACTGTGAAATATGTTGTAAGCAAAAAGTAAATATATAAAGTTGAGGTCACAGAGTTCAATCAGGACAACTTTATGACAGAATTATTTGCACACACTACTAGTCAAAAGTTTTAAACAGTAAGATTTTTAATGTGTTTTAAAGAAATCTCTTCTCACCAAGCCTGCATTTATTTAATCCGAAGTACTGCAAAAACAGTGAACATTTCCAATACCATTTAAAACAGCCTTTTAGCATCATAACTCCAGTATTCAGTGTCATGTTATCCTTCAGAAATCACTCTAATAATATGATGTGCAGCTCAAAACATTTTTATCATGATTATTATTATTAGAATGTTGAGTGGAATTTCTTCAGGTTTCTTTGATGAATAGAAAGTTCAGAAGAACAGCATTTATCTGAAAAAGAAGTCTCAATTTAAAGCATCCTTACTAAAGAAAAAGTTCAATCAAAAAAAAAAAAAAAATAATATATATATATATATATATATATATATATATATATATACACACACACACACACACACACTGACTCAAAGCTTTTGAATGGTATAGGGTATATATAGTGCTGATCTTTGGATCTTTCTATACATCAAAGAATCTTGAGAAAAAAAAAAAAAGACACTCAAGTGTTTGAAATATTGATGATAAAACAAATTCTTGAACGGCAAATCAGCATTTTAGAATGATTTCTGAAGGATCATGTGACAGTGATTGTAAAACTGGAGTAATGCTGAAAATGTAGATTTTAACACAGGAATAAATTACTTTTTAAAATATATTCAAATAGAAAGCAGTTATTTTAAATAGTAAAAATATTTCACAATATTGCTGCTTTTGCTGTATTTTGGATCAAAATACAGGCTTGGTGAGCAGAAGAGAATTCTTGTGAAAGAAAAAAAAAAAAACATTAAAAATCTTACGGTTCAGAAATATTTTACTGGTAGTGCACATGCAAACATGCATTGCTACGTTTTCTTGTAATATTACCAATAAATGCATTCAATACAGCTTACTACTTTCTATAAAAGTGTTGCCATCTTGCACCTCAAAAAATAAACTTAATGCACACAAATTCTCTTTAAAATGCATACATATTTCCACAAAAAGATACAGTCCTTGACATGTCAACTAAACACTAATTTATTTTCATGCAATTGGAATCCTGCATTGACCAATCAGGATTTCGGACCAGTTTTACAAAGTCTAGCTGAGTTTAGAGTTCAGGAAAATAAGTGAATGCTCTCACACACTTACTCACATACAAAATGCTTGGCTTTCTGACAGCTGGCTGTCTGTACGGCTTAAATCCAGCCAAATTCCAGCTGAATTCACACCCATATTTCATAGGAGTGATAAAACATCCTTCTTACTGCTGTGGTGAGGACATACAGTATGTGTGTGTGTATAGATTCACACACAACATCATATAAAGGCTAATATCATAAATTACAGTCTAAAAAAGGTCTATAATATTCAATCGCATGATTTATTTCAACCGCAAGCCCATCCTCTTTCTTTCTCCACCTTCATCCTTTTCTCTTTCAACACACCTGGCACCTGTAAGCACTTCTGAGCGTCTGTTCTGCTTTTTTGTCTGTGCTCACTTCTCTCTGAAGATGGTGCCAGGTCAGCGCAGTAGAGGAGAAAACCTTCAGCCTTCCTTTTAACACTCGTCCCTGTTCCTCTGTTCCTGGGCTGAAAGGAAACGGCCGTGCTTTCTGAATGGTTTATTGAGGGGTAGGGATGAGGGCTTGTGCTAATGCTCAAACTGCGCTACTGGTTTAAATAATGATCAGGAGCGTAGTCCAATTAAAACAGCTTACTGACACTACAAAGCCCAGCGCTCATCTTCAGCGCTGCACCTTGCCTGCTGAACAGCCCGCTGCGTGTATGTGTGTGCACGCAGGAGACACAGACCTACTCAAGGTGAAAAACTGAAGAGTCCTTCAGGGACACCGGCTTGATTTTGAGCACGCAGCAACAGTTGTCTTCATGGTAAGTGGAGTTCTGCAACGTCCTGATTTGGGCCCAAGTGTCTCATAGAGCTGAGTGCGCTAAAATAGACGCTGTTGTTCTGCTACAGATCCGACTGCCAGACTAAACCCGGGAATGGACTCACAAAACAACCCACGCTAGTTCTGGGGACCAGCTGGGCCCTCATAATATAAGCTCGCCCATCCTTAATCGAGAGTCATGAAGCCGGATAAACAAGGCCCGACCATTTCAAGTGTGTCCTTTAAATTAGTAGGAGTTGAGACACTAAGATTACGTCTAGCTCCTAAAACACTGTGACACTATCTTCAACTTTACAGCCCTACTGGCAGATTCCCACGACCAATACGACATCAATAGCTCAAATGAAGCATAGCTACTATGGCAAAGCAAATAAATTAAATGACAAATTAAGTTAAAATAAAAACCTAGACAAGAACAACTTGCAGTCCATTCACACCCTCTACATGTAAAAGTTAAAAAAGAAAATCTGATTTACTGTAACAAACTGCTTTAAGTTTAAAAAAATTGATTAATTTGAAATGACCATTTAAAAGACTGCCACTCAAGTCTTTGCTGTTTTTTTGCGCACAATTACGTGTTCATATTTGACAGGTTCACCTGTCTTTTTTCACACCTATAGTTAATTTGTTCATTTGGAGAATTTGACTCAGAAGCTGGTGTATACATAAACTAATAGCATTCGAATTTGCACTCAAAAAAAAAAAAAAAAGATCACCTTGAGGTTATATGCTGATAAGTGATATGCATGTTAATAAGACGATGGACCACTGGAGATAAAACCAGTCTCACAGTGAGTTAGTTCCTGTTTTAACGCAAACAAACTACAGAACTGAAAACGCCCTAATAGACTTTTTTTTGCCAAGATTAATTTTCCTACTTGCTTGAAAAGATTGAGTCAGATGCTGTGTTATGACTCTGCCACCTCACATCACACTTTTTCAACCCAAGTTCTCTCCCATTTGTGTAGTCTAACTTTATCTAGAATCAGTTCTACCAAATTATTAAAAGTGTTAAAATAAACACTCCAAAAATAAGAAACTATACAACTGTTATACAAGAACTGGTGGGGAGTACTTAGTTACATGTAAAAGCATTACATAATTGAATTACACAATAAAATGTAATCTATTAATCTGTTACAATTACTGGGGAAAATTGTGTAATCAAATTAGTTACTTTTAAAAATGAACATTGCAAAGGGGTACACTACCAGTCAAAAGTTTTGTGCTCACCAAGCCTGCATTTATCTGATCCAAAAGCAGTAATATTGTGAAAGGTTTTTACCATTTAAAAATAACTGCTTTCTATTTGAATATTTGAAAATTCAATTTATTTCTGTGATCAAAGCTTAATTTTATCAATACTCCAGTCTTCATTGTCACATAATCCTTCATTTTAATATTCAAAACAGGATTCAAAAAAGATCCACAGATTAGCATGTATCGGAGTTTAGAATGTAGAAATTAAATATAGAAATTATTTGGCAGGGACACTGATCAAAGGTGATGATAAAGACATGTCACAAAATGTTTATTTCAGATAAATGCAGTTCTTCTGAACTTTTTTATTCTAAAAAAGCTGGAAAATTATATATATATATATATATATATATATATATATATATATATATATATATATATATATATATATATATATATATATATATATATATATATATATATATATATATATATATATATATATATATATATATATATTTTTGCCATTTTTTGTTTTGAATTTAAATCTGTATTTAACTTCAGAACAACCTCAATGTTAAAAGAGGTGCTAAAGTCTCATTTTGCGGTGGCTGTGCTTTAATAATAAATTACTATAATCTTAATTCAAGAGATAAAAGCTTTTAAGTTGGTTTGATTGCTTCCATTGTCCTCATTTGTCGCTTTGGATAAAAGTATCTGCTAAATGACTAAATGTACATTTAGAAAAGTAATCAAAAGTAATCAGTTTAATTACTTTAATAAAGTAATTGAAGTAGCTACTCTACTTATTACATTTTTAAAAGGGTAACTTGTAATATGTAACCCATTACATTTCCAAAGTAACTTTCCGAACACTGCATCCATGCGTCATCTCGCACTCTTCATTAAAGGGATAGTTCACCTAAAAATTTCGGATTTCACAAAAAATATCATAAATTGTGTTCTGAAGATGAATGAAGGTCTAATGGGTTTGGAACGACATGAGGGTGAGTAATTAATGACAATTTTGGAATCAGAAAATCTGAAGAACATGGTGCTATGCATTTCAACTAACAGTATAACTCTCTTAACAGACTCTCAAAAATAAAGGTTCTTCAATGGCACCTATGGTTCCATGAAGAAACTTTTCATTGCACAAAGGTTATTTATAGTGGAAAAACATTATACTGCCAAAACGTTCTTCACACAAAGCAAAAAAAGTGGTTCTTTGAAGAAGTGTACACTGAAAGGCTCTTTAGGGAACCCAAAAATGGTTCTTATGGCATCGCTGCAAAAATCAATTTTTAAACTTTTATTTTAGAGTGTAGCTGACATCATTATCAAATTCAACTAAATATTTATTAAACAAATGCACAAGGGGTGGGAGCTCCGATGGAATTTTATGAATGACAGCCACTCAAATACTCTGGAAGCCAAATTGTGTGTGCGCCTGTTCTTCATCATTAGAAAATAGGACACATTAAACTTCGAACTGAGGAGGTGGAAAGAACAGTTTTAGATCTTTAATCCATTTGGTCACCTCTAACATACTCTCTGTACATTTCTGTTAAGAGTCAGCAGAACTGAGCTCAGTCTGGACCGGCCCCAGGGGGGATTCTACACCCTTCAAATGATCTTGAACTGTCCACATGTACACACACAAGTGCATGCTCACACACACAGACACTCTCGAGCGGAGGGGCTGCACGCACACAAGCCCACCAGAAATCCGTTTCTCTATTGATTTTATGGGACCTGATAGCCCTTTTTCCTCCCTCTCCTCTCAGTGCTGAGAATAATAGCGAACACCTCCAGCAGAATAAGCCTCAGGAGGTCTAACACGGTTCCTCCCTCTATGCATACATGTGCATATACAGGCAAATATGAGTTCGATGAGAGGATGAAATATGCAGGAGGGTAAATGGACAGGGAAAGTCAGTGTGAGAAAATGAAAGGGGGATCGGGTGGACAAAAGAGATAAAGGGATGAGGAATGAGAGCGGGAGAGGCAGAGAGAGAGCGCTTCTGTATTGAGAGCAGATGGTGTTGAACTCAGGGGATTTCAGTGTGCCGAGCTTCTCTCATTATCAAAGCGGCCTATCTGATCTCAGTCAATATCACACACACACACACACTGCTACTGTATATCGCACTAGTCAATATCACATATACACTCTCAGGTAAAGTACCTCTGATTATCCATCCAGTCAATATCACTTGCTCACACCTAGATGCTTTCGCATATCACGACAAATCACAGGACAGAAAGAGAGCAAAGACTTGCTTAATGACAAACGGCCCCAACAAAGCTCACACACACTCTAGTCTAGTTGGTGCAGTGGCAGCAGCAGGCAGGCAAAGCAGGTTGCTTGACGCTCACTCCATCAGACAGGTATTTCCAGTCTGGGCTTTTTAGTAAAGAGTGTGTGTGTATAGCGCAGCTCGGCCACAAAAAGCAACTGCCAGTAGGCAAACACACCTGAGCTTAAAGCACAACACCTGAGATATTACAATTCAACCCCTTCACTCATGCATGGTCATACAGGTTCTGCGCTCTTTTTTTTTTCGTGTCCAATTTCCAATATTTATTTATTTCACATGCGTTATGTAAATCAAAGCCCTGCTCCTGTCCTGTAATAGCATACGAGCAGTGGCTACATTAACTCTAGGTGTGTGAACACATGGCCACATGTGCATTTGGTCTCGCCAGCTTGTCGTCTATGGCAAAAAGGAAGTGCTGTGGCTGATTAAGCCCATCATGTGGCAGGAAATAAGGATGCCAGAGGCTTAAACACTTTATATTTTGGAATTTCCAGTCGCCTATACAGAAATCGTAAAGCACCGTGATGCTGTTAGACAGACGGTGAGATCGGGTCAATTATTAACTTAAACCCTAAAGTTGGAGGGAACAATTGTCCCATACTGTGGGGGAAAGCAGAGTGCTATTTTGGACCAGCGAATAACAGCATTAAGCATCCAAAACAGGGGAGAATAGTCACAGCTTGTGTAATTGAATGAATGCAAGTCTGTTTGCTTGCACTATCCATTACGAAAACAGCATCTTGTCAAACCATGAGGTTTGAAAGCCCATTGTATACTTCGGTTGTCCTTGTTCTACACTGGTTTACACAATGTAATTTTCATCATCAGTAGTGTCCGCATACAAAAATGCATCCACAAGGTGAATTTTGAGACAGAATGTCAACTAGGTGGTACTATGCATGTGTTAACCTCGAGTATACTTTGAAAGCTGTGCAGACACGGCTCTGTGCAACATAGAGTGAACCGTAGAAGAACACCTTGGCCTTAAGAGTCAATAGGAATGCTTGGTGTGGTGCTCATCAGAACGTGTGCAAACGTTAATGAAGAAATAACAAGAATTGCAATTTAGTCTGTTTTCAGGAGAAATGCCAAATCATGACCCTTGACAGCGCAAAGTCCGAAGAGTTCGCCGCATACTTGATGACAAAGCTTTAAGTCACATTTATGAAGACATCAGAGCTTGAAGCTTGTGTAACTTTCCATCTTTAAAAAGAATCTACTTTTTGTAGAAGCTCAGTCTCTCTGCATTACAGTATTTAAATGTAAAGGAGATCCATTTCACATTTGAACACTGACTTGAAAATAAATTAATTCTAATAATAATTTTAAAAATATTTAAGGTTCCTACATCCCTGATTTCGTCCAAAGTTTTTGGGTGGAGCGAAATACAAAGCTGCAATATTTATGACTATTCTGAATACACCACAAATGTGACCCTGGAGCACAAGTAGCACAGGTACATTAGTACATTGTATGTGTCTAAACTATCCATTTTTCTTTTATGCCTAAAATCATTAAGATATTAAGTAATTATCATGTTCCATAAAGATATTTTGTAAATTCCCTAATATAAGTATATAAACATTTAAATTTTGATTAGTAATATGCTTTTAAACGCAATCTCAGCTAAATATTGTCTTTATTGACAGAAAGCTTATTTATTCAGCTTTCAGATTATGTATACATCAATTTAAAAAACTGACACTCATGACTGGTTTTGTGGTCCAGGGTCACAAATATTGTGCTTAATCAGTTCAACACTACTTTAAACAATAATAAACACAACAAACTAAAATAAATGAATGGGGACAGGCCTAAAGCTGTCTTCACCCCCATCCTGTCAGGTGTAGTCTGTAATACAACTATACTTAGGTCATATATCCTGGTAAGACCATGTTTCAAAGTGTTAAAATCTCAACACAGTAAGAAAAAAAAAGTTGAAATGAGATCCACAACCCAAAATTAGACTGGCGGTCTTACCTGCTCCAGAGTTTCTGTGCGTTCCAGGCCCTGTGTGTCTGTGGGCGCCTGGGGAAAGCATGTTCCCGGGCGGGCGCAGGTTTTCCATGTGTCCATGTGCAGCTCCGAGCTGCTGTTGATGGTGATGGTGGTGGTGGCTTATTCCTCCAGCTGGACTTAGCGCACCGCCGCCACTCCCAGCATTACCGTTCGAGTTAGATAATCCACCGTGGTAAAATCCAGACCGCGAGCGTGATCGAGTCCTGGGGGGCTCCATAGTCACAGGATGGGGGTGATGATGATGATGGTGGTGGTGGTGGAGAAAAGGGGAAGTGGGAGGGGAATGAGACGCCGCAGAGGCGCTCTCAAGCGCTCCAGAGAGTCTAGTGCTGCCCAGGCTGTGGCCCCCCTCCGAACCCCCGTATTCCGCTGGCTGGGCCCCTGCGTCCTCGCATAAATCAGCACGCTTGGGGACGGGGTCCGGGGAACAGACGCGGGGCTCTCGAGACGCTGAATGACCAGTAGTGGCGATTGGCATTTCCTTTCGGCTTATATGATTCCCCCTCTCTCGCTTCCTCCTCTCCGATTCCACGCCAGAAAACACTTAGATTAAAAACACTGTTTGAGAAACACAACCCAGTCATTAAAATGCTTACAAACAATTAGCACCATTCAAATATACAGCTTGTGTTATTAAAACATTTACGAAACTAAAAAGAACTTGGCAGTTGCTAAAATATTTGCGACCCTGGACCACAAAATCATAAAGAGTAAATTTTTTGAAATTGAGATTTATACATCATCTGAAAGCTGAACATTATAATAATCGATAATTATAATAATTGATGTATGGTTTACTAGGATAGGACAATATTTGGCCGAGATACAACTATTTAAAAATCTGGACTCTGAGGGTGCAAAAAAAATCAAAATATTGAGAAAATCACCTTTAAATTGTCCAAATGAAGTTCAAATATACCCATGCTACTTAAAACAGGTTTTGTGGTCCAGGGTCACATTCAAGCACTTGAAACAACAAAAACTCATTAAGTGTAAATATTGTTACATTTACATTAAAATCTGACAGGTGTGGCTGACTTTCATTCATTCATTCATTTTTTATTGCCATATCAGCTGCAATGGCTATCTCATGGCAAAACAGATAACAATTTTAAAAATAATTAATAAATAACATATTTATATAAAACACTTACATAAATAAAAACATCAATAACAACAAAAAATATAGAATATAAAATGCAAAATTACATCAAAGAAGGTTTTTTAGTTTTTAACTAAAGTGAATTTAATACTTTTAAAGGGTTCACATTTAAAAACAAATCCTTCAAGGTTTTTTCCATTAAAAAACGTTGTGTGTGGCTGACATAACTTAAGTGTACAAAATGGTGACAATGTTACAAGCATCACTAGAGAGCATTAGTACAGTTTCTATATAGGTGATTGAATATAAATGTTAATATGCTGACAATAAAATACTGCAATACTACGGATTTCAAATGATATACATGTATATAAATTGTGAATTAGTTAAGATGCTTTAAAAATAAAAAGTAAAATGAACTAGTCTTTTTAAAATATGTATATATCACCATATATAGTAAGGCAGTACGATTACACACTGAAGAACTGGAGATCAAAAGTAGTCTACATACGAGCTGATAAAGTTTAATGCCCCCTTTTTGTCTTAGTATCTTAATTTCTTCTAGGCGTGTCCCTACTTACTTCACACGAAACTTATAAAATTATCAATAAATGCCTTCGTTGTGCCTTCTGTGATATTTAAAGCATCTTAAAAACGTTTTAAACGCCAAACTTCCGAACCCAAGACAAGTCACATCAAAGAAGAAATAAAAACAACACAAAACTAGCGGAGATGCGCTACACAACACAGCACACACGTGCGTTGTGTTTATGATGAATACAGTCAATAAATAAAGTATATAAATAGGAGAGCGCAGCTGGTTATCACACACTTCCGTGAACCGCTAGCGTTAGCTCCCAGCTACACAAAAACACACAAATACGTCTAAAATTGTCTGTCCACGGCTCTTCTAACACACCTAACACAGAAATATACTTTATAAAAACACGCCTTACTTTTCCGGCCAGTGTTTAACTGATTTAAATCACATTTAGAGTGAAACCATGGAGATGTATTAGCTTGTGTTAGCAGTGAATGTCGCGCTGGCTTTAGTCCACCATCTGCCTTTAGTCTCACAAAACTACCACAAATAAAGCCTTGGTCGTCTTTTTAAAGCCCAGGGCCAGATGCCCCGACCAGGCCGCTCATCACTAATGAATCTGCCCTGGTTATGAGAAACATTTATATTTATAAACTGTGTTTTGTCGCGACCAGTGAGAGCTGAAGCGTTCTAAAGTCCCTAATTATATTTACATCAGTGGAAAAACGGCGAGAAAAGCTCTTTTTATCACTCCTCCCACTTAAACAAACGCGTGTATATATTAACTGTGAAATAAAAAGAAGAACTCACCCGGAGCTGAGTGGAGCTGTGTGTTATGAAGTGTTTTTGAGCTGATCTTTTGGCGTGGTGCTCCTGCGCTCAGACGGTGTCAGTGAGAAATAATGTGACAGACCATCAGCGCGATTTCACAGCTCCAGCACAGCAGGCCAGAGCAGCCGAGCACAGAGCCGCGGTGGAGAGTCCACACACCCGTAAATGAAGAGGAAAATGAATTGCACTTAAGGCTCTCAAGCTTAAATTATACACATATGAGGCCCACTTCACAGTTCAACTGAAAAGAAAGACAAACGCCCATATCTAATAAGTGAAGTCCTTCGGGGAACAATAAAAACATTAGTAAGTCATATGCCATTTCTACTCAACTTTTAACTTAAACTGTTTCCATTGTAGCACTTTTTCAATGTTTTGTCTCAAAATTTGACATTTTATTCCCATATGTGACCCTGGACCACAAAGCCAGTCTTAAATAGCACGTGTATATTTGTAGCAACAGCCAACAATACATTGTATGGGTCAAAATTATCGATTTTTTCATTTATGCCAAAAATCATTAGGATATTAAGTAAAGATCATGTCTCATAAAGATATTTTGTACATTTCTTAGCATAAATATATCAAAACTGATTAGGAATGTGCATTACTAGGAAATTCATTTTTCAAAATTTTCTTCGTTCCATTCCATCGTTGTAACTCAGCCTGTTCTACATCAATGGAAAACTTATTTATTCAGTTTCAGCTTTTTTCAGATGATCTATCAATCTCAATTTTAAAAAAAAAGGTCACATTTATGCTTATTTTACAAATAAAAGAAGTTTAGAGAGAATTTTATAAATATATTGTGGCTACTTATGCCTAAACAATGTAATTAATGTACAAACAACATTTCCCACTACAAGATAAGAAACATTTTCATTCAAACAGCAAATACTAGTGTTAGTGATTTCTGTATTTCTGATGTATTTAAATTTAGCCTAGTTATTTGTTTATTTAATTAGTGATTTAAAGATAAATACTGCAACCCATATTGTTCTTATCTCCAAATATAGTGTAGTATATACTTAATATTCTAAGTACAGAATTTTATACTGAAATATTTTCTTTAGCTCTTTCACTTAGCTGGTTTTATTCTTTACCCCTTTTGTTCGATAGTAGGCCATATTATTTATCTTATTATTTATGTTTATCTTGTGTGTTTTATTTGTGACATTTTCTTTCTTTTTTTTCTTGTTTCTATCTGTGACCCTGGACCACAAAACCAGTCATATGAGATTAATACAAGCTGAATAAATAAGCTTTCTATTGATGTATGGTTTGTTAGGATAGGACAATATTTAAGATTCAACTATTTAAAAATGTGGAATTTGAGAGTGCGAAGAAATCAAAATATTAAGAAAAGTGCCTTTAAAGTTGTCCAAATGAAGTTCTTAGCAATGCATATTAGTAAATTTCATAAAAAAAATAAGTTCTGATATATTTACGGTAGGAAATTTATAAAATATCTTAATGGGATATTTACTTAATATCCTAATGGTTTTGAGCATAAAACAAAAATCGATAATTTTGACCTATACAATGTATTTTTTAAGACGGGTTTTGTGCTACAGGGTCACATTTCCAATTCACTTTTATCCATCTTTAAAAAGGTTAAGAAATATTTATTTATCTAATTAACTAATAATAATAATATTAGTAAATAATAATTATTATTATTGTTATTATTATTATTAGTCAGGCACGGCTGATGATTTAAACTGCTAATACGCTCAAATTATTATTAAATTGCTGCCCATAAGGCATCTATCGTGTATCTATTGCTCTGGTCTAGTTGGAGCACTGAAGGGAATGCAAACTAGAGAGATGCGCCGCTGAAGGGGAAACGCGTGAATAATTTACAAATGTTAGATGCTTCTCCAATTTATCTTGACAACACGTGTAAACTGGCTCCATTCACTTAAATATCCCCTGCACTTTTTCGATTTATGTAAATGTTTGATTTGCTTCGTCTGTAGTTGTTAACTCGGGCCATTCTCTGGGGCTTGTTGGACATTTAAACCTGATCACGCCTCTTGTTGGCCAGTAGCGATAGTGTGGACATGTAAGTCGACCAAGACAAAACATTTAATGAAACTGACAACATATGTTGTTTACTTTTAAGAAACGTGATTCTAAATAAACTTGTTTTAGTCTTGGAATAACGTATAATGTATTTTAGAACATGTGTCCTGAGATATGATTTAAAGGGGAGGTGCTTTTTTTCAATTCTTTTCCCATGCATTTTTCTTCAAGAAGTCTTCAATGAGTCACA
The DNA here is from genome assembly GCA_033026305.1 of Cirrhinus molitorella. NCBI lineage: Eukaryota > Metazoa > Chordata > Actinopteri > Cypriniformes > Cyprinidae > Cirrhinus > Cirrhinus molitorella. The sequence continues at coordinate 14,680,467 of CM065120.1, read as the reverse complement.
TAGAAGCTGTGATGAGTGTATATGTGGGTGTGTGAGTCCCATTTTCAAATCCCACCTTGACACACTGTTTTTTTTTCTCTCACTTTCTTTTGAAAACACACTCACATGCAAGTCACATGCTTCCCAGAAAGCAATTTATGCATGTCCTATTATCTCTTTATTTGTAAAGAGTGAGATCTTGCCCGGTTACGTTGAAACGCGCATAGAAAAGATACTACACTTAAAGTAGGCGTGTTCTGTAGTGATAATTTAAAGATTGGGCGAGAGATGGCAGCAAGAGGGGCTGCTTTGAAAGGAAATATGGGGGAGTGATAGAGAGAGGGATAGGGGGATGGGGAGAGAGAGGATGGGGGTAGGGAGGTGTGTGAGAGTGTGTGTGAGGGGGGGGCTCGGCCGATAGGCCCTCTTATTGGTTCGTTCAAATAGTGGGGGAGGGGCACCCAGCATACACCAGCTGTATGAGAAGAGAGAGGAGAAACAAAGGGTGAGATGGCGAAGGGGGGGGGCACAGCTTACGTTTCCTCACTAATATTCAGGGATAATTAAAATTCAGGCAGGGCTGATGATTTAAAATGCTGATATACTCAAATTAAAAATTAACATGCACTCAGATTCTGATCTAATACGATGTTAAACAAAAAAACTGACGGAAAACTTGCTTTTAAGTAACTCTTTTATTAACACTTGATTAATATTTGACAGTAGCTTCATGTTTTCAATTGTTACACGGTGCCCATTCCCAGCGCTCTTTTTCCTTAACCTTGACCAGGCGGATTTTATTCATCAAGAGATCTTTGTAATGCAGTGAAATGTGTATATGCACATAAGCCAGAGGAAGCTGTGCTTTGCATTATTTATTTAAAGGACAAAGGAATTACTGGAACCCTCTAAAACCAGTGTGACTAGTCTCAAAAAAAAGAGAGAGAGTAAGGAAGAGAGCCGGGTGAGAATGAGCAAGAGAAAGAAGGAAAAAAAACACAGGAAATGAGAGAGGGAGAAGGGAGGAGAGCGGCCGGCCTCCTTGCGTTTAAGCCAAACCAAATCTGAGGGAATTGGCATTGGCTGCTTCGCATGAGAACCAAGAGGAAAAAACTATAAGACAGAAAAAGGTTGAAGAGAAATGCCAAGAATGCAAAGGCAAGAATCAACACATTTAAGAGTCTTTCGTTCTGCTGGCTGACTCGCTCTCTCTTCTGAATGCAATTATAAACTACCACATTTTCACACTGTAAGCTTGAAAGCCGGTTTTGATTAAGACGCGTCGACTTGGGTGTTGGTAGTCAGCATTAATTAGTGGAAGACCTGGGTTTAATCACCTCTGCGGGCCTGTAAACATAAAAACACGTCTACTAAGCCTAAAACAAAGTTTTATCGTGGTTGGTGCGTTCTGGTATCGCCGCAGAAGCTGTCTTTGAATAGTTAGACATCACGACAGATGAGTTTACTGATTGGGGATCGCTGTCTTTTGGAGTAGAGATAGTGGGATCCTGGTCTAGGCGTCCCGTGCAGCGTCTTCCCTGTTAACATCAGAGATTGAATGTGTTTGCCAAGTTTCTGGTACGTCGGGCGTAGATTCGCAGTCTGCTTTCAAGTCTCTTGGCCCATGGATGTCATGCCAAAACCTACTGAGACTTAAACACATTCTAACACACACACACACAGTCGTACATACATCACGCACATGGCAGCTTGTCTCAGGCCTGCAGCTCTGGAACTTAGCATGCCACATACTGTTCACATAAACATACTTTATGGCATGTTATTAATGCTTGTCAGTATTGTGTGCGCTGGGTTTTAAACACAAAGGCACATAACAGCAAAACCTGTGTAAATACTAATCATGATCTATCTGTAGTCAGATTCACTAACAAGTACCAGTCAAAAGTTTGGAATATGAATTTGAACAAAAATACATTAAAAAAATAGAATAAAATCCAGTCTTTTGTGTCTCATGGTCTTTCATACATCATACTAATACGCTAAAAATGTAGTTTAGCCGTCACAAAAATAAATGACAGTTTAAAATACAGTCATACAGAAAATTGTGCTTTTGAATTGCAATAATATTAACCAAATGATGAGCATGAAATACTTTTTCAACAATGTTAAAAACTCTTAAAGGTATAGTTCACCCAAAAACCAAAAATTGTCATTGATTACTCACCCTCATGTCATTCCAAACCCATAAGACTTTGTTCATCTTTGGAGCACAAATGAAGATATTTTTGATGAAATCACAGAGCTTTCTGACCTTGCATAGACAGCAACACAACTACTTAATTTGTGTTCTGATGATGAATGAAAGTCTTACTGGTTTGGAACGACATTAAGGTGAGTAATTAATGACAGAATTTTAATTTTTGGGTGAATTAACCCTTTAATATTCCAGACTTCTACCAGTTGTGTAACTGAGTTGATTCTTTTTAACTGAGTTGGTTCTTTTAATGAATCATTCAAAAAGACTCAAAAGCTCAGGAGTTAGCATTTTGAATCAGTGTGGCCAATTCTTTGAGGAATTAAGTCAGCAAATTGGTTAGAACCGCTATAATCAATTACAAAAGTTCAGTTACTTCAATGTAACTATAGGCTGCTCTTACTTACTCTGCAAGAAAGCAAAAAATACATTATCTATTTATCTGTACACCTCAAAATTCTTTGTTCATGTTTACTCTCTGTGTAGTTGTGATAAAAAATAAGAGTAATGCAATGAAATTAATAAGTAGTAGGTCTATCTAATGTAATAATATTACAAGGAAATTATTATTCAGATTTTTACAAAGATCTGAAGGCATAGTTCACCTAAAAATGAATCTTTCCCAATGACTTACTCACTTTCAAGCCAGATGTATATGACTTTCTTCTTTCAGTCAAATACAATCAGAGTTATATTAAAAAAACGTCTCTTCCAGGCTTTATAATAGAAGTGAATGGGCTCTGTGCTTTTGCGCTGGAAGCTAGAGATTACAATTTATAAAGTTTTAAATAAGGATATTATTCTTACACAAATGTATCAATTTACTTCAGAAGGCCTTTATTAACCAGAGCCATGTGAAGTACTTTTTTTATGTTGGATGGATGCACTTTATTGGACTTCAAAATATCAACACCCTTTCACTGCCATTATAAATCTTGGAAGTGCCAGGATATTTTTTAATAGAACTCTGATTGCATTCGTTTGAATGCAAGAAGAAAGCCATAAACAGCTAGGATGCCTTGAGGGTGAGTAAATCATGGGTTACTTTTCATTTTTCAGTGAACTACACAATAAAACGTTAATGTTTAGAAAATTTGAACGTATATTAAAAGAGTCAGCTTTTTGTTATAATATTTCACTGACACTGCTTAGCCAGAAGCATCTGACTCACTTTATCCCACAGCTACCATTTTGGGATGCTTCTTTTAATAATTAATGGCTAATCTTTATCCAAATAATTTGCATGTTCTCTCATTGGCAATTCACCAACATGTATAATGTATATTTTTAGTCCTGATTAAATTTGCTTCGACCTAAGATTAGTCTTATGTGTCATATACTTTGAAGCACAAACAACTTTTGTCAGTATAAAAAAAGCTCCTGTGCATCTGGGCAGCTGTATGTGGTGAGTAGTACTTTCTAAATATGTATTCACATGGTAGAAATTGTCCACAGTTCGCATGATTAAGAGGGCGACACAGCTTACCCCACTTTCCCCTACTCTTATTCTATCCCCTCTCCTCCATTTCTCAGCCAGAAAGAAGAGGATTTAGGCTAGTTTGTCAGAGCCAAACCAAACCAGCATGAAAAAGGACAGAAAGAGAAGCCCTCCCTTCCTCTAACCCTGTTTTGCTCTTCTCTGTGTAGTTTGGCAGTAGACGCTGTAGTGTGTGTATGTGTGTGTGTGCGGTCTGTGTGAACAAGCGCTCATGTGGACAGGGCTCTGACTCTGCTGTTTGGTGAAGTTCCCAGTTAGGCTTGATGGGAAATGTTTTTTTTTTTCATCCCTCACTGAATGAAGTTGGTTCAGTATACACAAGACTGTCGAGCAACTGTTGGACCAAATGCTGAGAAGAGACTCAAGCTTGACACTTACCTGTCCAACAGAAATACACTATACTTAACCCTCTATGGTACGTTTTATGGTACAAATGCAAACTGCACTATCTATTTTTTATGTTTTTGAAAAAAAAGTCTCTTATGCTTGCCACATCTGCGTTTATTTGATCAAAAATATTGTGAAATATTATTACAATGTACAATAACTGTTTTCTATTTTAATATATTTTAAAATTTAATTTATTCCTGTATTTATAAAGGTAAATGCTTAGCACCCATTACTTTAGTCTTTAGTGTCACATGATACTGCAGAAATTATTAATATGCTAATTTGGTGCTCAAGAAATATATTTTATAAATGTTGAAAACAGCATTTATTTCAAATAGATTTTAACAGTGCAAACATCTTTACTGTCACTTTTTATCAGTTTAGTCCATTCTTTCTGAAAAATAAGTATTATTTCTGAATAAAGTAAAAAATACTGACCCCCAAACCTTTGAAAGGTAGTGTCTATATTTTTTAACATACTTATTTTTTTTTCTAGATACTTTTTGTAACAGTGCAAAAATCTTTACTGTCACCTTTGATCAGTTTAATCCACCTTTCTGAAAAATATGTATTATTTATAAAAAAATACTGCCCCCCAAACCATTCAATGGCACAGTCTTTTTAACAGATTATTTCCAGATTCTTTCTGAGTTTATATTTTTGCAGTTCTGCAAGTTTATTTCTCACAATTGTGAGGAAAATATCAGAATTGTGAGTTTGTATCGCACAATTCTGAGAAAAAAAAATCTGAATTGCGAGATATAAACTCACAAGTGTGAGAAAAAAGTCAGAATTGTGGGATAAAAGTTGCAATTACCTACAATTTGTGAGTTTATATCACGCAATTCTGAGAAAAAAGTTAGAATTATGAGTTTATATCACATGATTCTGACTTCATTTCTTAGAATTCTACATTTATATCTCACAATTCTGAGAAAAAAATCAGAATTGCAAGATGTGAACTCGCAGTTGTGAGGAAAAAGTCCGAATTGTGAGATTAAAATGTGCAATTACCTACAATTTGCGAGTTTATATCATGCAATTCTGACTTAATTTCTCAGAATTCTGCATTTATATCTCACAATTCTGAGAAAAAAGTCAGAATTGTCAGTTTGTATCACACAATTCTGAGAAAAAAAATCTGAATTGCAAGATGTAAACTCACAATTGCGAGAAAACAAGTCAGAATTGTGAGATAAAAGTTGCAATTACCTACAATTTGTGAGTTTATATCACGCAATTCTGAGAAAAAAGTTAGAATTATGAGTTTATATCACATGATTCTGACTTCATTTCTTAGAATTCTACATTTATATCTCACAATTCTGAGAAAAAAGTCAGAATTGTCAGTTTGTATCACACAATTCTGAGAAAAAAAATCTGAATTGCAAGATGTAAACTCACAATTGCGAGAAAACAAGTCAGAATTGTGGGATAAAAGTTGCAATTACCTGCAATGTGTGAGTTTATATCACGCAATTCTGAGAAAAAAGTTAGAATTATGAGTTTATATCACATGATTCTGACTTCATTTCTTAGAATTCTACATTTATATCTCACAATTCTGAGAAAAAAATCAGAATTGCAAGATGTGAACTCGCAGTTGTGAGGAAAAAGTCCGAATTGTGAGATTAAAATGTGCAATTACCTACAATTTGCGAGTTTATATCATGCAATTCTGACTTAATTTCTCAGAATTCTGCATTTATATCTCACAATTCTGAGAAAAAAGTCAGAATTGTCAGTTTGTATCACACAATTCTGAGAAAAAAAATCTGAATTGCAAGATGTAAATTCACAATTGTGAGAAAACAAGTCAGAATTGTGAGATAAAAAGTTGCAATTACTTACAATTTGTGAGTTTATATAACGCAATTCAGAGAAAAAAGTCAGAATTGTGAGTTTATTAAATGCAATTCTGACTTAATTTCTCAGAATGCTGAGTTTATATCTCACAATTCAGAGAAAAAAAGTCTGAATTGCGAGATGTAAACTTGTAATTACAAAAAAGTCCGAATTGTAAGTTTATATCACCCAATTCTGACTTCAGTTCTCAGAATTCTGAATTTATATCTCACAATTCTGAGAAAAAAGGTCAGAATTTAGTCTGTTTCACACAATGAGAAAAAAAGTCAGAATTGTAAAATGTGAACTCGCAGTTGTGACTTTTTTCTCTCAATTGCGAGTTTAAATCTTGTAATTCTGACTTTTTTTCTCTGAATTATGTACTACAAACTCACAATTCTGATTTTTATCAGAAAAGTTTATATCATGCAATTCTAATAAAAAATTCTGAATTGTGAGTTTGTAGTACATAATTCAGAGAAAAAAAGTCAGAATTGCAAGATGTAAACTCGCAATTGAGAGAAAAAAGTCAAAATTTTTTATTGCTTATAACACTGGGATTTTTTTTAAATACTCAAATTTTAAAATACAACATCCTATATTTGTTTTAAATAGCAAAGGCAACATATACACTTATTAGAATCTGATTTTATAAAATCTACAAATTTTCAGTTGCAGCTGCGCATTAAGTATTATATAGAAAAAAATCACATGCAGCAATTCCACATTGAATTGTTCAGACACGCAGACCATAACAAAGCCCTATTTAAATGAAGTCTATGTGTTTTTCCTTCCAGCTCACACATTGTGGAGGAGTTGTGTGTATGTGTATAAATCATGCTAAACGGAGGGCAATAGTGCATTGCAACTCAAGCCAGACTCTTATTCATCCTTTATATCTCAACACGCACATACACAAAACACGCTCTCAGTCTCAGCTTCAATGATTCTCCTTCTCATCCAATCAAACGCCTTTCGGTGATGTCATCGTTCTCTCTGTGTGTGCGGCAGCAGTTTTGGGTTTCTCCTAAACTCCGGTTCTCCCACACTGGAGCTTTTTAATCTCTCAGATGGAGAGAAAGAAGATGAAAAAGGGCGAGCGGACAGATCGAGGGGCTGAGAAGCGGCGACCATGACAACCTATGAAATCCGAGCGGCTGACATCTGTGACGCTCTCGTTCTCTCTGTCCCTCTCAATCTCCCTCTCTGTTGTTTCTTTGACTCGCATCCAGCAAACAACCCACAAGCTTTCATTTCATAACAGACTCCGACGAGTCTGACGACCTCACGTGGCCCTCAACATCATCTTTGATTTCAAACCGCAACGACTGACCACAGCAGAAGTGTGAAGTGTCTTTAAAATAGCAAGACTGTCTTTGACAGACTCATCATATCACAGCACCCATACGCACTTCTGACCAACATTTTCCCCCTCCCTGTCGTCTGACTGTTCGAATTGAGTGTATTTTCTTTTGAAATCATTTCTTGCTTCCTGTCACTGCAACTCTTGCCACATCCTTTGCTCTACCGAAAGCCTGTCACAGTAGAGATGCTCACATATTTCCTGCATCTCAACATCTCACGCATCAAAAACTATTAGAGATCTGCTACAACCATGGTGAGCTTCTGTCCTATATGTGGGAAGCCTGTTTATTTTGGTGAGTGGCATCTGGGGTTGGAGGGATACTTCTTTCAAATGCTTAATTAAGATGATTTTACGTAAGAGGTTTTACGTAGTTATCAACACTGAGAAATGTCAATGTTAAGCTTTGAGCTGCTGCATGTTTTGTGTTTAGCTGCAAAACTAAAGATCAGGTTCTGTTTTGACTTAAAAGTGGCCATTATTTTGACTTGCTGTTGCAGTATTTCAGTAGTATATGGTTTATATTGTACCCAAGTTGTGTGATAACATCTTATATTAGCAGCAGAGTGTTGTCGAAAGAAGTTTTATGTACTTATCAAACCTGAGAAACATCCGTGTAGAGCGTCGAGCTGCGAAACTTTAGATCAGGTTCTGTTTTGATTCAAAATTGGCCATTATTTTGACTTGCTGCTGTGGTATTTCAGTTGTATTTAGATTGTGCCCAAGTTGTGTGTGTGAAGACTTAGTTGTGTGATAACGTCTTATATTAGCAGCAGAGTGTTGTAGCAAAGCATGCTAACTTCAAATTAGCTTACGTTTTTGCCTTTACACCAGGTAAAACGAACTAGATGTTGTGTAACCAAGTTGTTGTATGCCTGTATCTCAAGGCCTTTGTTTACCGTTAATCAGTCTGCAGTTTTCTAACCGCCATCAGCGCCTCACGACATGAGTCACACAAGCACAGGAAGTGTCTGCCTGTGGCAGGAAGTGGAATAGGCCAAACACGAGACTGTTTTAATTGGCAGATAGCACGGCAAAAACCTATGGACTCTTGAAGAAAGACGAGAATTTGGCCAGAAAAACCCTGTAGGTGCCAGTCGGCTTTCAGCATCAAGACCGAAGAAAAAAGCTCCCTCAGTTATTGAGCTAGACTGCAGGCAGTTGTTAGTTCTGCCAGAAAGAGAAAAGCTGACCCAAGATGTTGGTAGGAGGTTCAGCTTTAGTCTGATCCTGGTTCAAACTAGAGGTTTCCTGTCCAATGGTTAAGGTCAGGGTTTTAGTAGGAGGGTCCATGCTGGACCACATGAAAAGGTAATATCAACATAGAACTGAGAAAGGGAATTCAGTCCAAAATGAATGTGGAATCGAAAGATTGAGGAATTTTAAGAGTGGAATCTAAGTTCAGATTCTCGTTCTCTTTATTAATGGAAAGTGTGAGGTTAAAAATAATTATTGAGGGTTTTTTTTTTTTTTTTACAACAGAACATCATTTTGTCTCATCCTTCAGCATGTATTAAAAGAAAAAAGAATGAAAGATGTGTTTACTTTATAGTATTGAACTTTCAATGGATGTCTAAGAGGGAAATCTAAACTTTATAACCATACTTACAAACAGAGGAACAAGTCCAAATTACTCTTGAGTTGTTTCAGAAAAGAAATGTAAAATAAATGGTTATTCAAAATATTAATAAATACTATAATAATATATAAATAGTTATGAAAGCCAATTTCTGCTACTGTTAAAAAAAAGTTATTGTGACTTTTTATCTCACAATTCTGACCTTTTTTCTCAGAATTGCACTCACAATTGCGAGAAATAAAGTCTCAATTCTGACTTTTTTGCAGTTTTCTCAGATTTGTGAGTTACAAACGTACAATTGTGTAATATAAACGTACAATTGTGATTATGAAGTCAGAATTGCAGGATATAAAGTCACAATTCTGACTTTTTTCCTCAGAATAGTGTATAACTCACAACTGTGAGAATTTAAGTCAGAAAAACTCACCATTCTGACTTTTTTCTCGCAATTGCAAGTTTATAATTTGCAATTCTGACTTATTTTTCTCAGAATTGTGAGATATACACTCCCAATTCCGAAAAAAAAGTTGTTTATTTCTCAGATTTGCAAGTTTATAGCTCGCAAATTTGACTTATAACTCGCAACTGCAAGTTTATATTACACAATTCTGAGGGAAAAAATCTGAATTGCAAGATGTATACAATTGTGTGAAAAAAGTCAGAATTGTGAGATCAGAAAGTCATAATGACCTTTTTAAAATGTGTATTAATTATTTATTCATAAATAGCACTACTAAACAAAACAAATAGTACATATTAGTAATATATTATATTATATGTGTGAAAACATGAAGAGTTCAGATGCAAAACCCCCTAAAAGCCATCTCAGTCAAAAATGAGATAATGATAGTGAGTGAATGCTCTCGACACATATTATACGTCCATCAAATGGTGATTTCACCAAGTACAACATGTTCCTGGATCAACATTCTTGTTGATCCTGGAACAACATTCCATTCAACCAATCAGAATTGAGGGATAACTTTTTTAGGAAATGTCAGTTTTAGGCTTACGATCAGGATTAGGTGCTTCTACACCCTTGTTAATCAGCTATCATTTCCCTCTGATTTTAGGAAACAAATATGGGTAGGGTAAGGTTTAGGGGTAGGGATTGGGTTAAGTCTATATTTTTGGAAAATAATGCTGATCCAGGATTAACAAAAGATGTTGATCCAGGAGCATGTCTTGCTTGTCAAAATCACAGTGACCGTAGAAACCTATACATCAGAGCCTGATAAAAATGTTTTTTTTTTTAATGAAAGATGTCAGATGGATTTCGAGGCTTTTGCATCTGAACTCTTCACATGTTTTACTGCTGCTAACTAATTCACAAAACTATGAAAGCCTGTTTCTGCCACCAAATAAAAAAACTGAAAAGTAAGTAATTGTAATCTCACAATTATGACTTTTTTCCTACAATTTAGAGTTTTCATCTCACAATTCTGACTTCTCAGAAAAGCAAGCTTTCATACAAATCTCACATAAACAAACCACCGCACACATTTATCCCATGATTGTAAATGGCTCCCTTGACTCTTAACTCCAGCTTCAGTAAACACACCTGTCTGACTGTTTAACCTTTTGACCTTTGATCCACGCAGGTGAAAAGAAGAGGTCATTGGGACGGGATTATCACCCGTTGTGCTTGAAGTGTCACAGGTGCAAAAGACAGCTAACACCTGGCCAGCATGCAGAGGTATATATATATTTGCTTTGTCATATTTGCTATATATGTTGCCTTTTAATGTCACTGTTTTTTTTTACATGTGTATGCAGCATGATGAGAAGCCATACTGCACTAACTGCTACATGAGAGATTTTGGACCCAGAGGTGAGACCCAAATGACTGTATTTAATATATATATAATGTAAGGGATAATCAACGGTTTGCTGTGCATTAAAGGATTTTAATGCACAACGTGGAGGCTAATAACCGCTTCGCGTCGGGCGGTTATTAGCCTCCACGTTGTGCATTAAAATCTTTTAATGCACGGCAAGCCGTTGATTATCCCGCTTATTCCATGGCTATTTGTAAATTTATAGACAAGTTAAAACTAGGATTGCTCTTTGCAGCCAGCGCAAGATTTGACTGAATGGGTAAAAATGGCGGTTATTTTCGTCAGTTAGCTCATCAGCTCTATCATTCCCCCCGAATCAAATCAGACACAGACATGAAATAATGATAAATCACATTTATTTGAACGAATTACAGCATTTATTTCAATTAATTATCGATTGATCGAGAGAAAGACACAGAGAGAGAGGGAGAAAGGGAGAGATGACAGTTGTATGTGTGTGTTACCTGCCTGCTGCGCGTCTCTCTCTACAAACAACGAATTAATTCAAAAACAGCGGTTTTACCACCTAGTTGCTGAGGAATATAATGTAGCGATCTAGCATCCAGGCTATTTGATTAATATGGATCAAGAGGAAGCCCTGACAGTCCTGAAGTTTATGTAGGCCTATGTGCGCAGGGCAATGCGATCTCCGCGCTCTCTCTCTCTCTCTCTCTCTCTCAGTGTGTGGTTGCGTGCATCAATTAAAGCAGCGCATTAATATAGAACGGTGGTTAAACTGACTTGGAACTACCTGTGCATTAAACAATTTTAATGCATACCTGCCAGCCAATCAGAATCCAGTATCCAGACATTCCATGGAATAAATATATATATATATATATATATATATATATATATATATATACATACCCTTGCAGAATCTGCAAAATGTTAATTCTTTTAGCAAAATAAGAGGGATCATACAAAATGCATGTTATATTTTATTTAGTACTGACCTGAATAAGACATTTTACATAAAAGACAATTACATATAGTCCACAAGAGAAAACAATAGTTGAATTTATAAAAATGACCCTGTTCAAAAGTTTACATACCCTTGATTCTTAACATTGTGTTGTTACCTGAAAGACCCACAGCTGTTTTTTTGTTTTTGTTTTTTTAGTGATAGTTGTTCATGAGTCCCTTGTTTGTCCTGAACAGTTAAACTGCCTGCTGTTCATCAGAAAAATCCTTCAGCTCTCACAAATTCTTTGGTTTTCCAGCATTTTTGTGTATTTGAACCCTTTCCAACAATGACTGTATGATTTTGAGATCCATCTTTTCACACTGAGGACATCTGAGGGACTCATATGAAACTATTACAGAAGGTTCAAACACTCACTGATGCTCCAGAAGGAAAAAAAAAAAAACATGCATTAAGAACTGGGGAACTTTTGAACAGAATGGAAATGTGTACGTTTTGCTTATTTTGCCTAAATATCACATTTTTTCATTTATCACTGCCCTACAGAAGCTACAGAAGAAACTTACATGTTTCCAAGAAGACAAAATTATTTCAATTTACCATGATCTTCAAATTCCAAAAGTTCCCCCAGGCTCTTAATGCATGTTTTTTTCCTTCTGGAGCATCAGTGAGTGTTTGAACCTTCTGCAATAGTTGCATATGTGTCCCTCAGTTGTCCTCAATGTGAAAAGATGGATCTAAAAATCATACAGTCATTGTTGGAAAGGGTTCAAATACACAAAAAAGCTGGAAAACCAAAGAATTTGTGGGAGCTGAAGGATTTTTCTGATGAACAGCAGACAGTTTAACTGTTCAGGACAAACAAGGGACTCATGAACAACTATCACTAAACAAACCAACACAGCTGTAGATCATTCAGGTAACAACACAGTATTAAGAATTAAGGGTATGTAAACTTTTAAACAGGGTCATTTTTATAAATTCAACTATTGTTTTCTTTTGTGGCCTATATGTCTTTTATGTAAAATATCTTATTCTTGTCAGTACTAAATAAAAAATAACATAATGCCTCTTATTTTGCTAAAAGAAAAATAATATGTAATCTATTTTTTTTCTTTCTTTTTTTGTGCAGGTAGCCGAAAACCTGTTGCTCGGACCTTTAACACAGCAGCTTCTTAAGAGAGATCTCGCACACAGGATCTAGATCTAGAAAAAACATTATCTGCTTTACACGGCCACACACAGCAAACACTGTAAAATGCTGCCAAGCTGATCTCTCCTTACCACAGAATAAAACACAACTCCACCCTTATGATTCCATTCGTCATAAACTTATAAAAATGAACAGAACCTGCAAAATCCACAGCCAATTACATTGGCATTCTCTCAGGGAAATGAGCTACTTCATGTGTTTAAATCTTTTGCCTTCATTTTGCCATTAAGGTCCCTAAATATTAGTTTTTTTAATTGAGTTGTATCTTATTCTTCAGAATAGGAGATGTGAAAACATCAAACTGGTGAAACTATTGTTGTTGTAGGAGGGCTGTTATGTACAAGCATCATGTGTTTTTGGTTTAGAAATACAAAGTCAAGACTCTGTATACCATTAATTAATTGATTAACTTGAAACACAATGTAATTTTTTGTGCTGTATTGTTGTTTGTTCTTTTTTTGGGGGTTTGTGGATCAGAGGCTATAAAACAAAGAGCTTTTTTTCACGAGGCAGCAAATGTATCTACAAAGCAAAAATGACAATAATTAATCATTGTGTCTTTTTAATTAGAAGCAGAAGCTTGCATCCCAAACCTCATGGCGCATAAGTGATGGCTTTATCATTTTTGTTAGTTCAGGAAGAATACGTATTTGATTTTATGATTTTATCTATCTTTTTCTCATTAGTTCATTGAAAAGAAGTGTCACTCAGAGAGCTGCCAGTTAGCGTATTGTCAACTCATTGAATCAGAAGAATTATTTCATGCCTCTTATCCTCAAATCCATAATATAAATTGTAAAAAAATAATAATGTAATAATTATTATGATTTTTATGGAACATGTTTTTTTTTCTGTTGGAAATGGTATTTGAATAATTGATCTTGTCTTAATTTGTGTGTGAAATTATTGTTTTTTATCTTGTAATTACATATGCAAAAATAAAATGATATAATTATTAATATATATAATTCATATTAATTCAGAAATATGCACACACACATATTTATAACAGTAATTAAATTCTTCAGAAAATAATTCTAAATAATAACAATAATAAGGTAATCAAACAATAACTTTTATATATGTAATAATTCTTTTATTATTATTTAATGTGTGTATATTCTTAATAATATAATGTTATATATATATATTATAATTATTATTTGATTATCTTATTATTTATAATAATTTTTATAAAAAAATTATTACATTTTTGTGTAAAAAAATATTGTAATCATATATATTCAAATAATAACTGTTATACATAATAATAATATTAATATTACTTAGAATATATATATATATATATATAATTATTATTTAATGTAATGTTCTTAATAATACAATACTACTAATAATAATAAGATAATCAAATAATTACTATATTATAATATAATATATAATTATCTTATTATTATTATTTATTATAAAAAATTGTGTAATGTTTTCATCTTGTAATTTTATATAAAATTTTATTATAAAATTATAATAGAAAAAATATAAAATAACATATATATATATATATATATATATATATATAATAATAATTAAGTTAAGAAGTTAAGTTAAGAAAATAATACAAAATAATAATAAGATAATCAAATAATAACTATTATTATATATTAATGTTATATTAATATATTTTTATTATTATTATTTACAATATATAATAGTACATTTTATATATAAAATATCACAAATAATGTATTATTTTATTTTAATTATTTAATGTTATATTTGTGTGTATATATTATCTTTTTCATAATAATAAAATTATTATATATACAATTACTATCGAATTATCTTATTGTTATTTAGAATTTTTGTTATTTTATTTTTATGTAAATTTTTTGTGTCATGTTTTAATCTTGTAATTATATATATATATATATATATATATATATATATACATATATACTAATTAATAAAAAATATAAATAAATAAATAAATGTGTGTGTATGTGTGTATATATATATATATATATATATATATATATATATATATATAAAATTGGATTATCATATTATTATTATTATTTGTAATATTATTATTTTAAAAAAAAAATTCCACATGCATTCCCATCAAGTATGATTTACAGAAACACCCATCATCTGGAGCCAGAGAGGGAGAGGGAGAGCGAGAGAAGCCTGGCAAAAGGCTGTCTTCACAAGGCCAGGGCAGTCTGCTGGAATGTGTCTATGTGAGTGTGTGCGAGCTGGCAGCCTTTCTGTAGCAGACCTACTGCTGGATACCTGCTGTTGATCCTGTCAAACTCTCACATGCACACACACACACACACACACACACACGGCCTGTTTGTGCAGGCATATGTGCATGTGTGAGCACAGGCACGTTCAAGTGCACATATGTGATTAGCTTCATGCATGAGCAAACATTTGCACTGGGTAAGAACATAAATCAGGTGAAGATCCTGGACTTAGTTCGGTTATCATTGCCGCTCCTTTTTTTCTTTCAGATTAAGACAGAGAAGAAAAAAATGAAAGAAAGGTGGCATGAAGGAGGTGGAGGGATTATTCCAGGGAGCGAGTGAGGGAGGGTGCGTGCGTGCATGTGTGTAAAGAGGGTTCCCTGCTGCAGCGTGTCTTTGAACCCACCCCCACCTTGACAGGTCACATGGTTTGTGTGATGCCAGCTGTCTCATTTGCATGTGTTTTAACTACACCGCAAATCCATCAATTGGGAGAGAAAGGGGAGGAGATACAAAAAAGGGGCTGTAGACACACTGGAAGAACTGATTGATGAAGAAAGACAAGAGATGCCTTCATTCCTATGGGCTTCAGAGATGTGGAGGTTGTTAGATGCCCACTACACCCTCTGAAGACTCATTTGATATGTGCATGGTGAAGAGGAGGGATGTTACTGGATGTGATGGGTACCGTCAGTGTCACTAATATGCATATGGCTTATGAAATGTGCCCTAAATTATAGAATGACTCATATATATCATTTGCATTGTGGGAGTGGGGACCGAGTAATGCATATATATATATATATATATATATATTCATAACATGAACATAGCATGATTTTTTTCTTTCATTTTATTCTTTACTGCGAATGCACTATGCCTCATTGTTCTTGTTGGCTATTAATAGCAACAGCATTGTGCTTAATTATTGACTTTTACAGTCTTACATTCAAAAATGTGTTAATAAGCACCCTGAAGCACTTCATAAGGCTCGGTTTGTGCTTCTGCGGTGGAGGTTTCACAGTCACCCACTCATATCGGTGACAATGTGGATGTAGGAGGCTAATGTCATTGTACTAATCAAAGCCTGGGCTAATAGCTAATGCTATCAAAGAGTGATGAAGCAGTCCATTCATCTTTACAGAGACGGCAGCTCTGCAGACCACACTGCGTGAGAGAACTGTGCACTTCAAACAATGTATTGTGAGATCATCAAACACAAAAGGCGTGTGGGTATTTTCAAGCCTGCAATGTGAACATGTGGATGTTTTTGTTTGATATGAAAATCTCATTGATATGTATGAGATACTGTGAGAAAGGGGAGTGAAGGTCTGTGTGCGTGGAAGGTAACATAACAATAGGCAATGTGATATTAAAGGAAGTCTGTGACGCTGCAGGGAATATCAGAGAACTTTTAGATAGTGATGACTGAGGTTAGATAAAAATTATTTGTATCAAATTTTGTCATCGCAGTAGACAAGGCCTCACTTGAAGATACAGTATGTATTGAACAACTAGCCTAAGTGAAGTTATTAATTACAGAAGCCTGATTTGTGCTAAAACATACATATGATCAGTCGAAGTGAGCATTTTCTGGAACCGGTTTCTCAAACGCTCCCATGTACGCCACAAAATGCATGTTATTTTTTATTTAGCACTGACTTGAATGAGATATTCCACATAAAAGATGTTTGAATTTATAAAAATGACTCCATTCAAAAGTTTACATACACTTGATTCTGAATACTATGTTACCTAAATGATCCACAGCTGTTTTTTTTTTTTTTTGTGTGATAGTTGTTCATGAGTGCCTTGCCTATTCCAACTATTACAGAAGGTTCAAATGCTCACTGATGCTCTAGATGGAAACATAATGCATTAAGAGCCAAGGGTGTGAAAACATTTGAAGATCGGGGTAAATTTAACTGATTTTGTCTTCTGGGAAACACGTAAGTATCTTCTGTGGCTTCTAAAGGGCAGTGTTAAATGAAAAATCTGTAGAACATAGACATCTTTATTCTTCATTAAAAAGTTTACACCCCTGGCTCTTAATGCATCGTTTTTTCTTCTGGAGCATGAATCTCCTGTTTTAGTTGATTATGAGTCCCTCAGTTGTCCTCAGTGTGAAAGGATGGATATAAAAATCATACAGTCATTGTTGGAAAGGGTTCAAATACCCAAAACTGTTGCAAAACCAAAGAATTTGTGGGACCTGAAGGATTTTTCTAAAGAACAGCAGGCAGTTTAACTGTTCAGGACAAATAATGGACTCACAAACAACTATTATGGATCATTCAGGTAAGACAGTATTAAGAATCAAGTGTATGTAAACTTTTGAACCGGGTCATTTTTATAAATGTAACTATTATTTTTTCGTGTGGACTACATGTAAACGTCTTGTTCAGGTCAGTACTAAATAAAAAAATAACATGCATTTTGTATGACCCCTCTTATTTTGGTAAAATTATTAGCATTTTGCAGATTCTGCAAGCTGAATGTAAACGTACCTCAACTCTAAACAAATCATATTTATGCGATTGAAAAAATACCACACTTTAAACTAAGAAATAAGTTTCAGTGGAGCTGTGTAGGAGCTGTTTCAAGCATGCTTTTGTCGCCCTCTGTTGGAGACTGGTGTTTAGTGCCGTCTCCGTCAAAACAAAGGCAATGATAAGCATGAGCATACTGCAAATACAAAACATAGCCAGAGAAAGTCAATCAGGAGTCAACTGCCCTAGTGAGTATTTTGAGAAGGGCGAGAACTATGGGAAGCAGGCAACAGTGTGGTTGTGTGGTGCTGCTGTTTCCAAAGATCACCAGCCTTTTCCTGGACAGCAGCGATATCAGTTTGATAGACGCTGATGTCCGGTTCCTGCTGCTGGGCTTCTTGAATGGTGGGAACTTCATTACAACAAAGTGCAATTCTAAATCATGCAAAACAGAAAAAACAGTGCCTTTGTAAAAGATGTTTGTGTGGATAATGTAAGCATCTCTCAAAGTTAGAGAGCAAGTGTAAACTTGAAGGTAGAAATCTCTCCATTACGTTTAACTCGGGGTTGCCTGAAGAGTGATGATTATTGGTTTGGTTATCTGATGTATTATTTATATATATATTGTCATACAGTCAATTCTTATACGCAGCGTTCTGATATATAACATCCATCTCTCTCAGTTCATCGTCTGTATATTCTGGTTCAAATAAGTAAAGCTGGTCATCCTCTCTGTTGAAATCTTCTGACATGTTTATGAATACTTTTTTATGTACAGCATGCGTGTTCTTCTGGTTGTAAACAAGGTGCAGCACAATTTCAGATTCTTCATCAGAACATCTGCTCCTGCGTCAGCAGCTCCACACGTTTGCGTCCTGTCACACTGACTGTTTTAACAATGTTCTTACTACCTTTCTGAGCTCTGGATGTGGTAGTTGCATTGCTGTCGGATTTCGGATTTCACCAAAAATATCTTAATTTGTGTTCCAAAGATGAATGAAGGTTTGGAACGGCATGTGGGTGAGTAATTAATGTCAGAATTTTCATTTTTGGGTGAACTATCCCAGGAGGGTTCCGGTTGCTGCAACCCTAGAATCTGCTATGGTTCCACAGTTCTGTCATGACAGCTCCAGTTTCAAAGCTTCCCAGAGGTTTCTTCCCGGTTACACTGATGCCTGTCATGCCCCCCGCAAAGGTTCCCCTCATTATAGTGCATTTGGTGCAGATTTATGCCACACCCGCCAAAAAAAACACCAGCCAAGGCCACTTCAGTGTGTCCTGTCGTAGCCTCAGCCAGAGCTGGTGTCCAAGCTGCTCCAATCCCAGAGCTCTTATCTCTGCCTCCCTGGTTCCAGAGGTTCCTGCTGAAGCCACTCTGGTCAAAGAGACTTCTGTCACAGGTACATCAGATGATCTTTTCACATGCCCAGTGTTTCCTGTCACCGGTGTGCCACATTAAAAAGATTTTTTGATTACGTAAACCAGCGATTCTCAACTTTGGCCCTCGAGGTCCACTTTTTGGAGAGTTTAGCTCCAACCTTGGAAACATATGAGCACCTTCAACCCAAGAAAACATATGTGACCCTGGACCCTGGTCTTAAGTAGCATGGGTATATTTGTAGCAATAGCCAACAGTATATTGTGTGGGTCAAAATTCAAAATTTTTCTTTTATGCCAAAAATCATTAGGGTATTAGGTAAAGATCATGTTCCATAAAGCTATTTTGTAAATTTCCTACCATAAATACACCAAAATGTAATTTTTTATTAGTAATATGCATTGCTAAGAACTTCATTTGGACAACTTTAAAGGTTATTTTCTCAATATTTAGATTTTTTTGCAAATAGTTGCATCTCAGCCAAATATTGTCCTATCCTAACAAACATACACCAATGGAAAGCTTATTTATGCATGCATACATGTTCACTTTCACTAATTGTTTTTTTCATTTGAAGATTTTAATTTTATTTTATTACATTAATGGTTAAAAACATGTTTGTGTATTATTAGATAAAATAAAGCATTTAAAAATGAATTTACAACAAAAGTGACATCATAATGCAAACTGCTTAAAGTCTTAATTTCAAAATACCATTGAATGATCAGAATAAGTAAGCCTTCAAATTTCCATCAGTAAGTTTTACTTATGTTTTACAATATTTTTACATAGTCACAATGTTTTTCTTATTCAAAAAACACACAAACCCATACAAAGTCTTTACTTGTATATATTCAAATACAGAGCACAACAAAATGTCGCATTTTACATTGTAAACAACTGCATGTTTAATAAAATGTACATTTAGAACGCTTAAGATGATAGTATAAGGCATGAACAAACTGAGGTCAGGAGATACAATTTAAAGCTTTTTTCCATGTAACAAAAAGGCAATTGTAAACATTGTAAACAATTAAAATAATGGTATTAACAATTGTAAACGGTCCGACACATGAACAACATTTAAATCAGGTAGAACATAACATACATAAGTGGTATAAAAGAGGTAAATATTAATTTGTATAAAGATTTAATTTTTTGGTGCACATGCAGTTGTTTTATACAGTGCATTTTGAGCTTAAAAAGTTTTTTTTTTTATATATATCAGTTACATCTTATTAACTTAAGTTTAATAGTCTGAGTATGTGCTCAAGTAGTGTTTTTTCAGGTTTATACTCGAATGACAGAACAAAATGAAATGTTAATTCATGCTGATGTTCAGTTTGTGAGGTCAAACTGTGACATTTAGATCCTAAAAGCTTGTGAATTTTGTCTTCTAAGTGCATATACACTACCATTTAAAAGTTTGGGGTCAGTAAGACTTTGTTTTTTGAAAGAAATTCATACTTTTATTCAGTAACAATGCATTCATTTGCTCAAATAGGACCATAAAGTAATTTATAACACTACAAAAGATTTTTATATGCAAATATGTGCTGTTCTTTTGAACTTTCTATTCATTAGGGGTTTCACAAAAATTGTTCTATTATGTAGCACAGCTGTTTTCAACATTAATTTTATTTATAGACAGGCTTTGTCATCACAGGAGCGAATTATGTTTTAAAAGATATTAATATAGCAAAAAGTTGTTTTAAATGACTTTTTACTGTATTTTTGATCAAATAAATGCAGTCTTGGTGAGCACAAAATTACTTTTTTTTAAAAAATCTCCCCGACTCCAAACCTTTAAAAGGTAGTTTACAAATTACATTTTCAGAGACAACCAATATCATCCAAAGTGCACCTTGGCCCATTCCCATTGTCAATTGAGGTCTGTGGTCTCACCTTCTTAAAATCCCAATATATTTGGGAGAAGCTTTTAGTGCATGAGAAACATGAACCAGACATGACCAAATCATCGCTTATGTCATTGAAATAATCTGTTATAGCTGCAGTGGGCACTAAAAGCATGAAGAATTCTGGCTTCGATGGGATGATTCTGTTACCACATGAAAGCTACAAAGACCACAAACACCAATCTGACTCTTGTGTTTATTGGTTTCCAGATGACTAATCAATGCTTGGACTGGAACCGTAGTCGTCATATGATTACTGGAGTCTACAACTTTTGGCGACACCAAAGCTAACTCAGCAAAACTATATATAAAGTTGGTGGCAAATATATGACGGCAGTGTAAACTGTGCTCCTGACCATTCCCACAGTTGTAATGACATACTTAGCGATTTAAATACTTTGTGGTTGAGAGACCACAGTAGAGTCATTTTAGAAAAGAGAATACTGGGAACGTATCAGAGGATGTCCTGAGTGAGCTGAGGTCAGAGATGTCTTTCCCAACACTCGCTGCTTCTCATGTGTGAGCCGATTTAATCTTTAATCAAATTCATAAAACTTGATGACACATGCGTTTCATTCAGTCAGATGATGAATTAAAGGGAAAGTTCAGCTTAAAATGAAAATTCCTTCCAAACCGGTTTGACTTACTTTCTTCTATATGACATAAAAAGTTATTTTTTGGAAAAATATAAAGTAAATTTAAACTGGGACTGTAAAGCTTCAAAATGAAAAAATATAAAACATGAAAGTATAATAAAAATGTCCTAAGTCTTTTGAGGATAAGTAATTATTCACTAAATATCAAACCCTTTATGTGCACTCATGAGTCATGACACACATATCTGATTCATGAATTAATTGTTCTGATCATTCCTATGGCCATTCAAAAAAAAAAAAAAAAAATTCCAAAATATCTTAACATCTCCAAACGTTCAAAAGGTTACACATCCCATATTCATTTTTTAAATATTTTTTTTTACATAGAAATGATACAGTTGAAAAGTGTACATACACCTTGCAGAATCTGCAAAATGTTAATTATTTTAACAAAATAAAAGGGAAATGCATGTTATTTTTTAGTACTGGCCTGAATAAAATATTTCACGTAAAAGACGTTCACATATAGTCCACAAAGGAAAGTAATAGTTAAATTTATAAAAAATTACCCTGTTGATTCTTAATACTGTGTTGTTACCTGAATGATCCACAGCTGTTTTTTATTATTTTTGTTTAGTGATAGTTGCTCATGAGTCCCTTATTTGTTCTGAACTGCCCACTGTTCAGAGAAGTCCTTCAGGTCCCACAGATTCTTAGTTTTTTCAGCATTTTTGTGTATTTGAACATTTCCAACAATGGCTGTATAATTTTGGTCTCCATCTTTTCACATTGAGAACAACTGAGGGACTCATATGCAACTATTACAGAAGGCTCAAACACACTGATGCTTCAAAAAAGAAGCCAGGGGGTGAAAACTTTTTGAATTTGAAGGTTATGAATTTATCGGGGTAAATGTAACTTATTTTGTCTTCTGAGTAACATGTAAGTATCTTCTGTAGCTTCTGAAGGGCAGTACTAAAAAAAAAAAAAAAAAAAAAAGTACACATCCTCATTCCGTCCAAAAGTTTTCAACCCTGGCTCTTAAGGCATCGTTTCATTCTGAAGCATCAGTGAGTGTTTGAACCTTCTGTAATAGTTATATAGGAGTCCCTCAATTGTCCTCAGTATGAAAAGATGGATCTCATGACCCAGTCACTGTTGGAAAGGGTTCAAATACACAAAAATGCTGAAAAACCAAAGAATCTGTGGTACCTGAAGATTTTTTCTGAAGAACAGTGGGCAGTTTCATGGTTCAGGACAAACAAAGGACTCATGAAAAACTATCACTAAAAAAAACTAAAAACTGTGGATTATTGAGGGATCAAAAAAGTATTAAGAATCAAGTGTATGTAAATTTTTGAATTAACATTTTGCAGATTCCGCAAAGTGTATGTAAACTTTTGTAAACTGTATATTGCTTAAATGACCAAATCAAACTTCCCTTTCTTTGTTTTTTCAGTTAGCCTTGACGATGAAGAAATGAAAACCTTGAGTCAACTATACCTTCCAGAACTTCAAGTGAGCATGTGCTGTTTTTAACACTGTGTATGTAGCAGCAGAAATAGAGGAAGACTCATTTTCCACTCTTTCTCTAAATCATTAATGCTTTTCGCTTTAATTCCCCCTTTTGTCCGTCTCATCTCAGAGCATTTTCAGTAAAAGTTCATATGTAGCATTTATGATTCCCCATGAGAAAACAGATCTCTGAAAGTTCAAATGCACACCACGAAACAGACGGCTCACCTTTCCGTCCCTCTCTCTCAACACATTTAACAATATCGTCCTGCAGGACTGAAACTCCCCTCCAATCTGTACTTGTGCATGAGACTTAACTAAATTCAGAGGGTAAAACACCACCCCGAGACCCGCTCCCAAAATCCCTCCACATACAAAATCATTAACCAAATGCCCTGCCTTTGTCTCGGCTTCAGGGAGCAGATCCTTAATCGGTCCACGCAAACCGAAGAAAAAAACATTGCTAGGGCCATTTCTGAGTACAATTGGAACAAGGCCACGGTAAAGCTCCCGGATACCATGTTGTTGAAGCAAAAAACGAAAAATATGCGCAGTGTTCTGAAAGTTTCCATGATGACGTGGATCCTGCAGTAGAGTTTGAACCCTCTCGAAAGGTGTTAAGACTGCCTCGGCTGTTCCTGCTAAAACTGCTGCGATACTGTCCGTTAACAGGACGGGGACTTGAGGAGCGTGTAGGCGCAACAACCTAGAGAAGTCCTCATAGAGGCCAAACATAATTGCAATAGTGGTGCTTTTCTGCAGTAACGGTGGCAGGATGCCGCGGTACAGTGTGCGCAAACCATCCCTCTGGAGTTGCCGCACAGCTTCCCATGCCTGCACTCCGAACAACTGCTGGCGGAACAGTGCCTTGTGTATGGGAAATGTGATGACAATGTTGGCGAACGCTGCAACAGAACCACACAAGTAGTGCTTCTGACTTTGCAGTGGATCTTGGTCGGTCGACGCCATGGTCCTCGTTGATAGCCAGTCAAAGGTTGAAAATGAATATCAGGTATGACATCTGGTGCGCAAAATATAATGCGTTTCTGATGAAAAAAGAAAAAAAAAATTCATATCAACTGACAAAACTATTAAAGGGATCATACATCATCAACCCAGAGCTGCTTCCATGTATGACCAGTTAGCGCAAACTAGATTAAAGTGATTATTTCATTTTAACTATTTTCTTACAAAAATGCTATTTGCTACAGGAGCCTTTTATTCACCCCACCCCCTGAAGAGAAACACCCACCCATTGCCATGATAGCTTGGGAGAGCTAGGATAATTTTTAATATAACCATGATTGGATTCGTCTGAAAGAAGGCATTTCAGATACACCTAGGATGTCTGGAGGGTAGGGGCGCGCGATATATATCGTCTGCGATAATATCGAAATTGTTGTTTTGACGATGTGCAATTTGACATTATCCAGTATAATGCGAAAAACGAACAAAACACACCTACAGAACGCACGCATAACGTTACAATATGTGACTCTGTAACAACTGTGCCGCAGTAGTCTTGAAAAGTGAATTATAACTAAATAATTATATTTCACTTCAAATATTTGTTTTCCAAAGATGTTTTTTGTCATTTTATGTACTTTTTATAACTTTGATGTAAGTTCAAGTGTTCCCTTCTTTAAAAAGTTAGGTTTTAGTTAGTTATTTGATACTGTAAAACGGGGCGTGACGTCATGATTGACAGCTGAGCCTGACAGATTCTCTGAGTGAACTGAGGTGCCAACGGATTTTTTCGGGAACTTCATTAAGAGATTGGGGCTTTATTTGCCTTATTTTAACACAAGCCTCTGGTACAGCAATAAGCAGACAAAAATTGGAGCAGTCAGGCTAATTAGGGGTGTGTGCCTGCGATCGTGTGTGGGCGGGACGCGGCTCCACTTTGCTCGCTACTGTGCAGACTCGGGTACCGAGTACTCTACTGCGCAGACTCTGGTCCCAAATCAGCGCAATATGGCCGCGTCCTATCGGGGCGCTAGTGGCAAAGAGTATAGAATCCCAAGAGGCGAAACTCAATAGAACGCTCCATAGCAACAGTTGCGCCCAGCAGCAGTCCTACGCTTCTGCCATTTTGGACTGAAAGCGACTCGCCAGTCCACTAGCTTCTTGCTGTCGCTATGGCAAATATCAGCTGCTTTGTTTAAAAAAAAAAAAAAAAACTTACATTAAAGCTAAAATACACAACCAGAATGGTGACTCGTTTCCATTTGTTTCTTAAGAATAATACTCTATTACTTCTGTTAACTAACTAACCATAACTTGTTTATTATTGAAAATATTTCTGTATGTTTTGTACATAGGCCTACTGTAATGTTATGTGTTGTTATTGCAATAAAATAAAAAAAAAAAATAAAAAATATATATATATATGAACAGAATAATGTACAATCACTAGACTAGTGATTGTCAAAAACAGACTTTCTTCCATTTATTTTTCACAAAATCTTTGCTCTCTAGAAATCAGTTTCGGGTGAAACTCCTATAGCTATTAAGTTCAAGTATTAGCATTATAAACGCGATTTAACGGCAACAAAATTAAGGACATGCATTAGAAAATTGGGAATGTTAGACAATAAATATATAACATAATATAACAGCTTCACAGTAAATTGTTTTTGCAGCATTGTCTTTTAATGTCCGTTAAAGTATGACTAAACAAACAAAAAAAGTCTCCAAAATTACTTGATTATTCAGTTATGATGGACACAGCAATGCATTATTTCTGTAAGATCAGCATGTTTGTAGTGTGTTCCAGGGGTTAAAACATACAATATAATGTATCATTACAATATTCATTTCAGACCTATAATAGTACGTAACTAATAATAGTGATAGTAAATGTGTAAAGTAAAATGAAAATACTCAATAAAGCAGGCCAAACTGACTCAAATAATTAATGGTTGGATTCCACAATTGATAACATAAAACATATAATAATACAATACAAATATGTAGTAGTCATAAAATGTACTGATGACTTAATTTGAGAATTTTTCCATTGATGTGGCTGAGATTCGCCAATTTTGTGAAAAAATGTGACGGATTTGTAAAAAAAAAAAAAAGTGTAGAAAAACCATATTGAATGACTTTTTGCAGTTTTTCGTCTCATACACTACTTCTGTGCAGTGATTGCATTATTTTATTTCCACTTTGACTTCTCTTTCGTTGTCATTTGGTCTGCTTCTGTGCTGTTCGGTTGGAATTTTCACCCCAGAATGGCGGCTGCGCTACCGAAGCGCCATCTAGTGGCGGTTACCAGAAAAGCATCAGAGTTTCGCCTCTTGGGATTCTATACTCTTTGCTAGTGGCTTCACTTTTCTTCAGTGGAAGAGAGTGAAGGTGCGTCGTCCATCTTTTTTACAGTCTATGCTCTGTAAGTACGCATTTAGAGTGCATTCTTTCACTGCATGATTCAGTCTATTAAAATGCATTTAGAAATGATCACAGAATTCAAGATATGGGGACAGAAAATGTATATTTATATAATTTCATACAGTTAAACATATAGTTAGTGAAGTTTTTCCTTCAAAAATCAGCATGACTATAAATATGACGTTGATTTTATACAACAGTCCAAGAAACAAGAAGTTAATATTAACTTACGTTTTAGACAGCATATTTCCTGTTTTTGCTTAATTTTCGACAAACAAAAATCATTCCAAACAGCCACAGCACTGTTTTGCGTCTCTGAGCAACATGAAGGCATTTCATTTTTGAATGAATCAACTGTTTAAATGATTCAGTTCAATCGCAATGACTCGCTTATTAACAGCGACTTACTGACACCTACTGGCGGTTTTAATGTGTAAATGCATCTAAATGCCACTTTATATGCAGCTTCTGCAAATATTAATTTTGTTGATACTGATTTCATTTGTTTAGTAACAGTCTAAATGTATTATTATTATTATTATTATTATTATAATTGACTGATTAAATGTAAGAATAAGTCTCAAAAGTTGATGCACACTTTTAGAAAAAAAAAGGCTTTATAAAAAGGTAAAAAATGCCCATAAAAGGTCAATTTAAAAATCCATTTAAACTTTTAGGACAATAATAATTATTACTGCTGTGAACTGACCATATGAATAATATCAAAAACTTTAGCACTGTAGTAGTCCTTTTTAAGCACAATAACACACACAGCAAAAATATCGTCTAATTATCGTCATTGACAAAATCCCAGAAAATATCGAGATATTATTTTTTGTCAATATCGCACACCCCTACTGGAGGGCAAGTAAATAATGGGCTAATTTTCATTTTTGGATGAACAAACCATTTTTAACATTTTAGAGGAATTGTTTACCCAAAAATGAAAATTCTGTCATTAATTACTCACCAACATGTCGTTCCAAACCTGTAAGACATTTGTTCATCTTCGGAACACAAATTAAGATATTTTTGATTATTCCGAAAGCTTTCTGACCCTGAATAGACAGCAACACAACTGACATGTTCAAAACCCAGAAAAGTAGTAAGGACATTGTTAACACAGAAGAGTGGAAATTGTTGAATAAAGTCATTATTTTTGTTTTCTTTGCACACAGAAACTATAATCGCAGCTTCATAACCTTACGACTGAACCACTTATGTCACATGGACTATTTTTTCAGTGTACTTACCACCTTTCGGGACCTTGAACGTGTCAGCTGTGTTGTGGTCTATTTAGGGTCAAAAAGCCCTTGGATTTCATCACAAATATCTCCAAAGATGTTCAAAAGATGAACGAAGGTCTTACGGGTTTGGAACGACATGAGGGTGAGTAATTCATGACAGAACTTTCACTTATGGGTGAACTATCTTTTTTAACGGCGTGTTGCATCGCTATGAACTTTAAAGTGTTACTCCACCCCAAAATGAAAATTTTGTCATTAATCACTTACCCCCACATTGTTACAAACGTAAAAGTGTCTCCTCTGCGTCAACGTAGTGTCATTTTGGAGAGTATCAACTAGACGCAAACAGCGTACGCTGTTCTCTGTCAGCCGAGGCACACGGATCCGTTTTCTACGTTTATTTACACTTTGATTCTAACGAAAACAGCGTATCCGCGTGACGCAGCTGACAGAGAACAGCGTCCAGTGGATACTCTCCAAAATGGTGCTATGGTGACGTGGAGGAGACGAATTGTTGAATAAAGTTCTCGTAGTTTTGTAAAATTATGGTTGAACCACTGATTGCAGATGGACTATTTTGACGACATCTTTAATACTTTTCTGGGCCTTGACAGTGTTATTTCACAAAGCTCCCTGTTTTC
Source organism: Cirrhinus molitorella (assembly GCA_033026305.1). Taxonomy (NCBI): domain Eukaryota; kingdom Metazoa; phylum Chordata; class Actinopteri; order Cypriniformes; family Cyprinidae; genus Cirrhinus; species Cirrhinus molitorella. Next base: position 14,652,237 of record CM065120.1, on the reverse strand, counting down.
ATCCAACATATCTTAAATTGTGTTCTGAAGACGAACAAAGCTTTTACGAGTTTGGAACGACATGGAGGTAAGTGATTAATGACAAAATGTTCATTTTGGGGTAGAGTAACCCTTTAATGTAATAAAGCATATGAAAAATATAAATAAGTTTATATTCCATTTTCATTTAAGTTGAACATTTCATTTTATTAATTATTCATTTTCATTTTATTTATTATTTACCAAATTGCGTTTGTGTGTCTTTATAGAGCACTGCAGTAATGATGTACTTTTGAAGGCTATCCTGGAAGTTTGCATCTCCCTGGTTCCCCCTGTAAAAACCCAATAACATTTTCCACTAGCTTTTGGATTACTGCAGAAACTAAGCTTTGTGTCCAACAAAAGTTTATCATGATGAACAAAATGGGTAAAATACATAATCTTCTCAAGTGGACACAACGAGTTTTGAAGCCTCGTTTTTAAGTCTCAATAGAAGTAAAAAGCAAACATAGGCTATACACGAAACCACAGTCGCATGACTTTAAAGTCACCATCACTAAGCTTCTGACAACACTTCCAATGTTTCTTTAAAAAACATTTCACTAAAGTTTTAGTTAGAATAGTGTGAAACATGATAAACACAACAATGCGGTAAAAATGGACTAGTAAGTAGATAAGTTTTCCTGTTCAGCGTGATGATTTTAAAGAGATCATTCTGTCATTCATTACTCACCCTCATGTCATTCCAAACCTGTAAGACCTTCGTTCTTCTTTGGAACACAAATTAAGATATTTTTGATGAAATCTGAGACCTTTCTGACCCTGCATACACAGCAAAGCAACTGACACGTTTCAAGGCCCAGAAAAGTAGTAAGGACATCAGATAAAATAGTCCTTGTGACATCAGTGGTTAAACTGTGACTTTATGAAGCTATGAAAAATTTCTTCCCTTTTGTGTCAGTCTTTGATGCTTGTTTACCACTAATGTCACAGTGATAACTTTGTTCTTACTACCTTTCTGGGCCTTGAACATGTTGCGCTGCTGTCAATTCAGGGTCAGAACGCTTTTGGATTTCATCAAAATATCTTAATTTGTGTTCCGAAAATGAACAAAGGTCTTACAGGTTTAATGACTTTTTAGGTGAACTATCACATTAATGTTGCCAGCGACCTCTGGAGTCCTATTCAGCCACTTGCCTTTAAAAAGTAAAGTGAAAGCTTTAAAAACAAACAAACAAACAAAACCAATGACAAGGAGTATTGCTGATATATTATATGTTCTTAAATAAATGTGAAAATGTCTTGTGATTGTGTTAGTCACAGACCTTTTTCAAGCATTTAACCAAAATCCCATTCGAACAACCTACTGGCTTCGAGACGACTGAACCACAAGTGAGTATATAAGATGACACAAGCAATACTTGGCAAGAAGAAGAAAATGTGGTCTATATGCTATGTAAGATATGCCCTGAAAATATTTTAAATATTGCATGAAAGCATTAAATTGATCAAACAGAAAAGACAAAAAACTATTTAAAATAAATGCTGTTCTTTTAAAGATCATCGATTCAAAAACGATTAAGCAGCATAACTAAAAAAGAAAAGAAAAGAAAAGAAAAGAAAGGAAACAGAATGATTTGGCTTACAGAGGAAAAAAGGAGAAGTCTTTAATTTTTATAATGTTGCATGCGTTTTGGAAGCTTGCTGAGGACCTCTAGTGGGCTTCGGCCCTCAGCTTGACAACCATTAGACTAGCATGTTGTATTTACACAGAAATACCTAGTTGATTTCAATGTACATATTTTTTCGTCCAGGTCATTCACTTCTAATCCAAAATGTTTATAGTCTAAATTAAACCTGGCAAATTCAGAATATCAGTTGTGACCCTGGACCACAAAACCAGTCATAAGTAGCCCTAGTATATTTGTAGCAATAGCCAAAAATACACTGTATGGGTCAAAATTATTTATTTTTCTTTTATGTCAAAAATCATTAGGATATTAAATGAAGATTACATTCCATGAAGACAGTTTGTAAATTTCCTACCACAAATATATCAAAACTAGCTTTTATTAGTAATATACATTCCTAAGAACTTCATTTGGACAACTTTAAAGACAAATTTTAATTCGGAAGATGTGTAAATCTTTTTTTTTTAAATTAACCTTTATGACTGGTTTTGTGGTCCACGGTCACAATTAATTCCACACTGCTAGGTGTGGAACATTTTTATAGGTGTCTAGATAAAAGTTACCATGATGACCTTCACCACAATATCATAGTTAGTAGCCTACAGTGTGCTATTGGTACTGTAAAACCATAATAGATAAATATGGGGTTTCATTCAAATCGCTTTCAGAATATTTTTGTCTTTTTTTTCATTATTTTTCTTCTAAGACAGCAGTGTTGGCGGATACTATGGTTACCATGGTAATTCTTGTAAAGGCGTGACCCGTGATGTTTATGACAAAGACAAATCAAACCAGCCGCGCCCGTTCTTCACAACGATGCAGAACAAAAAAAAAAAATCATGGTATACGATCATTTGAACGGAATCACTCGATAATTTCGGACTATAAAGATGAAGCATTTTCATCTTCATTGACAACAACAAGAGCTACATTATCCACATCACGTTCAGATTTGATCATATTATTATTGTTTACCCGCTACAAATGGTTTCTGAATGACCATATGATAAACTATCTTGCACAGTCTGATGACTAAGTGATATACATTTTAGAAATATTGAAAACTCACCTCATGTCATTCGTGCAGATACACGCGCTTCCGTCGCGCTCGTGCGCGTCTGGCGCTCTGATTGGCTTGATGATGCCATCGCTTGATGTACTGTTCCGAGATCTGCTGTCTCTTATAATGCCACCGATAGTTTACTGACATTTGTTTTTTTGCTGTGGTCTTTTCTTTGTAAGAACATTATTTCAAACAGAATAAAATCACACAGTGCATGGTGTAGATCACATGACAACATACAGCAGAACAATAAAGATCACTGGATGTAACAACATGGCAATGAATAAAATTTTACATTTTCATAATTTAAATAGCTTTTTATGTCTATCATAAATAAATACACTGACTGTAATCTAAATTCACGACATTCGAATGTGATTCAAGACTTGATTGGTGTTTTTGAAGAAACTTAGCCTAGGTATTAGAAATCATGTCAATCGTTTAATCAATTAACCAATGAAAATTAAGAAACAAAATGACCAACAGCTTGCACCTGCAAACGTAATTCAATTGTTCCTCAGTTAGCTAGCAGTCAGGTTGTACTAATTAAATATATAAGTGTCAAACCAGTAATCCTAATCTGTGTCTTCTCCGTTGTGTGGTGTTCTTCAGCTGTAAAGTTGTAAAGGTTTGGGGTTTTATTTTGTGTAGTGCTTTGTTATAGCTGTTGTTTTCATATTTGTAGTTTATCTCTTTGCGTAACCCATTAATTCTCCCCTAGAAAAACTGAAGTAAACCAATGGCTGACAAACCAGATATCAGTGAGATCTCTCAGTTTGACAAGACCAAGCTGAAGAAGACTGAGACAAAAGAGAAGAACACCCTTCCCACTAAAGAGAGTAAGTGATAATTTTGTTCCTATTAACAAGTTGACAAGTTTTTCTTTAGTTTTGTCTAGCTAATTTGATCAATTATTAAATGGCACTTTGTTTCTTTCTCTTTCCAGCCATTGAACAGGAGAAACAGTGTGAGACATAAACTATCTTCACCAAGGGCAAGATGTGGAGAACTGTGATGGCAGGTCACCACTTTAAGCAGAAGACTGCTTCTCCCAACCACCAGTAACTATAGCCCTAGGCTGGAGTGGGATATTTGCCTTCACAGTTTTAACTTGTGTATAAGACCGTTCTAAAAGATGACTGACTTCATAAAAAAGATCTTTATGATCACATGTCAGCGAAGAGGCAGTCAGCTTTGCACTGAGGATGTAACTCTCAAAGTTCTTTTTGTAAATCCATTGGAATGAAACAAGTTTTATTTGCCCTCATTTTTGGTGAAATAAAGCTTTCAAATGAATTGTGTGTGTGTGTGTGTGTGAGTGTAGTGTTGGGTTTTTAAGTGAACTAGGCTTTAATATGTACTCTTATTTAATAGTAGACAAATTTTAACTTTAACACATTTATTTGCCACGGCTACTACTTTTGGTGAGATTTGCTGCTTGCATATGGGGAAAGGGAGATGAATTGAAGCATCAAGAATGTTCAGCACAAGCATAGCTAAACGTTATAGAGTCTAAAAGCTAGCTAGCTATATGTAAATCTGTTCTTCAGTGGTTTCAGAATAGTACCACACCATTATATATGTATATATTAGAATAGCTTAGGCTACATTATTATTTCATAAGCAGGGATTTATTCACTGAGCTATCCTGCTGGTGTAAGTGGTGCTGACACACCAGTACCGTGCCTGGCCTGCAGTATCTGGTTGTGTAACTGAAGGCCAGGCTGTTTTCACTGCCTGCAAGCCAGCAGAGATGTGACAGACATTCACAATTTTAGTGTGGGTGATAGCGATGGAGCAGTGTCTCACACACAGAAGAAAAACATCACAACCCCAAAAATGCAGTTGAAAAACTCATGGGAAATATAACAAATATTTCCACTCAGCAAATGCACCATATGTAGAATCAAATGGGGTTTTTCACAAAGTGTACTGTAGTTGACATGAAAAATAAATCATCATTTGTCATGCAGTTATTCATTCAGAATACAAAAAGCATTCAGTGTGAATAATGTTGGTTTCTAGTTCTGTTTTGTATTTCTATCCTGGTAAGAACTCTATTGACTTCTATCTGATTGACAGTAAAAAATATTGAGAACCAGTCAAAATTTGCTACATGCTGTTGTTACATTCACAGAACATAGCTTAGGCACTCATTTTACAGCAACACTTTATCTGTTTTATTAGTGTGAACACTAATATGAATGTCATTGTAGTTATTGTTATACTTGACTACCTTTTTTTTAAAAAAAAAACTTAATTTCATGCTAAACTTTCTGCATTATTAGATTTTATTTACACCTTTTAGTATGTTTATAAAGCCACACTGCATTCTTTTTATTTTTGGGATCCTGTACTATATCTGATATAGGCCTGGTTTCACAGAAAGGAGTTAGACTAAGCCAGGATTAGTCCATTGTTCAATTAGGACATTTAAAGGGGTCATGACATGAGTTTTTTATTTATTTATTTAATATTGTAATTATGTTCCTTGAGGTTTACTAATGTTAATAAAGTTCATTGCACAAAAAAAACATAAATATGTGAAAAATTATTATTTTCAACCCTCATTCTGACTCACAGTCTGAAATGACTTTTTTTTTTAAAGAGCGGGTCCTTTAAGGCTTCTCTGTAATCGTAAAACGTCATTGCATAGGAAACAGTATCAACGTTTCCTTTCTTTTGCATGTGAGTGCTCTGACAACATGATAAAAAAACAGTAATTTCCAGACAAAGCATTGTGAATCATTTACTTACCGTTTGTGATGCAGCTGCAGTCAGATCTAGTACCTCTTCATCTTTCAACAAATGTTTCTTTATGAACTCTCCATGAAACTGTGCCTCGTTTACGAAACATGCTCTGAACAATCCTCTGACACGATCTGGGTTGGCATTAAAAATGAGCTATTCACTTATTCCTTAAGCTGGGATCCTTATATCTGTACAAAGGCGCAAACGAACTATTTAAACCAAACGTGTCAAACCGAAAGTTCTTTCACTTCATTTGTCCTATTTCTATTTGCTTTTGATATGATGTGACAGTTGCATTCAAGTGATTAGCAGTTAACCAGCAGTTAACCAACTGAACACCGGTAGAGAGACCTATGGAGAGAAGATGACTATTCGTCAATACTTAGCTTTGGAGGCAGTGTTTGTGCCTGGGTAGTCTCATGTAGCCAGACCTAGTCTCCGTGGGCATGACGTCTGAGGCTGAGACTAGTGCCTGGGTAACGTGACCTTGCACCTCAGATCAAAACGAGATGTTTTTAGAGCTTGATTAAATAAATGCTTTGTTTATAATGAGGAGGAAGTTTTAGGCTATGAAATTTGCAGGATGTTTTAATATACCTCTTATATACCAAAAAATCAAGGCAAAATTTATTTCTTATGTCATGATCCCTTAAAGTAATTTTTATGAACGCGCCTTAGAAAAAAAACATTACTTGTGTCCATCTTGAGACAAAACAAAAGCACTAAAAACGTTATTCCATTAAAATGAGCAGCTACAGGGGTTGGACAATGAAACTGAAATACTGGCCAATATAGTGTTGGAGGTTTCATGGCTATATTTGTACAGCCTGATGGCCAATCTTCACTTATTGCACATTCCACCAGTAAGAGCAAAGAGTGAAGTTTGACTATGTGCACCCAATGGTTCAGACATTGTACCCTATAGGTGATGCCATGTATAAGGATGATAATGCACTAATACACACAGCAACACTGGTGACAGAGAGGTTTGATGAACATGAAAGTAAAGTTGAACATCTCCCATGGCCTGCACAGTCACCAGATCTGAATATTATTGAGGCACTTTGGGATGTTTTGAAGGAGCGAGTCAGGAAACGTTTTCCTACACCAGAATCACATAATGACCTGGCCAGTGTTCTATAAAAGGAATGGCTCAAAATCCCTCTGGCTACTGTGCATGACATGTATTTGTCAATCCCAAAACAAAACGATGCTTTATTGGCCACAAAAGGAGGCCCAACACCGTACTAATTGTGGTCTAAAACCAAGTGTTTCAGTTTCATTGTTCAACCCCTGTAGATAGCAAAACTTAGAGACTATCACAGCCATGCCTTGCTAAGCTGAACCTGACATGAACTTGGACTCTCAGAGCACTTTTCTGAGAAGTATGCAAACAGGGCTAATATAATCCAATATTGACCACAAGTCTGTGTGTATATTTTAGCATTCTTTACATTCCTCACAATATCTTAGCATTCCACACTTCTTTGCAGTTTCCACTCAATTTTTAAATGTTCATAAATTACAGAAAATACAACTAAATAGAATGTAAAACAATGTATGTATATTATACAGTATTTAAATTGTTCTTTTATTGACATTAAAATCACTAATAGCAGAGGTTTGGCGCCCTCTGCTGTATGACATAATGGGACAGCTTAGCATCCTCATGAAAGTAAAAAAGGCTACTTGATATTTTGTGCCTGAATGAGCTATTATGTTCACCCTTTCACACTCAGTACCTCCTTTACATTTGTTTTGTTTAGATTTTACTCTCACGTTCAGGAACACAGAAATCTCTATACATGTGTTGTTGTTTTTCCACGCAAGATGTTAAAACCAGATGCTAAATTAGTTTTAATAAAGGTTAAAATCGGACAGGGCAAAGAACCGAAAGCTTTTTATAAAACTTGGGGGACAGGTTTATAACCTCCAGTGCTCCACCAATGAGCTGCTACGCAATGGCATGAGACAATCACGTGTTCCGCCCCTTGCTTAAAACCCCGCCCACTCCGTTTCATTCACCGTGTAATACGGACATACTACATCATTTATAGTCGAAGAGGAACAGTTACGGGTCGCACTATCACTAAATTCATTCAGAACGACCGTCAACATACATATGCTAGTTTAACTTGATCTCTTATTTGTTTATCCGCTAAATTACAGTTTAGTTACGAGTTAAATCAACATGGAGAACGGCCTAGAAAGCACAGGAGACAGTCGCCTGGACCAAGCTGTCACGCAGTGGTTACAGTATGACAAGGTAAGTCCAAACATGTAGCTTAAATATGTGAGATCTGACACCTTTAATGTTGAAACTGAAGTTCAGTATCCTGCTACCAGAAGCTGGCTTAAAAAATTCCTTTTAAGTGGCTCATTAACTAACAGCTCAGTTATAAAACAGTGAAGAAGAACACCCTGACATTTCTCTATAATGTGATAATCCACTAAAGCAGTTTTCACAATAGTGCTTTTACAGGATACTTGTCAGGAAGTGCTCTTACTAACTAAATTACTCAACATGATCTGAATTGCAGTCAGTTCCTTATTGATATGTCATTATTTAGTTGAGTTTGTTTGACACACACAAAAGTAACAATACACTGTTGCATCTTTCTTGTCAAGGATAGCACAATAAAGTTTCATTAACTTATTTCCATTGTGGTCCTTATTATTTAAAATGAACTATTGCTCAGAGAATGATCAAATCTATAAAATTAGCTAAAATTTTCTCTATACTCTATACTTGCCTCACAATTGTAAATTTAATAGGCTGTTTAGAAGTTTGGGTTTAGTAAGACATTACTGCTTTGAAAGCAAATTTGCACCCCATACTTTTGAAAAGCAGAGTAGATTTTAAAATACTAATAATCTGGTTTGTTTTTTTACATTAAAATCTCTGACTTTTGATTGCATATATTGGCAAATCTGAGATTTAAGAATAAGCCTCCATTCAATCTCAAAAGAAACATTTGAGAAACATTCATAATTTCTCATCAGAAGTGTATCTGAATTGGGCAAATGTGGCTGATTTATTTGCTACAGACACCATGACCTGCCTAAACTCAAATGAGCGAATGAGCATTATACCTCAAACACAAAGAAACATACAGTACAAACAGGCACAAACAGTTTCTAGACTTTCCTGATTAAACTGAAATAGTCAGAGGATCCTCTAATACACAAATTAAATAGCACATTAAATAGCATATAAATCATTGTCAATGGACAGTTTTATAAAAGTACTTACAATGCATATTAGTGTAGTGTCATTACAGTAATTGGAGTCTTGTGCTTAACTGGGTCACATGAAATGGTTAACGGTTTTACGCAGAAGTGGAAGGTCATTGATTAAACAAAATTGGACATTCAGATGATTTCAAACTTTTTTCAGTACAAAAGAATTTAACTGCTGCTGATTGAATGGGTATAACTGGGTATGGGTGAAAATTAGTAATTGGTCAAATCAAAAATGATTCACCAGATATAATTTTTGATATTTTTTTACTAGTGGGTGCAGGACACTTTTCAGTTCATTTATGTAAGTGAGGACAGCAAAATAAACTGTGACATATTATAGCCAAATTTCTTCATACAGTGGACTACCAGTAAAATGTATAAAAATTTGGGGCCAAAAATTATTCAGACACTTTGACCTGACCATGTTTTGCTTAAGTGTTTTTTACACCACAGACTGAACAAAATTAAGCATTGCTTGGTAATTGCTCAACAAAGTGTTAATATTGTCATATTAACAGGTGTCTGAATTTTTGCTTGATTGTAATCCATTACGTACCTTTCTATCAAAGTTACCTGACATTATCAAGATGAGTTCTTGTCTTATTTTATTACCATTTTCTAAACTATAGCGAATAAACTGTAATGATGTAAGAAATCTTTAAGGCGTCTAAATAAATTTTGTTTTGACTGTAATTACAAAATTCATTTTTACTGTATATCAGCTGTATAGCCACCAAAATTATTGTATTGAGCTACATTTTGCCCAGAGAGGTCATCATAACAGTCTATTCAGTCAGTAATGCATCAACCTTTCACTTGCATCCATTCCTCACATGGCTCTACTTACCAGGATAGTGAAAGCATACTGTCTCTCACATGGTGGACAGGAGACATGTAGACACACACACACACACACACACACAACACTAATCAGAATCATCAGGACAAAGTGTCTAGAGACATAGAGGCTTCTTTCATCCCCTTTCTTTGTCTTTTTTGTCACTGATAGATAATACAAAACTAACACAATTTACTTTCTTCATACACATTTCTGGTCTTATTGTGATTTTGAGAGTGGACATTATTTGAAAAGATTTTTTGTGTGTGTTTACAGAATCCAAAGACAGCTGCTGCTGTGCGGACTATGGTCAAGGAAAAAGCCATGTCAGAGCTGCAGAAATGTTTCGGGGCCCGTATGGAGTTTGGCACAGCAGGACTGAGAGCCGCCATGGGACCTGGAGTGTCCTGCATGAATGACCTCACCATCATACAGACTACACAGGTGACATACTGTACACAAGCTTTCCGTGACATCTTATCACTTATTATCTTTTCACTCTGAATAATTAAAACTATCCACCTTACTTTTCCAGTAAGAGTGGGCGTGTTGCGGGCATTTGTAAATTTTGTGTGTCTGGGTTCAGATCTCATCCATGTCCAACTGTTTTCAGCTGTACAAAACAACTATATATATATATATATATATATATATATATATATAGATTCATTACACACAACTCGAAGTAGTTCAAGCCTTTTATTGTTTTAATATTGATGATTTTGGCATACAGCTCATGAAAACCCAAAATTCCTATCTCAAAAAATTAGCATATCATGAAAAGGTTCTCTAAACGAGCTATTAACCTAATCATCTGAATCAACTAATTAACTCTAAACACCTGCAAAAGATTCCTGAGGCTTTTAAAAACTCCCAGCCTGGTTCATTACTCAAAACCGCAATCATGGGTGAGACTGCCGACCTGACTGCTGTCCAGAAGGCCATCATTGACACCCTCAAGCAAGAGGTCTGTGGGAAGGAAAAAGTGTGGCAGAAAACGCTGCACAACGAGAAGAGGTGACCGGACCCTGAGGAAGATTGTGGAGAAGGACCGATTCCAGACCTTGGGGGACCTGCGGAAGCAGTGGACTGAGTCTGGAGTAGAAACATCCAGAGCCACCGTGTACAGGCGTGTGCAGGAAATGGGCTACAGGTGCCGCATTTCCCAGGTCAAGCCACTTTTGAACCAGAAACAGCGGCAGAAGCGCCTGACCTGGGCTACAGAGAAGCAGCACTGGACTGTTGCTCAGTGGTCCAAAGTACTTTTTTCGGATGAAAGCAAATTTTGCATGTTATTCGGAAATCAAGGTGCCAGAGTCTGGAGGAAGACTGGGGAGAGGGAAATGCAAAAATGCCTGAAGTCCAGTGTCAAGTACCCACAGTCAGTGATGGTCTGGGGTGCCATGTCAGCTGCTGGTGTTGGTCCACTGTGTTTTATCAAGGGCAGGGTCAATGCAGCTAGCTATCAGGAGATTTTGGAGCACTTCATGCTTCCATCTGCTGAAAAGCTTTATGGAGATGAAGATTTCATTTTTCAGCACGACCTGGTACCTGCTCACAGTGCCAAAACCACTGGTAAATGGTTTACTGACCATGGTATTACTGTGCTCAATTGGCCTGCCAACTCTCCTGACCTGAACCCCATAGAGAATCTGTGGGATATTGTGAAGAGAAAGTTGAGAGATGCAAGACCCAACACTCTGGATGAGCTTAAGGCCGCTATCGAAGCATCCTGGGCCTCCATAACACCTTAGCAGTGCACAGGCTGATTGCCTCCATGCCACGCCGCATTGAAGCAGTCATTTCTGCAAAAGGATTCCCGACCAAGTATTGAGTGCATAACTGAACATAATTATTTGAAGGTTGACTTTTTTTGCATTAAAAACACTTTTCTTTTATTGGTCGGATGAAATATGCTAATTTTTTGAGATAGGAATTTTGGGTTTTCATGAGCTGTATGCCAAAATCATCAATATTAAAACAATAAAAGGCTTGAACTACTTCGAGTTGTGTGTAATGAATCTAAAATATATGAAAGTCTAATGTTTATCAGTACATTACAGAAAATAATGAACTTTATCACAATATGCTAATTTTTTGAGAAGGACCTGTATATATATATATATATATATATATATATATATACACACACACTTGAAGAAAAAAATATTAGCCCCTTATAAAATATTTCATTATTTTTCAAATAACTCCCAAGTGTTGTTTAACAGAAAGACATTTTTATCAACACAGCATTTTTAAACATAATACTTTCTTCAGGAAGCTTTTAGGGTTTGTAATACAAATAGAAATCAATGTATAACCAAGAATTTTAAAAAGTCTACTGGTTAAAATTATTAGCCCTCTGATGTTAATAGTCAATAGTGTATCCCTTTTGCTTGATAACAGCCTTTAGTCATTTGCTGTAGTTCTCAACAAGTTTCAAGCATGTCTCCTGAGGAATGACAGCCCATTCTTCCTTAGCAAATCTCTCAAGCTCCTCCAGATTTGAAACACACAGATTTCTAAGAATTTTTTTTAGAATTTTGTCATTAGAAGTAACTTTTTGCCCTGAGAATTTTCGTGAATATTGGCCCAGAAATCTAACACATTATCAGAAAACAGCTTACTTCCACATTGAAAAATAAGGTGAATACATGAGGCCTAAACTATGACATCAGATTAGGGTATTCAAGTGCTCTTGGTGCCACACAGGTGCCCCGGACTGGAGGCTTGGTAGTATCTTGATTGTAGGTAAACGACCAAGATAGTCAAAACAGCCGCTGATAATGTTTGTTATAATAGTAAAGAATGTACTGAGGAACAATTTTCCCCTAGTGCTATGTTGCTATTATCGTGAATTTTGAAAAGGATTACTCCACTTCCTAAATAATAATCCTGAAAATTTATCAGTCATGTCATTCAAGATGTTCATATTTCTTACTTCATTCGCAAAGAAATTATGTTTTTTGAGGAAAACATTCCAGGATTTATCTCCATATATTGTACTTCAGTGGTGCTCAGTGGATTAAAGGTTAAAAATGCTGTTCCAATGCATCTTCAAAGGGCTCTACACGATCCCGGCCAAGGAATAATGGTCTTATCTAGTGAAATGATTGGTTATTTTCCAAAAACAAACCCAAACGTTTTTTTTAGTATTTAAAAGCTCGCCTTGTCTAACTCTGCGATGTGAAAAACTCCCATCTCATTTTCAGAATCTCAACTTGAAAATCGTCCTATAGAATCACTGCAGAAGTACCAACCCAGTGTTTACAAAGTGAACATGCCCTTTACAAAAAAAGGGAAAACAGCGATGTAGGCTGATTTTTAAAGGAATAGTTACACAAAAATGAAAATTTCCCCATGATTTACTTACCCTCAAGCCATCCTAGGTGTATATGATTTTCTCCTTCCAGACGAACACAGTAGGAGTTGTTTTAAAATTTATCCTGTCTCTTCTGAATTGGATGCATGGGATTTTATAACAAACATATTTATATTTTTAAAATTATAAACTCTCTTATATTATAAATTACAAACTTTCTTCATCGTCGTAACACATATTAAGATATTTTTAATGAAATCCGAGAGCTTTCTGACCCTGCATAGACAGTGGCACGTTGTGGTACTCTTGTGAATGGCGGTTAAGACTAACATGGATACGAAGAGTTGATAAATAAAGTCATTATTTTTGTTTTCTTTGCGCACAGAAGTATTGTCATAGCTTCATAAAATTATGGTTGAACCACTGATGTCACATGGACTATTTTAATGATGTCCTTACTACGTTTCTGGGCCTTGAACGTGATAGTTCCGTTGCTGTCTATTGTCATTGTTCACATTGTCAAAAAAAAATTTGTGCTAGTTAAGTATATGGATTGTTAATTTTCCTATTTTGCTTCTGGTAGGGTTTCTGTGCATACCTGGAGCAGTGTTTTACAGATCTGAAGCAGAGGGGGGTGGTGATCGGGTTTGATGCTCGTGCACACCCCCCTAGTGGCGGCAGCAGCAAAAGATTTGCCTGTCTTGCTGCTTCTGTCTTGATTAGCCGAGGGGTCCCAGTCTACCTCTTCAGTGACATCACACCCACTCCATACGTGGTACGTATGAACCTGATGTACTCATGGAAAGAGAGTTCTGATTTATTACTAATAATTAATGTTAGAACCGTGGCACTGTGGTAGAGCATGGGACATTAGCACCCATGTAGGGGTGCAGGTTTTGACTTCACATTGTTCCAGTACCCTTTATATATAATTTTTTTTTCTTGAATACATTATTGCATGTGTTTGTATTTATGTATACAAATAAGTATACACAGTACACACACATTTATAAACACAAACTTTTATTTCGGATGTTGTTAGAGGTTTGTGTTCAAATATCTTTCAAATTTGGTACTTCCTGCTAAAAAAGTAATCACAAATGAACATCGAAATGCATGAGAAAGAAGAGACACACAACTGCACGTGAATACATTGTGAGATTGTTGCATAAGAGACTAGAAGGGTTCATGAAGATTCTTCACCAATCATCAACTTTTCTATTCCCATGAGTACACGGACACGCTCTCACTCATTCTCTTATCACTCTCTCAACCTTTCCCTTTGAGCCCTCAAACAGCTTTCACTCACTCTTTGTCCTCTAGCCTAAAAACTTTTTGGTTTTGGTCACTGTTATGTAAAATGAAGTATTAGCCCAAAACACATTGATTTAAAATGTCACAAATAAAGTAATTTGAGAGGGGAAAATATTATGCCATCCACGTAACTTGCCATATTCTTCTTTCCAGATCTGTAACTTAGCAGCCCCTGTGTTATCTATCATGTTATAAATGTTATAAATATCATGTTCTCCGTTTTTTTTTTGCTAAGCATGGGTTCTGGGTACAAATTTTTGCAAAGCCAGAGAGGTGCCACAGCATGATCATGCACCTTGCATGCTCAGAGCACATGTTTATTCAACCATGGTTTTTGGACATGTACCATGTTGTTTTTATGTAGTGTTACTTTTAAAGTACACTACTATTCAAACTTTTGTAGTCAGTATGATAATAAAAAAAAATAAATAAATAAATAAATATATATATATATATATATATATGTGTATATATATATATATATATATATATATATATATATATATATATATATATATATATATATATACTTTTATTTACCAATTAAATTGATCAAAAGTGACAGTAAAGACAGTACCAGTCAAAAGTTTTTGAACAGTAAGTTTTTTTTATGTTTTTTAAAGAAGTCTTATTTTTTAGAAGAAACATTTCTTTTTTTTATTATTATTATTATTATTATTATTATTATTATTATCAGAATTTAAAACAGTTGAGTCATTTTTCTTTTGGGATTCTTTGATGAATAGAAAGATCCAAAGATCAGCATTTATCTGAAATGAAAAGCTTTGTAACATTATACACTATAACATTAAAAAGCTTGGAGTCAGTATAATTTTTTTTGTTTGTTTTTTGAGAAAAAAATGATATGAATTAATATTTTTATTTAGCAAGGATGCTTTAAATTAAAAGTGATAATAAAGATATTTATAATTTTACAAATTATTTATATTTCAGATAAATGCCATTCTTCTGAACTTTCAATTTATCAAAGAAACCTGAAAAAATTCTACTCAGCTGTTCATCATCATAATAATAATAAATGTTTTTGAGCAGCAAATCAGAGTATTAGAATGATTTCTGAAGGATCATGTGACTGGAGTAATGATGCTAAAAATTCAGCTTTGAAATCACAGAAATAAATGACATTTTTAAATTTATTTAAATGTTTGATTATTATTTAATTTTATTAAAATAGAAAACAGTTATTTTAAATAGTAAAAATATGTATAAATGTTACTGTTTTGCTGTATTTTGGATCAAATAAATGCAGGCTTGGTGAACAGCAGAGTTCAAGTTAAAAACATTAAAAATCTTACTGTTCAAAAATATTTGACTGGTGAACATTATTACAAACATTTCTGTTTCAAATAAATGCTGTCCTTTTGAAATTTTTATTTATCAAATGTATCATGGTATCCACAAAAAAATGTAGAAAAAACAGATATTTCCCCCCAAATTTTTTATTGTAATCTACTGTTTCTTGTAGCTGATTGCTTTAATTTAGAAGAGCAGTTTTTAGTAATAATAAAAAGAGGAACATTTCTTGAGCACTAAATCAGCATATTTGCAGCAGATTGATAATATGACACTGATCACTGGAGTAAAAGCTGCTAAAAATTCACCTTTGCCTTCACAGGAATAATAATTTAAAATATTTTAAATAGAAAACAGTTATTTTAAATTCTAATAATATTCATATATTAATTTATATACTGTATTTTTGATTAAATAAATGCATCCTTGGAAAGAGACATAGTTCCAAAAAACATCTTACTGACCCCTTCTCTTCTTTTAGCCTTTTACTGTATCACATCTAGGACTGTGTGCTGGTATCATGGTAACAGCCTCCCATAATCCCAAACAAGATAATGGATACAAGGTATCATCGATCCCTAAATAAAATCTTTGTTTTGTAAGAATTTAACATGTTTGATAGGACTTATAGATATGACAGATTTTTCAATGTGTTCAAGGTGTACTGGGCAAATGGAGCTCAGATCATTCCTCCCCATGATAAGGGCATCGCCACAGCTATAGAACAAAACCTTGAGCCATGGCCTAAATCATGGGACACAGATGGAGCTCTTCAGAGTTCCCTACTCAATGACCCATACCAGGACATACACAGAGAATACTGCCAAACCATACAACAGCACTGCTTTCACAGGTAAACTATGCCTGCAGAATTATCTGATGATAATTATCAAAAATTCCAAGCCTAATACTTTACTCATTGATGTGTGAACTTTATCTAAAACATGCCTTTTAAGCTTTAGTATTTCTATACTATTTAAAGGGATAGTTCACCCAAAAATGAAACTTCTGTCATTAATTACTCGCCTTCGTGTTGTTCCAAATCTGCAAGACCTTCGTTCATCTTCAGAACACAAATGAAGATATTTTTGATGAAATCTGAGAGCTTTCTGACCCTGCATAGACAGTAATACAACTGACACGTTCAAGGCCCAGAAAGTTAGTAAAGACATCATTAAAATAGTCAATGTGACATCAGTGCTCTTGGATTTCCTCAAAAATATGTTGTGTTCTGAAGTTGAAAAAAGGTCTTAAGGGATTCGAACGACGAATTAATGACAGAATTAACATTTTTTTGGATGAACTATCTTTCTAACTCAATCATTTTTAAATCGAATCTGATTCAATTCAAGGCCATAACAAATGTGAATCAAATCTGGAAGTGCTAATACCAGCCTTTAATATTTCATCAGTCTGGTTTTCACACATTTTATGTCATCACAGGGAGCTGAATAAGAATTCTGAGGTGAAAATTGTCCATACGTCAGTTCATGGAGTGGGCCATATTTTTGTCCAGGCTATTTTCAAAGCCTTTGACCTTCATCCTCCATATGCTGTGGAAGAGCAGAAAGATCCTGACCCAGAGTTCCCCACAGTCAAATACCCCAACCCTGAAGAGGGAGAAGGAGTCTTGGTACAATCACACGAAACACACACACATGACATTTGGAAAAGTGATTTTATTATGTAATGTCATTTTATTATGTAATTCCAGATAGACAGTAATCTATGTTTGTGTATGTAGACATTGTCCTTCGCGCTTGCAGATAAAGAGGGAGCAACTGTTATTCTGGCAAATGACCCTGACGCTGACCGACTAGCTATTGCAGAGAAACAGCAGAGGTCAGTGTTATTTGGCATTTTGTTGATTTTCATTCAGTGTGTCATTTTATTAATAGCAGTATATCTTTTAGTAGTGGGCAGTGGAGGGTGTTCTCAGGAAATGAGTTGGGTGCTTTGCTCGGTTGGTGGATTTTCCAATGCTGGAAGCAGCAGAAAGAAGAGGGAAAAGCCTCCATTAAGAATGTATACATGCTATCTAGCACGGTCTCCTCAAAAATCCTCCGTGCCATAGCTGTGAAGGAGGGCTTCCACTTTGAGGTACCTCGGCTTTTTAACCCAAAAAAAGTGTTTCTCTAACCCTGTGCTTCTACTATGGATGTACATTTCAATTCATAATTTGATAAAATGCAGTTGTTGTGTACATACACGTTTTTACATTGTACTTATGTTTAAAAAAATACCTGCACACCTGTGAATAATTTCTAATATTAGATTTATAATTACACTGTTTGACCCATCCCTTGCACCTTAACCCACCCTTAAATCTACCCATAACACCAAACCTGTTTTTAAACTTATACGTATCCCACCTCAATAGCAGCAAAAGTGTTTTGCAATACAATATGAACACAATAAGTACATTGTAGTTTTTTTTTTTTTTATGTAAGTAGTTAAAGCCACGTAATATAAAGCTGGACCTAGCAAGGTAATTAAGATTATGTTAATATTACTACTTTTGAATATATCTTATTGGCCCCACTCTGAAAGATGCAGAGGCCCACTAGTTGAGATTCATTGCTCTTAACACATGGAAAATATTCTTTTCTGACAGACGTGAATATTAGAATTGGTTAAATATAGGGCAGTTTTAGAGAAATCGTGTATTTTATATGATTATGAACTAAACTATAAACTAAATTTAGTTGTAAATTGACTAATTGACTCTTCCATAGGTCAATAATAATGTGAGTTTCCACAGCCTTGAAAATCCTGGAAATATTAGGGAATTGCAAAAGTGAGGAAAAATTCATGAAAATGTATACAATCTTAAAGGGATAGTTCAACCAAAATGAAAATTCTGTCATCAGTTATTTACCCTCATGTCGTTCCAAACCTGTAAGACCTTGTTCATCTTCGAAACACAAATTAACATATTTTTGATGAAATCCAAGAGCTCTCTGACCCTGCATACACAGCAATGCAACTGGCATGTTCAAGGCCCAGGAAGGTAGTAAGGACATCGATAAAATAGTCCATGTGACATCAGTGGTTCAATCGTAATTTTATGAAGCTATAAGAATACTATTTGTGCGCAAAGAAAACTAAAATAACAACGCTGTCTGTACAGGGTCAGAAAGTTCTTTGATTTAATCAAAAATATCTTAATTTGTGTTCCAAAGATGAGGTGAGTAATTAATGACAGAACTTTCATTTTTGGGTAAACTGTCACTAACATTTTTAGAACCTATCTATCTATCTATCTATCTATCTATATATATATATATATATATATATATATATAATTCTTTTTTAATTTTCTAGTTTTTAAGTATTTCTTTGGCTAGAAATGACTTTTTGTAAGTGCGATCTCACGTAAAATTATTTTAAAAATCCTTATCCAGTCATCTGAAAAAATTTTTGGAACCCTGAAGCTACTATGAAGACATACTGTTTTGTACAGTATCGTGAAAAAATGTTGATTACTGATGTTTTACTGGATGTCTCTCTGCATCTGTCTTTTGTAGGAAACTCTAACAGGCTTTAAATGGATGGGAAATAGAGCCAGAGAGCTGATGGATCAGGAAAAGACTGTTCTGTTTGCTTTTGAAGAAGCTATTGGTACAATGTCATACACATCACAAGATGCTAAACATTTATGTGCATTTGTTTGCTATTCTGGTGGTAACAGTCATAACCCACTGATCCTGGGTTCAAACCACAGACCCTAGAGAAGTAGTTGAATAAATCTGCGAGTGAGCCAGTGATTCAGTGACTCATTCTTAAGCAAGTTTGCATGAATGACTACATGACTCACTCAGTAACACACAGTGGGTGTGTCTGAAAGTGCATACTGTCTGAGTAGGTGCTACATTTTGAATTGACCTTAATTGCTTGACGGCCCTAATACATATCATTATGATTCGATTCATTTTTATGCATCACAATATCATAACTGTATTGAAATTTAAAAATCACAGTGGAGCAAACCTCAAAAAGCTTTAATATTTTTCTTTGGTTGTTTTGTTGTAGGTTACATGTGTTCTCCTGCAGTTTTGGACAAAGATGGTGTGAGTGCAGCTGCCATTGCTGGCGAGTTTGTCTCTTACCTGGCTTCTAAAAATATAACTCTGTCCCATCAGCTCCGATCCATTTATGAGGAGTATGTCACAAAAACTTTGGAATTGACATCTAATAATTTATCTTCTGAATCTTCTTGTTAATTGTAGTTTTTACATTGTCTTTTTTCAGGTATGGCTACCACATTTCCAAGAATTCCTACTTTATTTGTCATAACCAAGACACAATTAAACAGATGTTTGAGCGTCTTCGGAACTACGATGGGGAGAATTCGTACCCTAAAGAGTGTGGGGGCTTTGCCATCACGGCAGTGAGAGACCTTACGACCGGCTATGACAGCAACCAGCCGGACAACAAGGCTGTGTGTAGCCCATAATGATTAGAATTATTTTAATAGTAGGTCTTATTTTAAGTTGTCTAATCCTATGTGTCCTTTACTATTACAGGTTCTGCCCACCAGTAAAAGCAGTCAGATGATTACCTTCACCTTTGCTAACGGGGGCGTGGCTACAATAAGGACCAGCGGCACAGAGCCTAAAATCAAATATTACACGGAACTCTGTGCTGCACCAGGAAACAGGTTTCAGACAGCTTCATTTTTTCATACTATCACTATAGGCCTAATTTTAAAATAATAAGAATAATAGTAAGAAAAAATATTATTAAATGCAAGCATATTATTGCAATAGTAATACTACTTTAATTTGCTTATTTTTGTTTTTTAAATAAATGCCATTTATATGTTATTAGTAGTATTATTAAAGGTATTTTTAAAGATATTTTATTTTTATTGAATTAATGCTTGATTTATAAAAATAGACAAATCAAATAATTATTATTATTGTTAATATTGTTAAACTAATTACTTTTATTAATAATAATAACAATAATAATATATTACATAATTATCATAATAATATAGTAATATTGAATTTATATTATTATGTAATATAATATACTAGTATAATTATTAATATTTTGTACAGTGTATAATACTACAGTATTAAAATTGTCTTTATTATTATGAAATACTGTATTATTATGAAATACTGTCTGTTACAGGATAACAGTACAGTTGCAATACTAATGCATTTCTTATTAATATTTTTAAGATAATATTATAAATATACAAATATTGTGTAAATATAAAATATATAAATATGACATAATTATTATAGTTAGTATTATTACTGTAGTTTATTTTTATTATTAAATCTTGTGTAGTCATATCGAATGGGAACCAGTTTTTACAAAACAAATATTGTGTAGATATTAAATACATAAATATTACATATAATTATATTGAATGGGGACAAATGTTTTTATATTTATAATATTATAAATATACAAATCTTGTGTAAATATTAAATATTTAAATATAAATATTACATAAAATTATATATGAATGTAGTATTATTTGTATTATTAAACAAATGTTTTTAGCTGATCACGTTTGAATATGCTAGCTATATATATATATATATATATATATACAGGTCCTTCTCAAAAAATTAGCATATTGTGATAAAGTTCATTATTTTCTGTAATGTACTGATAAACATTAGACTTTCATATATTTTAGATTCATTACACACAACTGAAGTAGTTCAAGCCTTTTTTTTTGTTTTAATATTGATGATTTTGGCATACAGCTCATGAAAACCCAAAATTCCTATCTCAAAAAATTAGCATATTTCATCCGACCAATAAAAGAAAAGTGTTTTTAATACAAAAAAAGTCAACCTTCAAATAATTATGTTCAGTTATGCACTCAATACTTGGTCGGGAATCCTTTTGCAGAAATGACTGCTTCAATGCGGCGTGGCATGGAGGCAATCAGCCTGTGGCACTGCTGAGGTGTTATGGAGGCCCAGGATGCTTCGATAGCGGCCTTAAGCTCATCCAGAGTGTTGGGTCTTGCGTCTCTCAACTTTCTCTTCACAATATCCCACAGATTCTCTATGGGGTTCAGGTCAGGAGAGTTGGCAGGCCAATTGAGCACAGTAATACCATGGTCAGTAAACCATTTACCAGTGGTTTTGGCACTGTGAGCAGGTGCCAGGTCGTGCTGAAAAATGAAATCTTCATCTCCATAAAGCTTTTCAGCAGATGGAAGCATGAAGTGCTCCAAAATCTCCTGATAGCTAGCTGCATTGACCCTGCCCTTGATAAAACACAGTGGACCAACACCAGCAGCTGACATGGCACCCCAGACCATCACTGACTGTGGGTACTTGACACTAGACTTCAGGCATTTTGGCATTTCCCTCTCCCCAGTCTTCCTCCAGACTCTGGCACCTTGATTTCCGAATGACATGCAAAATTTGCTTTAATCCGAAAAAAGTACTTTGGACCACTGAGCAACAGTCCAGTGCTGCTTCTCTGTAGCCCAGGTCAGGCGCTTCTGCCGCTGTTTCTGGTTCAAAAGTGGCTTGACCTGGGGAATGCGGCACCTGTAGCCCATTTCCTGCACACGCCTGTACACGGTGGCTCTGGATGTTTCTACTCCAGACTCAGTCCACTGCTTCCGCAGGTTCCCCTTTCGTTGTGCAGCGTTTTCTGCCACACTTTTTCCTTCCCACAGACTTCCCACTGAGGTGCCTTGATACAGCACTCTGGGAACAGCCTATTCGTTCAGAAATTTCTTTCTGTGTCTTACCCTCTTGCTTGAGGGTGTCAATGATGGCCTTCTGGACAGCAGTCAGGTCGGCAGTCTTACCCATGATTGCGGTTTTGAGTTATGAACCAGGCTGGGAGTTTTTAAAAGCCTCAGGAATTTTTTGCAGGTGTTTAGAGTTAATTAGTTGATTCAGATGATTAGGTTAATAGCTCGTTTAGAGAACCTTTTCATGATATGCTAATTTTTTGAGATAGGAATTTTGGGTTTTCATGAGCTGTATGCCAAAATCATCAATATTAAAACAAAAAAAAGGCTTGAACTACTTCAGTTGTGTGTAACGAATCTAAAATATATGAAAGTCTAATGTTTATCAGTACATTACAGAAAATAATGAACTTTATCACAATATGCTAATTTTTTGAGAAGGACCTGTATATATATATATATATATATATATATATATATATATATATATATATATAAATGTAAATGTAATTTTTTTTTTTACTATATAATAACAGTAGATTTTATTATATGATACATTTCATAGCTTTCTATGTTGTTGTCATATTTTATTAAATTTATTAATAAATTAAAACAAGTTAATTTAAGATAGTGGGTCATCAGGGTAGACAATATGCATACTGTGCGCACTGTATACTGTAATAATAGTAAGAGCAGTATGTTAGTATGATCATGGCCATGCAACCTTAATCATAGCACATAAATAGCTCATAATCATGTAAAAACAAGTTTTCTGTCTTTCTTTTCTCTAGTGATCTTAACCAGCTGAAAACTGAATTGGATAACTTGGTTGATGCCATCGTGGAACACTTCTACCAACCTGAGAAAAACAACCTGACTCCTCGACCGGAGTGAAAAACACTGTCACTCAGGTTTACAGAGATCTTAACTAATTCTGCTATTAGTCTTAACCAACCACACATAACCACACATAAACGTATATATTCTGAGTCTTAATCTAAGGAGGATTTCTATGAACTTTCTCTTGGTTTTAATGCAGGAAATGTAGATCAAATCTGGTGCCACATGAACATACCAATTGCCTTTTTCATTTTTGCACTTTTTTTTACCACACAATTTTGTAATCTAAGTTACCGGATGACAGAGATTTTTTTTCAGTTGCCTTTTTTTGACCTACAGTAGTGAACTTTGAATGTACTAATGTTGCAAAGAAAGTGTGTTTGAATGAATATAAAGGTTATTTATCTCCGCAGATACATTAGTCGAGTTGATTGACAGAAATTATTCCATATTGCTGGAGCAGAGGGACAATATCTAGTTACTGTTAAATTTAGCCAACCAAATAACCTCAGAAATCAAAATGCCAGGTCATTTCATCTAATACCAGCAAAATAGTTTTACCAGAAATCCTTTAAAAGAAATTAGAGGGACCTAAAAGCCTTACTGTGGAACAAACTGACATCTACATTTTAGTTTTTCACATTTATGTGATTCCATTGCATCTGTGTTTACTGACCTGTAACTGTTTATTTGCATGCAATTTGTTTGTAAATGTTTATTTACATTTGAAATGTCAAACTCAACCAGCTAGTTTGATCATTCATTCAACTTTTAGCTGTGAAGTTGAGACTGGAAACATATTTATAAGGTTTTACATTTGAACAGAAAAGAAAAGTATTCCTTGAATGGGTTAATGTATGTGACCAACCAGATTTCTTGTGTTACAGATCTTTTTTATTATTATTATTATTTTGTTAAATAGCCATGGCACTGAAATTTAACAGAACATGTCTTACTGAAAACTCCAAAGTGGACTATGTCATCTAATGTCATCTAACTTAAGGCTGACTAGTCAAACCACCGGATATTGTTGATTTATTTTTCACTTAAAGTGATTTGATACATTTTAGGTGTTCTTAAATTTAATACTTTTCTCAAAATGCTTTTTTTTTCCCTCTTCTGAATCAATAAACAGCAAGTGGTAAAAACAAATTGGTCTTTTGTCTGTGTGGGAGTGTATGACAAAACTGTAGAAATAAATAAAATGGATCTTTTATAACAAATTAAACAAAAAAACATTTTAAACATGTTAATCCAACATTCATTGTCATTTTTTTAGTCACTCACGGGTCTCATGGGTTCACTAAATTGTACTTTCCTGAGGTCTAAGAAATAAACTTCTTCCCATAAGAGTGGGTACAGACATTTGTAAATTTTATGGGACTGGCTTCCGGTCTCAACCGCATCCAGCTATTTCATTATTTTTTGCTGCTTGATATTGCAAATTGGTGTGTCTTACTATATTATTTTAATGTATTATCTTAATTATGAACACAGTGGTTTGTAGTGCAAACTGTTTTACTGTTTACTGCACATTGTTATTCTCGTTCTTTCCATACACAACGCATTATTACTTCGGCCATATTGGCGGCACTGAACGTAAACAATGCCACTAAACCGAACGAAACTCGCATATTTCGCTGATTATTGCTGCTGAAAATGGTCAGTTATTGTCATGTTTTGGGTTGTACTAAGTGGTCGGACCTGGGAAAAACATTTGGAATACTGTAGACTGCACATCTGCAATATGGCCGCACATCCAGGTAACTGAACAAATTGTGACGTAAGTGCAAACCCTAATGAACTAACCTGGCCAATGAACCGGTTGTCTCATCCATAGGCTTTTATCCACAGAAAAAGGTGGATAAAAGCTGGAAGTTGCATGTATTATCTGTTTAAGGCCAGTAGAGGGTATTGTTGTCCAGTGAAAGTCCTTATTTATATACAGTTGAGGTCAAAAGTCTACATCCCCTTTCAGAATCTGCAAAATGTAAATTATTTTCCCAAAATAAGAGGGATCATACAAAATGCATGTTGTTTTTTTTATTTAGTACTGATCTGAATAAGATATTTCACATAAAAGACGTTTACATATAGTCCACAAGAAAAAAATAATAGTTGAATTTATAAAAATGACCCCGTTCAAAAGTTTACACCCCCTTGATTCTTGATGCTGTGCTGTCACCTGAATGATCCACAGCTCTGTGTGTGTGTGTGTGTGTGTGTGTGTGTGCTGTTCTTCAGAAAAATCCTTTAGGTTCCACAAATTCTTTGGTTTTCCAGCATTTTTGTGTCTTTGGACCCTTTCCAACAATGACTGTATGGTTTTGAGATCCATCTTTTCACACTGAGGACAACTGAGGGACTCATATGCAACTATTACAGAAGGTTCAAACACTCGCTGATGCTCCAGAAGGAAAAAACATGTATTAAGAGCTATTTCAGAATTTAAAGATCATGGAAAATTTTACTTATTTTGTCTTCTGGAAAACATGTAACTATCTGCTGTAATCTCCAAAGGGCAGTACTAAATGAAAAAATATGATGTTTAGGCAAAATAAGAAAAATTTAGCCTACACCTACTTTCTGTTCAAAAGTTTTCACCCCCTGGCTCTTAATGCATGGTTTTTCATTCCGGAGCATCAGTGAGCGTTTGAGCCTTCTGTAGTAGTTGCACAGATGAAAAGATAGATATCAAAATCATACAGGACACACAAGGAACTCGTGAACAAATATAAATATTTGGGAAAAAAAAGAAGAAAAAAAAGCTGTGGATCATTCAGCTAATATTTTCTCTTGTGGACTATTTTATTCAGATCAGTACTAAATAAACAACATTGTATGATCCCTCTTAAAATAATTAACATTTTGCAGATTTTGAAAGGGGGATATAAACTTTTGACCTCAACTGTATACGTTTATATTAATCTATAATTGTACATGTGTAGGCTTACTAGTTTTATTTTAAACTTCTCAGGTATAGACAACCTCAGTCACTACTTTATTTATAGTCTTGCACAGTTGACTATACTGTGTCTGTGGAGCTCGCAGTGGTCTTTCGGTTTGTGTAACAAACCTGAAAGACAGCAGTTGTGTGTGTCATAATGAAGAGCAAGGGCTGCCTGTGTGCACGCGCACAAACACAGAGTGCGCGCACCGGGATATATCAAACTGGACAGTGCAAGCGGCAGGTACGGCGCTGGATAAAGGCAAAACATTTTGGGTAACACTTCTTTACAGTATCCATTTAATACACATATTGCATGTTCATAGTACTTTTAAAGACAACGAAAAAAATATTAATGAAATATTAAATTGCTGAGTACTTAAACTGCACATGGACACTAAAACGCGACTGAATTTTACGTTATTTCACGGACTGTGAAACTAGACAATTTTAAATAAAAAAAGGTTACCAAAAATGAAAAATTCGTTAAACATTTGCTCACCTCATGTTGTTGGGGGTTAATATGCAATGAAAGTGAATATTGACTGTCAGTCATCATTTCTTACATTTCCTTACGAGTTCCTCAGAAGAAAGAAAGTCATACGGGAAACAGCATGAGGATGAGTAATAATGACAAATTTATTTTACTTCTCCACTATCTTTAAACTCCGGCACGGCTTTCAAAATCTATAAACGCTACTAAACTTCGCTTCTTTAATATGTAATGTGGATTTCAACCTCAACGCACAACTGGACTGAGAAAGATTTGTTTCTATTTATTTCCTGCTAGTGCTGCCAAGATCTGCTGTCTCTCTCCCCGTGATCTGCTCACCATCAGAAGTTCATTCAAACGTCAGATGAGAAGACTTCCTCAATCACAAGCGCAGCGAGCACCACTCGCACTGCTTCGTGCACTGTCGCGACTCGCGTTATTGCTATGGTGAACGACAGATACTGTGATTAACCGACTATTATAGAAAAAGGGCAGCTGCAAAACAGTTCCCGATGGGACACTATAGTCTGTGTTGTCAAAATCTAACGGGACCTGCGTTATTCAAGCACTTCCTCAAGGCGGTGCATTGTGAGTAAAGGTAAGTGAAAGTTATAACTTGTCTTCTATGCTAGTTCAGTGTTTGTATATAGAATACTTACTTAAAAGTAACCTAAATCTAAATCTAAAGCAAAATATGGCACTGTAGCAAACCTATGACCTTGTCACATGTCCTTAAAATCTTGATGTTTGGTGTTTTTTTAGATGACTTGTGAGTTGCACATGAGTTAGTTTACTGGTACTGCATGTCTCCATAACCTGTCTTGTATGTTTTTTTGTGACATGTTGACTTACTTTCATCATAGAAACTTTCTGTTGACCTCTCTCTAAATAGCAGTTGTGTCTCCCTAGACATGCTTGGCTATTTATACTCACTGTTGGCTTTCAGTGTGTTTGTGCCACATGAGGAACTCATCTCAGATCAGTACAATATCTTCCAATGCTTCAAAGTCTTTGTTCAGATTTACAGTGTGACCTTAACATGATCATATCTTATAAAGTTTATATTTATGGCTTTTGTTATGAAGGGTGCATCCCTCGGCACTATAACTGTAAAAAATATTGTTCCTGTTGATTTAGATGTTACCAAATGAAGCACTTTTTTTTTAGGTTTTTAGCCAGGTTTTTAGTGGCAATTGAAATGAAGCTTAAATATAAAAATAAAAAATTGAAATAAAAATATTGGATGGAAAAACTAATATTGAGAAAAGTAGAAATGTTGTTATGATAAATGAAAAAAAAAAAAAGAAATAAAAAATATATAATATATAAATAAAAAGGAAAAATATAAATGTACAACTATACATACATACATACACACACACACACACACACACACACACACATATATATATATATATATATATATATATATATATATATATATATAAAATTTTCAAAAAGTTAAAAAAAGCACATAGCAAAATTACTAAATAAAACCTGAAAATATAAAAATGTAAAAACCTGGAAAAAAAACAAAAAACAAAACAAAACAAAACAAAACAAAAAATATATATAGCAATATTTTTAATTAAATTAAAAAAATATATATAATATATAACTGAAAAGGAAAAATATAAATGTACATATATATATATATATAAATTATATAGCAATTTTCAAACTGTTTATAAAAATGACAAAAGCACATAATAAAATTACTAAAGCTAAAATAAAACTAGAAAATATACGAAGGCTATTTCAAAATATTAATAAATACTAATAACATATACTAAAATAACAGTGGTTTTAGCCTACCTGGCATTGCATTTTTTCCTGTAATAATCTATGTGCATCTTAAAAATATTATTAAAATATGAATAGTTTTGTATTTAGACAATATTTGGAGTCTCATCTAATGCAAATTTAAAGAGCAGAAAATAATAAGCAATAATAAATGGAAATTTATACTTGAAATACTTTTGTTAGTTAAATAATAATTAATATTATTTTATGAACTGTATAAGACAACTTTTTCCCAAGCTTGTAATTTATAAGAAGAATCATAAGAAAAAAGTATTCTTTGCCTGTGTCCTTCAGTAACATTTGCAATGGCTTTCAGGCTAAGCTGTTTTAATCCCCTGCAAATGGCAAAGTTGATCAAGATGTGCTCAAAGGGTTTGTCATAGGCATTGAAGCACATTTGGACCTTCTTCAAACAGTGTGTTGTATCCTAAATGTATCTGAACCACCACTGATCTACCTGCTTCATTAATGTTGGTGTTTTTTGTCTTTTGAGGTTACACCTAGTTCCTCTTTTTTTGGAGCATGGAGGGCATTTGTTTCGAGGTCAAACCCAGGGATGACCCAATCAAAACTCCTCCTCTCTGTGCCCTTACACAAACACTTCCTGGATCAGAGGGTAAGAGGAAGAAAGAGGAAGGGGAAGATGAGATTCAGTATAGGCTGACTTTGGCTGGATCTTTGGCCGTCCATCCGCAGACCACCATGGCAATGCTCCCCTGGGTGGTGGCTGAGATACGGAGGCCCCGGCCGGGGGAGAAAAACAGAAACCTTGAATTCAATGGTGCTTACTCTCCAGAGGTCAGTAAATGTAATATTAAAAATACATGCTACAAATAATACACTACCAGCTTTTGAACAGTAAAATTTTTAATGTTTTTAAAGACGTTCTGCTCACCAAGCCTGCATTTATTTGATCCAAAGTACAACAAAAACAGTAATAGTGTTTACTAATAAAAATAACTGTTTTCTATGTGAATATATTTTAAAATGTAATTTATTCCTGTGATCAAAGCTACATTTTCAGCATCATCACTCCAGTCTTCACTGTCACATGATCCTTCAGAAATCATTCTAATATGCTGATTTGCTGTTCAGGAAACATTTATTATTATTATTATTATTATTATTATTATTATTATTATCAATATTTAAAACAGTTAAGTATTTTTTTTTTCAGGATTCTTTAATGAATAGAAAGATCCAAAGATCAGCATTTATCTGAAATAAAAATCTTTTGTAACATTATACACTATACCATTCAAAACCAAAAGTCAGTAGGGGGGAAGAAATGCTAGAAATAAATACTTTTATTTAGCACAGATGCTGTTGATCAAAAGTGATGCTAAAAACATTTATAATGTTACAACAGATTTCTATTTCAGATAAATGCTTTTCTTAGGAACTTTCTATTCATCAAAAAACCTAAAAAAAAAATCTATTCAGCTGTTTTCAGCATAATAAAAATAAAAAATGTTTTTTGAGCAGCATATCAGAATATTAGAATGATTTCTGGATCATGTGACTGGAGTAATGCTAAAAATTCAGCTTTGAAATCACAGGAATAAATTACATTTTAAAATACATTCAAATAAAAAACACTTATTTTAAATAGTAAAAATATTTTAAAATGTAACTTTTTCCCATACTTTAGATAAATAAATGCAGGCCTTAGTGGTAAAAATCGAAAGTAAGTCAAAAACTTTCGGTAGTGGTAGTACTGGTAGTGTAAATAAAAAAAGTATAAAAGTTATAGTTCAAAGAAAACTTTTATGTGAAATGGAAAACATAACAAATGTCTCAACTGTCAGTTTTGATCAATTACTGTGTCCTTGCTGAATAAAAGTATTAATCTCTTTTAAAAAAATCTTCCTGACCCCAAACTTTAAAAAGGTAATGTAGGGTAGACCGAGTACAGTTGGTAAACTTTTTGCTTTTTCCTTTGCCACACCAAAACTAGGGACTGAAAAGAAGTGATTTTTCATATGACATTTCCTTTACTTGTCTACTAAAATATTAGTATTTCTTAACATCCATAAGTAGGTCACATTTGCCCCAATTAGCTCATGAACACAAGAAGCTTTTGTGTCTCAACTGTACCCCGCTGACCACCACAAACATTTCTCTAGATTTTACGATGACCTTGCATGACACAAAGTCATGTAATATGTCAGTTTGTAGTGCACAGATTAAGGTTTAAGAAAATGTAAGTTACCTTTAACAATCATTTAAGGATGAAAAGTTATTTAATGTGGAAAAGATGTGGTGAAGTAAAAAACTTAACTTTGAACTTTCGCCGATATCTTTAGACTGGAGAAGCGCACATACTTCAAATTTCCCATGCTCAAAGAGGGTGCTAATATGCATGTGTGTAGCAAATATCACACATCAGACTTGTTGCGCATACAAGTTACTTAAGGTGTTTCAACTGTACCCCTGTACCAACTGTACCCAGTCTACCCTGCATATTAAACACTTTTACTGCCAAGTAATGGAAGAATTAGGGGTACAAAAAAGTATTATTTTGAAAAATATTGTGGGATATATTATTAACAAAACTGATGTAAATATGTATATACATATTTATTTTTTTATTTTTTTCTCCAATGGTCCAAGGTTCGAGATCAGCCTGTGGTGCTGCAGATTTCAGCCAATTCAGTGTGCTGCATTCTGGACACGGCAGGTCCGGGGAAGCCATGGGACCCATTGCAACATATGGTTCTGTTTGATCACAGGCCTCATCGTATCACCAAACTCATTCACAACAGCCAAGAGCCCAGCTATTTTGGCTGCCTGCTCAGAGAGGAAAAGAAAGCAGCCTGCTATGTATTCCGCTGCCAGGACCAGATGAAGGTAAGTGGACATTTTTTTGGTTTAGCAGCATGTGATTGATCAATATGTACTTAACTTAGTTGAAACTTACTTACCCTGTGCACTTCATCATAATTTTTAAATGGAACAGACTCCAAGCCACAAAAGCTTATTTCCACCACAGAATAAAAAAATAAAAGAGGTAATTTTTAAACTTTTTTCACAGAATTGCAAGTTTATGTTTTGAAATTGACCCTTCGCAAAGACCCGCCCCCTTCGTTACTGTTCTCACGTAGTGAACGTAGCAAAGAGGACACTGACAATGCACCGACAGACAAGACAGAGCAGGTTTCTTTAGGTATGAAACAGCAAGTTGTCATTTTTTAAGAAATTCAAGCAATAAATACCGTTTTGTAGAGCTTTAATGTGTTGTGACTGATTGCTGTAGCGTCTCAGTTCAAGCGGCATGTGAACCGATCATCTTTTCCTCTTTACTAGTTACAGCATAAAATAAACATGAATAAACATCAGAAGGTGTCTTGTTTCAACCGCGGAAAGATGTCAATACACACCATTTTTCAAGTTTAAGTCCACCGATGTTATTCTACTTTTATGTCTGGTTTGTTTGTCAGACAAAAATGGCAGATTCTGCATTATGATTGGTCAGACCGCCTGTCATTCAGACTCCCTGCTAAGGGTCAATTGCGAGTTATAAACTTGAAGTTGCAAGTTTAAAGGTCAGTTTTTTCTACATCTCTGATGTTTTTTCTTCATCAGAATTTTAACTTTTTAACTTTACTCATTGTAAGTTCACATCTTTCCAGAATTTTTAGATAACCTGACCACGTAATGTAATCCAATAAACTTGGATTTCTGAGAAAAAAGTCTGAATTGTGAGATATAGCCTCACAATTGTGACCCTGGACCACGAAACCAGTCATAAGTAGCATGGGTATATTTGTAGCAATAGCCAAAAATACATTGTATAATTCAAAATTATTTTTGTTTTATGCCAAAATCATTAGGATATTAAGTAAATTTTGTACATTTCCTACCGTAAATATATAAAATAATTTTTGATTAGTAATATGCATTGCTAAGAACTTAATTTGGACAACTTTAAAGGTGATTTTATCAATATTTAGATTTTTTTTTTTGCA
The DNA here is from genome assembly GCA_033026305.1 of Cirrhinus molitorella. Lineage (NCBI taxonomy): Eukaryota > Metazoa > Chordata > Actinopteri > Cypriniformes > Cyprinidae > Cirrhinus > Cirrhinus molitorella. The sequence continues at coordinate 14,619,986 of CM065120.1, read as the reverse complement.
CCCTCAGATTCCAGATTTTCAAATAGTTGTATCTTGGACAAATATTGTCCTATCCTAACGAACCATTTAAAATAATTTACCCTTATGCCTGGTTTTGTGGTCCAGAGTCACTGCTTCCGTATCAAGCAAGTGTCACTACAATAAATTGTTAGTAGAGATTGTTGTGTTTATGCCTGTTACAACTGTATGAGGTTTACCATAGGTGTTATCTCTCTCTTATATGACTTTGAAGTGAATCTCTTTTGATGAGGGAAAGCTCAGATGTTTAAATGTCAACCCTCCTTATGGGTGTGTGCATCTGTGCACGAGTTTTGTGTAAATAAGACAGAGTACATAACAGCACAATGAGAATCAGAGTCATAAAGTCATTTTACAAGAGTGGTGTCCTTGCAAAATATTCCACCACAATGCCAGGCTGTTGCTAGGTGGTTTCTAAGATGTTTTGGGGGTTGCTAGGTTGCTCAGTCTCATGGGATAGTCCACCCAACAGTTACCGAAAAATATCATCATTGTTTACTCACCCTCATTGTTTTAAAACCTGTATGATTTCAATTATTCTCTAGAACACAAAAGAAGAACATAGGGAACCAAATAATAATTTCAGTGACCCACTGTATGGACAAACATAATATCTATAAAATTCAACAAAAATCAGGTTTGGGAAGACATGAGGGTGAGTAAATGACAGGATTTTCATTACTTAAAGGGTTAGTTCACCCAAAAATGAAAATTCTGTCATTAATTACTTGTTGTTCCAAACCCGTAAGACCTTCGGTCGTCTTCAGAACACAAATGAAGATATTTTTTAATGAAATCAAAGAGCTCTCTGATCCTCCATAGACAGCCACGTTCAAGGCCCAGAAAGGTACCATGCACAGGCGTGTTCTACATCAGCTGCATGTGTTGTTTACATGCTTGGAAAGTGCACGCATGCGCCAAGATATTCTCCAAAATGACGCTAGGCTGGCACAGAGGAGAAGATTTGTTGAATAAAGTTATTTTTGTTTTATTTGCACACATAAAATAGTCTCGTAGCTTCATAAAGTAACAATTGAACTACTGTCACATGGACTATTTTGCCGATGTTCTTGGTACCTTTCTGGGCCTTGAATGTGGTAGTGCCCTTGCTGTCTATGGAGGATCAGAGAGCTCTTGGATTTCTTCAAAAATATCTTAATTTGTGTTCTGAAGACAAACAAGGGTTTTACAGATTTGGAACAACATGAGGGTGAGTTACTCTTTAATCATTTTCAAATCTTAGAAATGTAATGGCTCACATCTCAGTTTGATCAATCACCAAAGTTTAAAACTTAGGTTTAAACAGAAGTTTAACATTAATCTATAAAGTATGAACAATAACAATTGTGATTCTTGTCTTAAGAAACACCACTAATCATGAAGGTTAATGAAAAGGTGCACATTTCATGTAAAGTTAAGGTTATAAAAAGCAGTTAATGTGTAAATATGTTGGATTACGAGAGAAAAACACTGATTTTGACCTTTGTTTCCAGCTTCACATGACTTGTCCCATTCAGTTATATGTAATAAATCTAAAACCCAGTTCTTTTGTGAAATAAAGAACAAAAGGATGTCTTTATTGTAGCAGTAAACCATTGTGGTTTATTACAGTGGATAAAATGCTCATGCATATTGACTCGTAGTGATGGAGAGGCTGAGATATGAATCATGAAGCTTCCTTCATCAACCTGCATTTAGGCAGGATGTAGATCTAAGTTGCCATAGTAACCATTTCCTGTGTCAGTGAGCCAGCCACAATGTGGCTACGGACTGCTGGTGACTCTTTATTGTCGTGGTAAACAGGCAGAGAGATAGATAGAAAGAGAGACAGACAGGTGTTTAGGTCACAGTCTTTTGACCACCTGTTACTCATATACTCACTTTCCAGAATCAGTGTGTGCGTGCAAACCTGAATGTCTGAGATGTCAGAGACCATAGTGGTGTTCCCTCAACCTCACATACCTCATGTTCTTTTTTTAAACTGAAAAACAACAGTCGAATGACCTCTATATATAACTATAAATTATCAGCTATCAAGCTAATTTAACCACAGTACTAATAAAGATAATTCCACATCTTTCATGTGCAACTGAGACCTCACAGCTGTGCTTCAGCCTTCGGTTCAACAGCTTAGCATATACCAAATAGATTTGTAGCCTTTCATGTTGTTCAGAATGTCACTGTAATATCAGAGTGACAGCTGTGAAAATAAAAAGTCACATTTAAACGGATAGTTCACCCTAAAATGAAAATTCTGTGATTAATTACTCACCTTAATGTTGTTCCAAATCCGTAAGACTATCGTTCATCTTTGGAACGCAAATTAAGATATTTTTTATGAAATCTGAGAGCTTTCTGACCCTTCATAGACAGCAACGCAACTGACACGTTCAAGGTCCAGGAAGGTTGTAAGGACATTGTTGAAATAGTCCATGTGACATCAGTGGTTCAACCATAATTTTATGAAGTTACAAGAATACGTTTTGTGTGCAAAGAAAACAAAAGACTTTGACGCATGTACAAGAAAGTACCACGCATGCATACAAAAAATGCTTAAAGAATAAATGGGTGAATGATTCATAATAATATTAATAACGTATATTTAGAAAATAGACAGTGTGAATTTTTTGGCACCAGAAATGAGTTTGTAGTAATGTACTTCCAATAGAGAAATCTTTGTTAAAATACCAAAGTCCTTTTAAAGGGGTCATCGGATGCAAATTTCAGTTTTACATGTTGTTTGAACATAAATGTGTGTTGGCAGTGTGTGTACACAAACACCCTATAATGATAAAAATCCACCCAGTGGTTTTTATTTAATCTGTAAAAATAATTTCCCCTTTTTCAAATCAAGCCATTCTCAGCATCTTGTCTCTGTGATGTCACACCGACAGAGGCCACTCCCACGATAGATAGACTGACACGGCCGTCTTACCTTAGACCTGCCTTGAATGAGCTGTAACATGGTCGATGCCGGAAACAGGGGCCTAGACAAGAATTCCTCCTAAGCGATTGAGGTGTTCTGTTGTTGGATGTAATAATGAACATAGTTGTCATCATTTACCCCAGACATCTGAGCCGCTGAAGACGCAGTGGATGACTTTTGTTTGTAAAGGGAATGTACCTCCCGATCTAAATAAATGCGGCTATTGTCACGCAAATCATTTGTGATCCAGCTTTACCTACAGCAGAAGTGAGTTTTGTGGCTAAACGCGATTAAATGTGGCTAAAGTAAACAGGCTCGTCACTCCACAGAGAGAAGAAAGGGGTGGGGCGAGCAGAGCTCATTAGCATTTAAAGCAACATCCACCAGAACAGGTAGATTTTTGCAGAGCTGATTTTGACAAGGTAAAAACACTACCATTGAGATTTTAAACAAAGCATGTTATAGACTTTTCATTAAGACCCTAAAGAATCATATCAACTTGTGGAAAATGGACATCCCTTTAACGCCCCATTGACAAACTGAATTAAGGGTCTGTCACGTTGCTTTGGGTCTGTTGCTTGTGGCAGAAGTTGAAAAATGTTCAACTTCTCAAGCGCCAATACAGGCGTCAGCCAATCAAACCGCTTTATGCAAATATACTAGTGCAGACGCTTGCCAGTTGTGTTTGTGTTACAGTCCAAGCTTGATGTGATTGGCTTATGGTCGCTTCAGCATCAAGCTTCAGACACGTCAAACGTTAACGCTGATGCCCCGTGTGAATGCACTGTAAGGCAAGTCATTTCTCTCTGCGGCCATCTTTGAAGATCCACAAAACAGGCAAAGGTCAGGGCAGGCAGCAAACAACAAAACACAAGGAAACAGCTGGAGTCAGATAAAGAATTACTAGGCAGAGAGTTATGGGAAATGGAGTCCGGGGTGAGTGGCAAAGGTATGAGATGGAGTGCCCTCTAGCAGAGCTAATAGGCACTCCAACTAGACTCCTATTTGAGTTGTTTTTAATTTTGATGATCTTTCAGTTTGCTTTGTACATTCAGACATTCAGTTTAACAACATTAATTTAAAGAGGACATGTTATTTTCTTGTTCTTACACTATCCATGCATTAAATGTTTGAAAGAATGCCGTTTTCTAGCATATTTAACTTCTCAGGTAATGTCAATGGTATGATCAAATTTAGATGACAACAAAATTACAACAACATTGGTTAAATATAAAAATATTTAAATTGTTTGATCAAAATTTCTAGGGACAATTCAGTATTCACTTAATATTGATAGGGTGTCCCTAGTGCCCCTGCTAAATTCTGCACCCCTGTGCAGAATCACTGGGTTTACAGGAGGTGAAAATTGGATATAACGTACATTCAAAGTTATTTAGTGATTTTGTCAGAAGAGTTGCATGCCAAAGTCTTGTGGCTGTATTTTAAAATTTATTTCATTATTTAACATTGTTCCATTAAAAAAAGAAAAAGAATTTATTTTTGTACTTCCCCGATGACACATGTATCATGTTTATAATACTTTAAGTATTGTGTTTGCTGTTTCTTGTAACAGAAAAAGATTAGATAGATATCCGTTAAAGTGTCAAGGGACTGGATTAATTTAAGTAGGGCAGAGATAGTTAGAGATAGTGGGACACAATGTAGAACAAAATGGGCCACAAAAGCTTGCCTTAGGACAGTACAGTTGTTAAAAAGAGAGTAAATGATATAATGTCTCACTGAATATATTTAATTTATTTTGGACATTTGGAGAGCCACTTTACTTACATTTATGGGGTCCAAATGTCTGACAGCATATTGCACATTTAAATTGGTAAATAAAGTAATGATGTATTTTTGTGTTGTTGTTGAAAACGATGCACATAATGCTCTTTGAATCATTCATGAGTGCTCTTGTCATTAAAGCAATTGACACAAATTCTAAAATTGATGTTTAATATTTAAAATGTTTTAATGAAACATTTACAAATACCTTTGTAATGAAAAAAATAATAATTAGGAGAAAATGCTATCCATGTTCCTGGAGTTATAATTTATTATTTGCGATAAAAAAAAAAAAAATGTAAATATAAAAAATGTATAGGATTGTATACAATCCTATCTGCCACCAGGTGGTGTTCAAAACCTGAAATTGGAAAATCCTTAACGCATGGATTGGAGAGTGAATAATTATTTCAACAAACCATTATTATGATTACTTATAAATCTTAACCCTAGTCTAAACTTAACTGAATTACGTTTTATTTATATTGCAACTAGACTATTGCAACTCCCTTCCCACAGGATCTAAACGAAGCATGTTTTTAAGTTTACAATTTAACACTTTCAAGCAAACACAAGATTGTCAACAGACAGGACGGTGTTGGAAAAAGTGTGTGTATCCCCGTGGATGTGATATGATCTGGGACTTCTCCCATCATGTGAATGTTACCGTCACATCCCACTGAGCGCCGTTCAAACGGCTACACACACTACAAACTCCCAGCAGTTTCACTTTCTCCATGAGATCTGGATGGCTGAAGCGATGAAGGCGCGCTTTCACATCTTTCATTTACTCCGGAGGGATGTGAAAAGCGAGCAGGAGACCGTGAGTACCTTTACAAAGTTTGTTTGGCATTCGTTTAGTTGTAAAGTGCAATGATATGTGCGTTAGCATGGTTAGCTAACGTTAGTCGGTTAGCTACTAATGAGAGTTTAGTGAACACTAGCCCACTGAAAAATTATTAATTAAATTGTTTTTTATTACATTTCCTTTCGTTTTCCCTCTCGTGAAGCGCGAATAACGAATGGTTTATATAAAGCCTTAAAGTATATGTAGATAATGCACTTTCTTTGTAAAGTTGTCTTAGTATTTCTGGTTTCAAAACTTACCGAGCTGCCTGTCTAGACTGCATTTCTAGGCATTGATTCAAATGTTCGTAATGCGCTGAAGGGCATCACAGTGCTGTCTAGGTAGGCAGCTCACTGCGTTTTGAAACAGAACCAGACTGTCAGTTTGCTAATAGAATAATAATAAATAATATTATATAAAAAGTGCTATTGTACGATTAGGATGGGCTAAATACTGGTCTAAATTAATCTATGTAAATAAAGACAGTATATGGCGGTTTTAATATTGATAATTCTGTCAACTGTAACAGTAGTTGTTAAACGGTCATTTATCTGTTTGTAGAAAGATTGGACTTGTTGAAAGCTTATTTTTGGAGTTGAGATGGTCTAAAGCAGTGCTTTATATGTAGTAGAATTCAGTAATGTATCAATGTTGAAAATGTTGAGAGCAAAAGGGTGGTGCAGTTAGTTCAGTTCAGTAAGAAGTGTGCTCATTCAAATAGCAGTCTGTTCATAAACTAATGACACTTAAGGCATTGTCCAGTAAGACTGATGGAGTGTCAGATGTGCTGTGAGAGGAAGGAAGGTCAAGAACAAGATGGGGAAGTGTGCATGAGTGATGTCAGTCATTTACATAGACTATAAAAAGCTGTTTTTGCTCATAAATAAAAAAAGGCAATGAATATAATTAGTCATTTTCTCCCAGCTTGTCATACTGTGTGTTCACTTTTGTAGTGGTTGTCTGATTGTCCGGCTTCTGTGACATTGTGTAGTGCTTGATGTAGTTCAGTTTCATCAGGTTTTCCTATAGTGTTTTCATGCTGCCTCAGGTTCTTTAGTAGTTAATGGAACCACCTCATTTCTAGGTGTGTGTCACAGTCACATGTCCCACACTCAGTTCCACCTCATGTGACCGGTACTCCCTCCTTCAACTTTGTTCCTCAACCTATGTGTATATTGTGGTTGTATAGTAGGCCTGTGTGATGTAGCCTAAAAAAATACAGATAAAAAATGTAAATATAATATATGTATATACAATATTTAGATACATTGTGACCCTGGAACACACACCCAGTCGTTTTCCAAATAAGCTTTCCATTGATGTATGGTTTGTTAGGATAGGACAATATTTGGCTGAGATACAACTATTTGAAAATCTGCAAAATTTTGGGAATATTTAAAAAATTGTTTCTAAAAAGTTTTGACATATTTATGGTAGGAAATGTACAAAATATTTTCATGGAACATGATCTTGACCTAATATCCTAATGATTATGAGCATACAAGAAAAATCTATAATTTTGACCCACACAATGTATTTCTGGCTATTGCTACAATATACCTGTGCTACTTAAGACTGGTTTTGTGGTCAGATACATTTAGCATTGCCAGGAATGAAAAAAATGTCATTTATACGCTGCAAAATAAACAAAACAGTACAATTAATGGCTGAATCAGTTTTGAATCGTTTCATAAACAGTTAAATGAATGAAACTTTTGAACACTATTAGTCTATTCAGAGTTTTAATGAAACTCTTTTAATTATTCTATTTTTTATTTTGTTTTAATTCTAAGTTAAACTATTTGCATAAATGAATCAAGTGAACAATTACACTGCTGAAACGATTAGTCTAGTCTGATGTTTTATTTAAGCTGTTCTAATAATTCTTATATTTTATTAAATTATTCGTATAAAACAATCAAACATTCACACTATTAGTCTAGTCTGAGTTTTAATAATACTATTCTGATAATTTACTTTTATTGTTATATTATTACATTTATAATTTTCATTATACATTAATTAATTAATTTTTATAATAATTTGATGTCATAAAATAACATGTACAAACCAAAGTACAGCAAAAACAGTACAATTTTGAAATAATTTTACTATTTAAAATAATTTGAATATCTTTTAAGTTGTAATTTATTCCTGTGATTTCAAAGCTGAATTTTTAGCATCATTACTCCAGTCACTCCAGAAATAATTGTAATATTCTCAGCAGTTGTTTGAAAGAAAAAGCGTTTGTTACATTACACACTATATCATGTTTTTTTTTTTTGCATTTGGGAAAGAAACCACTTTTATTTAGCAAGGATGCTTTAAATTGATCAAAAGTAATGATTAAGACATTTATAATGTTACAAAAGATTTCTGTTTCAGATAAATGCCGCTCTTCTTGAACTTTCTATTAATCAAAAAACCAGAAAAAATCTACTCAGCTTTTTTTAACATAATAATAATAATTGTTTTTTGAGCAGCAAATCAGAATATTAGAATGACTTCTGAAGGATCATGTGACTAGAGTAATGATGCTAAAAATTCACAGGAATAAATTACATTTTAAATAGTAAGAATATTTCAAATATTTACTGTTTTTGCTGTACTTTGGATCAAATAAATCAAAAGCAGAACAGACTTCTTTAAAAAAACATTAAAAATCAAAACATTGCAGGATATTGCTGACAGTGCTTGAAATGCCATGCCAACTATCCGGATATGGGCTGTTCCTTGCATTTTATCTCATTATCGTATGACTAATTATGCTGTTTTAGTTGAGTGGCGGTTGTGGTAATTAAATGACATCATCGTCTACTATTTCCTCTTTCTTCCTGTGACTTGATGACCTCAAAAACCTAAACTTTGAGATAGTGGCCTTGTGAGTATAGTGGGTGTGTGGGTGCTCAAGACTCTAGACTGTTTTATCACACTGTTGTTTTAAAAGTCTATAACACAGTGAAATATGACAGATACATTAATGTAAATATTTGCGAAATGACACACGGTGATTTAAAAGAATGTTAAAGTAAATTATCTTTGACATTTGTCTAGATTGTTTGTCCAGAAGTTTTCCAGCATTGTGTGTATAGGTGTGTGTGCGTGTCTGGATAAAGTCAAAGCTGTTTTTTTTTCCTGGGTTGTAACTATGTGGCATTTCCCAGACTCCCTTGTGTTCTGTCTATCTCTTTCTCCCCCTCTCATGTTTAGATGTTAATGGGTTTGCTGTTGCATCAAAGTGCTGAGGCGAGCTATTTTTTTTAATGATTATGCCAACAGTAGAGATGTTTAAACTGTTTGTGACTCACCCAATGGTATTTGTAGTTAAAAGTGGTTCAACTTCAGTTCACTTTGACTGGTTTTAGTTGTTGAACGAGCCCAGATCTTGGTGCTTTGTTTGCTAATAACGACCTGATCTTCACCAAGGCTGCCTGCCACTTCCACTCTTCCACTGAGGGACAGGAGTTGTTTGTTAGGGGTTTTTCTGCTCCTCTGTGTTCATGCCAAACTGAAAGGGCACTGACTTCTCTTTATTTTTGGATTACTCACTGTTCCAGCCCTCCTGACTTCCTCTGTGTGAGTGAATGTGTGTGTTACTGAGTAAGAACAGACCATGTGTTTGTCTGTCTTAAGTGTTCCTGGGCACAGAAAACCATGGCTTGTTGTTCACGACAGAAAGTTATGCATAACTAATAGCTCAATCAGAGGTTTCAAAAAGGTGTCTTGAAAGTCATAGTGCACATTTAATTTCCTTTCATGATGTTTTCATGAGATTCACCCATTAACACATGCCAGTATTTCCATTTATGGACAGGTTTGTATTTTTAAACTGTAAGCAAACCTCCACACAATCAAACAGTGTTATCACAGATAAAGCCATCCAGATAAAGGTAGAAAAGAAGGGAGGATGAGAGTATGAGAGAATGTAACTTTGCTGTTACTAAAGGTGATCTTCCTAGAAGGATGTCACGGTGCGGCGCTCTGACTGAACTTCATTGTTCTGAATCAGCAGGGAAGGCGGAGCTAGAATCAGCCCTAGGTTCTAAAAAACAGAGGAACAGCTAAGAGAAGGAGAGTGGGAGGGACAGAAAAGAACAGAGAATGCTTTGAGGAACTTACACTTACCATTTGAAGGTACGGGAAAGTAAAGTAAAGGTGAGGACGCAGGAGATATAGATGTGATGAGGGAGAACAAGGAAGGTGACAGTCAGGTTCGGACATGCCTTCTCTGCGCAGATGGCTGAGTCAGGTGAGTCACTTAAGTGTGTGTGAGAAAGTGTTTATTGTTATTTATGATCATGACATTTCCAGTGAAGTTTTAGAAGTGTTTACTTGTCATTTGCATGACAACATGATTACCATTCTTCCTCAATAATTAGTATAACAGAGGAAAAATTTGAACCTTGAAGCATCTGAACTGTGTTGTGTGGTTTGTTAGTGTTATTTTGGCATTTCGAACAGAATAAGACATTATAGTCTGCTTATGCATAGTTGTAGCTAGCAGCCAAAGGCTGTTATGCAAGACAAGCCTTGTTGCTACTTGAATATACAAGTTCATCATCTTTGGCACAAAACCTTGGACTCATGAGGTTATTAACAAAAAGACTATGTGACTGTTTAACATGGATTGAAAGTCCATTAAATGCCATTTGATGATTAATGATCTGCAATGTGGTTTTCCATTGCTGAACTTCATTTACTGGATTTGTCGTTTTCACTATTAGCAACGTGTTCAGACTGAACTGTGAGTATTTTAGGATGTTGGTTAAATTTCTTCCCATTTAGTTGTTGTCTTGTTGTCATTCTCTTCTCATAAAAATGGCCAATGAAATTACCCTCTCACATTGCGGTAGCCAGTCAGATTATTCCTTCATAATGCTGCGCTAAATAGATTAAAGCCCATTTTTGGGTGAAGTAATGCTTTAAGCAAGGTACAAGCAGATCTTAAAATTAGATGAGAGATTACTGCAGCTTTATGAAACACTGTTGTGCAGATAAAGGCTATTCAGGTTATTTTGGGAGGTGGAAATTGGTAAAAGGCTGCTTTGAATCCAGACTGGATCAGTGGAGTTAACCAACTGGATAGGATAGTTCCCCCAAAAATGAAAATTCAGTCATTAGGTTGAGTAAATGATGACAGGATTTTTGTTTTTGAAATGAACTATTCCTTTAATACATGTTTTTTTAGTTTTATCATGTATATGGGTAGTCATTACATGTTATTCCAAAGTAAAATATATGCTTTGTAATCGTTGTTTGTGATCGCTTGTCAAAATGATACATTTACATTTATGCTTTTGGCAGATGCTTACAGTAAATAAAAAGCAACTTGCATTGCATTTTAGGTATACATTTGATCACTTCAAGTATTCCCTCGGAACTGAACTTAGATAGAGGGTTTGCACTTATGTCACGGTTTGGTCTACAGCATGGATTGCACTGTTAATGTGCTTTTAAAGGAACACTCCACTTTTTAAAAAAATAGGCTCATTTTCAACTCCAGGTGAGCTTTACCATTTTTTAATCCATTCAGTCGATCTCCGGGTCTGCCGGTATCACTTTTAGCATAGCTTAGCATAAATCATTGAATCAGATTAGACCGTTAGCATCTTGTTCAAAAATGACCAAAGATTTTCAATATTTTCCTATTTAAATTTTGACTCTTCTGTAGTTACATCATGTTCTAAGACAGAGAGAAAATGAAAAGTTGCGATTTTTCCAAGCTGATATGGATAGGAACTATACTCTCATTCTGGCCTAATAATCAGGGAACTTTGCTGCCATACCATGGATGAAGCAGGCGCAATGATATTACGCAGCGCGTGAATATAGTCCCTAGCTAGGTAACTTTCAACGTGACCAGCACTAGGCCACTAAGGTAATAGTATAATAGCTGGGGACTATTTTCAGGCGCTGCGTAATATCATTATGCCTGCTGCATACATGGTACGACAGCAAAGTTCATTGATTATTACGCCAGAATGAGAGTATAGTTCCTATCCATATCAGCCTGGAAAATTGCAACTTGTAATTTTCTGTCTGTCTTTGTACACAATGTAATTACAGTAGAGCAAGTTTTGAAAAGGCAAAATATTAAAAATCTTTGGTCATTTTTGAACGAGATGCTAATGGTCTAATGTGATTCAATGATTTATGCTAAGCTATGCTAACGGCAGTCCCGGAGATCGGCTGAATGGATTTAAAAATGGTAAAACTCAACTGTTTAACTCTAGGTGAGTTGGAAAATGAGCCTATTTTCAAAAAAAGTGGAGTATTCCTTTAAATGCGTTGTTCTGCTAATTCACTGTGTCTAAACCATGGGAAAAATGCATGGAAACTAGGGCTGTGCAATACATCAAAATTATCGAAATATCGCAAATGTACAAATGTTTTGTAGCTTAAATAAGAATCAGTGCATATTGAATTCATAGAGTGAAGACTTGAACCAGTATGATCAAAAAAGTGGTCAAACCAGATGTTTGTCACTTTGTATACAGCTGATACTTATTTTATTAAAAGAACAATGTCTGAAGAAGAAATAATGTTGAAATTAGAATTGTTTCCCTCTATCAAAACAATTGCATAGAGCATAGCTGTCTGAGTGCTAAAACTGCACTGAAATGGTGAAGTTGAGGCACATTACCTTGCTTTCTGTAGTCTATTCATAAGATTCTATATTTTAATCACTTTCAAGTATATTTGTAAAAAGGGATTTTGTTCATTTTAACAGCTTCTGAAGCTACCAAGAGTTTGAACATGCAGTATTGCAACATTTGAAACAATTCCCACGCCTCATAGGGAAGTGTGGTTGCTTTCGCCACACATTGCATTCTAATAACTAATATTTGCCACATCAGGATTAATTATTAGAATTTCTTTTTCTTGTTTTTTGTTACAAAATATGAAGCATAGTCATAGATCAAGCAGTATCTACTGCTGAAGGGAATATTTGACAGAATCACTGATAGTACATCAAACATTTAATGTCTCTCACACTTGAAATAATTAACACAGTATAATTCTGAACCATAGGAAAATGGAATCCTGGGTAGTCTTATTTCACATTTCACGCTGTTCATACTTTACCCAAGTCATTCATAATCTGACGTGTCACACTGTACAATCCTAATCACTGGTTTAATGTTATTATTTCAATATTTGCATTGTAAACAGTAATGACTAGATAAATACAAAACTATATTTGGCTTTTACCATTGAAAATTGGTAGGGTACTAAACATGGAGCTGCACTGAGATCTCAATATCTCTAGGATTAAACCATACAAGGCCTTAAAAAAAAAATTCCAAAAGAAGTTTCTTAAGAACCAGAATCTAAAAATACTACTTGAGTTACAGTTACTACGCAGTTATTTTTTATAGAGGGAAACAAGCTACAATTCTAATTTTGACATTATGTCTTCTTTGGACATTGTTCTTTGAAATAAGTATCAGCTGTACACAAAGTGACCAACATTTAGTTTTCGACCACTGAAAATGTGTAACATTTAACAAACTGGACATGGAGCCTCATTGAGATCGCCATATCTCTGGGACTGAACAATGTAGGTCTTGAAAATTAAGATTCTAAAAGTAAAGTTTATGAAGAACTAGAATATAAAATCATATTGTGATATCTTCTTGAGTTATAGGCACACAAACTTTAGAAAAATAATATTTATGGCACTCAGACTGGTATATTCAATGCAGTTGTTTTGAAAGAAAGAAACAACATAAATCTTTAGTTTTAACATTATTTATTCTTCAGACATTCCTCTTTAAAAGAACAGAAGTATCGTATTTTTTCAAACTGACCCACATTTGGTTTTTGACCACTGAAAAAGTGTACACATTTTTTTTTTTTTTTTTAACAATTTACTGCCAGATCCATATTAAAATTCCAGTATCTCCAAAACCAAATCTCATAGGGCATTAAAAATAACGATGGCAAAAGAAAGGTTTGTTAAGACCCAATATCTACAAGGGCATTAAAATATCTTTAATACTTCTTGAGTTAATAGGCCTGCAAACTTTGGAGAAAAACTTGAAAAGTGCTGTTTCCTCATTTTTGAATGGTCACCATTGGCACATAATGCAACAAAGATGGCTAAAGTCAGATTTTACTAAAAGAACTACTAATCTCTGTGAAAAAAAGATAATGATTCTGATACATCTTTCTAAAGTAATTTTTACCCCCCTTGTAACTTGACTTTGACTCTTAAGGTGAAAACTGCCATTTTGACCTCCCTCTAATATTTTGGCTTTCATTACTATGCATGTCTATCTTTCCTCAGAAAAAGTATTAGCAAAATCAAAAATTTGAGCCAGGGACGTTTTTAAAATTTGGTTGATTTGACACTGAATGACTCAGTAAGACTTTCAACACCTTTATCTAAAACAGAGCAATGTTTTTTTGGTCATGATGAATCAGTATCAGCATAATATCCTTGTCTCATATCCTAAAATTCTGATGATCAGGCCCAACTGTCTTCACATAAACATGCTCACACTCTTTGACTCGTACACTAGCGCATGCTGAATCAGACCCAGGAATATATAAAAGAAAATTTTGATGAAAATACTTTGATATCTACACACAGGGTCTGAAATACAACATTTGGTGTTGTAGCAGGCATATCACATTAACTATAAACATATTCCACTAACAGAACTAGAAAGTATCCAATTACTTTGTGTTTTCATTTTGATCAGAATGTTTGATGATGATCAACTTTTTTTTTTTTAATTAAATTAAAATATTTGTAAATAGTAAATAGATTAGAAAACATGCTACAGAAATGCAGAGAATATTTGTGAGTTTGTGTACACTGCCATTCAAAAGTTTGGGATCAGTAAGCTTTTTTTTTTATGTCTTTTTATGTCTTATGTTATATATATTTGAATAAAAATACAGTAATATTGTGAAATATTATTGTAATTTCTAATATTGGTTTTCTATTTTAAAATATAATGTAAAATGTATTTTTATGACGCAGTGCTGAATTTTTATCAGCCATTACTCCAGTCTTCAGTGTCACCTAATCCTTCAGAAATCATTTTAATATGCTGATTAATTATCAGTGATGAAACTGTTGTTCTGCTTAATATTTTTTTTTTTTGGACCTGTGATACTTTTTTCTTTTATTCTTTGATAAATAGAACGTTAACAAGAACAGCATTTATTCAAAATAGAAGTCTTTTCAAACAATAAAAGACTTTACTATCACTTTTTAATCCATTTTAACAAATCCTTGATGAATAAAAGTATTAATTTCTTTAAAAAAAAGTAAAGAAAAAATACTTACTTACCCCAAACGTTTAAATAGTAGTAACACAGCATTTCTATTTTGAATAAACGTTGTTCTTTTTTACTTTTTTTATTGATCAAAGAACCCTGAAAAAAGTATCAGAGGTTCCAAAAAAAAATTAAAAAAGCAGCACAATGGTTTCTACATTGATTATAAATAAATTATAAATCAACGCATTAGATTGATTTCTTATTAGAGTGAAGACTGGAGTTATGATGCTGAAAATTCAGCTTTGCTTCACAGGAATAAATTATATTTTAAAGTACATTAAAATAGAAAACTGTTATTTTAAATTGCAATAATATTTCACAGAATTACAGTTCTTTTCAGTATTTTTGATCAAATAGATACAGCCTTGATGAACATACGAAACTTTTCTTAAAAAAAAACATTAAAATCTTACTGATCCCAAACTTTTTTTTTTTTTTTTTAGAATGTGGGGTCATCATTTTCTCACCATAATGTTTTTCCAAACTTCCATTAATCTTTCTATATTTGGAAGAATATTAGTATCCAAATAGTTTTGCCTCTCATTGAGTTTCATTGTATGTTTAAAAAAAATATAATGAAAATCAAAACCAATATTCTTCAAAATCTGTTTTGTTGTCCTACAGATAAAAAAGAAATGATGAATTTTACATTTTGGTTGGACTGTTCAGGGAACCCATCAGCTAGTCAGTTCTAAAAATCTATGTAATTTTAGTGATCCTTGCTTGATAAATACAACTTTGCCTTAGCTTTGATATTTTGTGTATCACAGTGTCATTCATATGGTTTTAAGCATTTAATCCAATTCTTGCCAACCAGAGAATAGCTAGCCTTAGTGGCTAGCTTTTTTTAATTTTATGTATTTATTTATTGCTGTTAACAGAGGCTTTTTATGTGTAAAATACAACAAAATTTTTTGCAGCAAATTTAACTGGGACGTGTCCAAGGTTTGGGTCCACTGCACAGTCAGCGTCTCAGAAGCCTACTTCAAAGTTCACTGACTGTTTTTACCCCTTAATAATGTTTACGTCCCACAAAAGACCAAAGTGTGGCAACATTATACTTTAACAGTTATTGAATGACAATACAAGAGTCAGTAGATTGGGGTAGAACTACACTGACTTCCTGGTCACATGCCTGTAACATTCAGCGCTTATGAAACAACTCCAAATTGAGCTTGTGCTATAGCCTAAGGTATTTTCCCAATGTTCGCTGTTTTCTCCTGGGCCAGCCTGTTTGGCTTTTTGTTTCGTTTTTTCTGTGGACGTTGCTGAAATAGAATTTAACTTCGCTCCGCATACCAGTGAATTCAAGATTTGATTAGCAGAAAAATAGCCGTCTGCAGTTAAATGCTGCAGCTGTCTGGTGCAAAATGCACTCTATTGCCCTTTACAGTGAGTTGACCATTTGTGCAGTAGTCTGTCAGTGAACTATATCTTTAAGAGTGTTTTTTTATTCCTGGATTTGTCTTGATTAATATAAGTACATGAGTGTGCTGGATAAATTTGGTGTAAACACACCAACTCACATTAGCCACTTGACTTGCATTGGCTCAACCTCTGGAGAAAACAAAATTCCAGTTTAATAGATCCATCTGTTTCTGGCCTTGTTAAAAGACGATTTTTGGAAAATATCTACAGCACTTTTTTTTTAAATGCCCTCTGTGGAAAATAATTTGTTTTGGTGGTAAATGCTTTGGTGGTTTTACTCTTTAGTATTTTGGAAGTGAGTTAAAGAGTGGTACTCCTTTGTTAGTGTGGAATAGCCTTTCCTCCATGGAATTTAACATCATAATGTTACTGTTGTGCATACTTGAATAACACATCCTTTCATTTGTCTTATGAATAGAAATGATACATCAAATTGTGTCTCTTTGTGGTGGCCATGTGTGCTATTACTTATATAAGCAATTAGACTTACTATTTTTATCTGGTAAAGCAGAAAAAACAGCTTACACTTATGAACCCAAGCCATATCATAAATCTACAAAATCTTTATAATATTCCTAGCTACTAAGAACATTGTGAGGAAATGGATTTGTGGGTTTATTGACCTTCTGTTGTGGAATGACATGAAATTATTACTATTTTCTAACTAAAAGCGGTGATGTTTTGCAAGACATGGTTTCAGGAGGTCTGCCAGAGTGTCTGTCACACCATCACTGATGATGTTTATACAGTAGTTCTAAACCCTCCTCCTCGAGAGTGACATTTACACTCATATTTTCCTTATGGTAATCTAACTCTGAAATCTTATGTAATCGTGTTTCCTCCATCTCCAATATCAGAGCTACTAAACTAGCAATGATAAAGGTTTCAGACATATGTCCCAAAACTGCTATTCAGGGAAATAGAAATTAATAATTAACATGTGCAATGATGTTAAAGGTTCTTCATGGAATTGTGGATGTCAGTCAAAAACATTTATAGAATAACCTTAACTTTTTCATTTGAAGGGCCCAAAATCAAACTTTATTAAGGGGCATAGGTCAAAAGTAAATGTTGTAATATATATAATTATTATTGTAATTTTAAAATGTTTTTTTTGTTTTATTTAAAAAAAAAAGTAAATAAATCAATACCTTTACAAAATTTTAAAAATGTAAATGATTTTTTTAGTCAAAGTGACTTTTTTTTTTTTTTTAAACAGTTCAATTAAAAAAAATAAATATAAATAATTGTTTCACTTCCAGAATTAAAATTTCCCAACAATATCATCCAAGATGGTCTGTTTTCTTTATTCAGTCAAAAAGATATTGAGTTTTTTAAAGAAAACATTCCAGGATTTTTCTCCATATAGTGGACTTCAGTAGGAGCTGGCGGGTTGAAGGTAGGGGTGTGCGATATTGACAAAAATTAATATCTCTATTTTCTGGGATTTTGTCGATAACGATAATTAGACAATATTTTTGCTGTGTGTGTTATTGTGCTTAAAGGACTACAGTGCTAAAGTTTTTGATATTATTCATATTCTGTGTGGTCATTTCACAGCAGTGATAATTATTATTTTACTAAAAGTTTAAATGGATTTTTAAATTGACCTTTTATGGGCATTTTTACCTTTATAAAACATTTTTTTGTAAAAGTGAATCAACTTTTGAGTCTAATTCTTACATTTAATCAGTCAGTTATAATAATAATAATAGCCTACATTTAGTCTGTTAATAAACAAATGAAATCAGTATCAACAAAACTCATCTTTGCAGAAGTTGCATAAAGTGGCATTTAGATGTATTTGCACACTAAAGCCGCCAGTAGGTGTCAGTAAGACGCTGTTAATAAGCGAGTCATTGAACTGATTCTTTTAAAGGCTTGATTCATTAAAAAACGAAACCTTCATGTTGCTCAGAGACGCAAAACATTGTTGTGGCTGTGTTTGGAATGATTTTTGTTGGCGTAATTAAGCAAAAACAGGATATATGCTGTCAAAAACGTAAGTTAATATTAACTTCTTGTTTCTTGAACTGTTGTATAATATCAATATTACATTTGTAGCCATGCTGATTTTTGAAGGAAAAACGGCACTCTTCGTGTTAGATTGTTTACTTCATCACGTAATGTAATGTTATGCCTGCACTCTGTAGGGGTGTTTTGTTCGTTTTTCGCATTATACTCGATAATGTCAAATTGCACATCGTTGAAACAACAATTTCGATATTATCGCAGACGATATATATCGCACACCCCTAGTTGAAGGTCTAAATCGCAGTTTCAATGTAGCTCCAAAGTGCATGATCCCAGACGGGGAATAAGGGTCTTATCTAGTGAAACGATTGGTCATTTTCTAGAAAAAACCTTAAACAATTTATATACTTTCTAACCACAAATGCTAATTTTGCACTAGTTCTGCTCTGCATTACGCACCTATGACTTCATGCATATCATAATCATGTTGGAAAGGTCACATGTAGTTATTTCCTCATCTGTGTACTTCGGTTTAATAAGGTAGGGTAGGGTAAAAAACTTTCATTTTTTCCTCCAACTTCAAAATCATCCAATATCATTGTTTCACCTTTTTTTTTTTTTTTTCCTTTGCACGTTCGCTTTGTAAACACAGGGTCAGTGAAAGATTGTGACCTTATCAACGTGACTATGTAAGTTTAAATGACCAATCGTTTTGCAACATAAGACCCTTATTCCTCGTCTGGGATTGTGTAGAGCCCTTTAAAGCTGCATTGAAATTGCAATTTGAACCTTCAACCCACTAATCCCCATTGAAGTCAACTATGGAGAAAAATCCTGGAATGTTTTCCTGAATGTTTTTGCTCCTCCTCTTGTAATATGGCATGATGGACCAAAAGTCATCATGGGACTTGGTTTTGGCATCTCTACTTTATAGTGTGTGGCTGACTGAGAATAGGGCATTTCTACAGTTGCTCTGTTAACTTAAAATTTTCGTTGACAGCATGACCTTTAAGGTGTTCATTTAAGTTGACGTCATGTTCTTTTGCATCTGTCTTCCAGGTTCCAGAGATCATAAGCACTCTCAGGCAGGCTGGCAAAAGTTCTGCCCGACAAGAAGACACTCCCTCATCCCTGCCTAGCAATGGTCAGCCAGATGCCTCGTGCTCCACAGCAACGACAGCTGATGCAGCAACAGCCTTTGCGAAGAAGTTTGAGGTGCTGTTCTGTGGACGAGTGGTGGTGGCCCATAAGAAAGCACCACCTGCACTGATAGATGAGTGTATTGAGAAGTTTGGACGTGTCAGCGTCACAGGATCACTTGCAGCGGGCATCAGGCGGGCTTTCTCACTCAATCAGGTCCCACTCTATATTCATGTTTTAATAAGAAGTTGTTCACTTCCAGAATAACAATTTCTTGATAATTTACTTACCCCCATGTGATCCAAGATATTCATGTCTTTCTGTCTTCAGTCGCAAAGAAATTAAGGTTTTTGAGGAAAATATTACTGAATTTTCTCTATATAGTGGACTTTAGTAGGAGCCAATGGGTTGAAGGTCCAAATTGCAGTTTCAGTGCAGCTTCAAAGGGCTCTACAAGATCACAGCCGAGGAATAAAGGACTTATCTAGCAAAACGATCATTTTCTTAAAACTTAAATATTTATATATATATATATATATATATATATATATATATATATATATAATTTTTGATTCACAAATACTTGTTTTGCGCTAGCTCGACCTCACGCATTATGCAATCATGTTAAAATATTCATGCAGGAGTGTCAACCCAGTGTTTACAAAGCAAACGCCCTTTACAAAAAATATGTAAAACGGTGATGTCTGAAGATTTTGAGATTGGAGGTGAACATGAGATGGAGTGTTTTGCCCTACCATATTTTTTTGAATCAGAGTACATAGACTAAGAACTATCAGCATGTGACCTTTTCCACATGATTACATAATGCGCAAAGACGTTCATCGCAGAGCTAGTGCAAGACAAGCATTTGTGTTTTTTTTTTTTGGCTGATGCTTGATGGTTATCAGCTGTTGTTATTCCTCAGCTGGGATTGTGTAGAGCCCTTTGAAGCTACATTAAAACTGCAGTTTGGACCTTCAGCCCGTTGGCCAACATTGAAGTCCACTATATGGAGAAAAATTGACTGAAGACAGAAAGACATAAACATCTTGGATGACATGGGGGTGAGTAAATTATCAGGAAATTTTTATTCTGTAAGTGAACTTCGATATTTACTAGATTTAACTTTCTGGATCTTTTCTGACTCTTCGCTGATGTTGAAAATACTTTGTATCATGAGTTTGCTTGATTTTGCATTAGGCTACTAATTTTTTTTCTTTTTATGTTATCATTAGGTCTTTGAATCTATCAAAATATTATTCAGTTGAATAAATTAATCTTGTAATGTTTGCAAACTGCAGCAAAACACAAAGTCAATAATAGCGTCCAACAATTAAATTATCAAATATCTTTCCCACACTTATGGACTTAATCTTGCTAGTCCCATTATATTATATTATTTTTTTTTATTAAATAACATTAATTTCTTTTAATATGTACAGTATCTCACAGAAGTAAGTATACCCCTCACATTTTTGTAAAAAATTTATAATGTCTTTTCATGTGACAACACTGATGAAATGACACTTTGCTACCATGTAAAGTAGTGAGTGTACAGCTTGTATAAGCTGGGCATGGTGGTCACCAGAGCTTTACAGGTTGCCACTGGAGTCCTCTTCCATTCCTCCATTACAACATCACAGAGCTGGTGGATGTTGGAGACCTTGCGCTCCTCCACCTTCCGTTTGAGGATGCCCCACAGAAATAGAATGGAATGAGTGTATATTTAACAAACTTTATAAGGTGAACCCAGTAGTAAATCAAAGTATGAATTACTATTTTGAAAATAGACATGACCAAGTTGTGTATACGAGATGTTGAAGTGGTCACTCAAGAATTATTTGTCTGTAAAACATATTTTAATAGAATGCCCATTTTTAAATGATATTAGACAATGTTTTTATTCAGAAAATGTATTAATGGACATTTTTAAAAATGTTTCCTCTGGAAAGATTTTACAATTTTTGTCACAAATTAGGTTGAAAAATTCTATGACTTTTATCATTGTTACAATAGTAACAGTAATAGTAATAGTAACATTGTAATAGTATTAACAATAGTTAATATTTAAATATTTAATATTTATTTAATATTTAAATATTTAAATATATTAAAATTTTGTATAATGATGGTTTTTGTATTTAAATATGTTAATTATGAAATGTGAACATTATGTATGTTTTGTATAAAGAAGTGTGTTATTTTAAACTGCTGATTTTGCCATGAAAATAGCCATTAGTGCTGATATTGCGTTAAAATACCAATAAATAAATAAAAAAGGATGCCCCACAGATGCTCAGTAAGGTTTAGGTCTGGAGACATGTTTGGCCAGTGCATCACTTTTACCCTCATCAAGGAAGCAAGGCAGTGGTCATCTTGGAGGTGTGTTTGAGGTAGGGCTGTGCTGATATTTGGACGCGATATCATGCGCATCTCGTCAGTAATGCCGGTTCTGTGATTAGTCGTAAATCTCATTCACGTGTTCATTCATACAGCCGCGTTTACTACACAGAGCCGTAGTTCACTGACAAGCTATGCAATATCACCATCATTATCGCAGGCGATACATATCGATAATGCACGTGAAACTGCGTAGCTTGTCAGTGAACTACGGCTCTGTGTAGTAAACGCGGCTGTATGAGTGAACACCTAAATGAGATTTACGGCTAATCACAGAACCGGCATTACTGATGAGATACGCATGATAATTCACGTCCGTATATCAGCACAGCCCTAGTTTGGCATGTTATCATGCTGGAATAATGCCCTGCGGCCCAGTCTCCAAAGAGAGGGGATCGTGCTCTGCTTCAGTATGTCACAGTACACGTTGACATTCATGGTTCCCTCAATGAACTGTAGCTCCCCAGTGCCGGCAGCACTCATGCAGCCCCAGACCATGACACTTCCACCACCATGCTTGACTGTAGGCAAGACACACTTGTCTTTGTACTCCTTACCTGGTTGCCTCCACACACGCTTGACACCATCTGAAAACAATACGTTTATATTGGTCTCATCAGACCACAGGACATGGTTCCAGTAATCTATGTACTTAGTCTGCTTGTCTTCAGCAAACTGTTTGCAAGCTTTCTCATGCATCATCTTTAGAAGAGGCTCCCTTCTGGGACGACAGCCACGCAGACCAGTTTTATGCAGTGTAGTCGACCATGGCAAGGCCTGTTTTAAGTGGAACCTATCTTGTTAAACTGCTGTATGGTCTTGACCACCGTGCTGCAGCTCAGTTTCTGGGTCTTGGCAATCTTCTTTTTTTCAGATCCTCAGAAAGTTCATTGCCATGAGGTTCTCCCCATTCCCCATTCACACCTGAGACCTTGTAACATTAACAAGTCACATGACACCGGAGAGAGAAAATGGCTAAGTGGGCCCAATTTGAACATATACTAACTTTTGTGGCCAGCAGTTTGGACATTAATGGCTGTGTGTTCAGTTATTTTGAGGGGACAGCTAATTTACAATGTTATACAAGCTGTACACTCACTACTTTACATTGTAGCAAAGTGTCATTTCTTCGGTGTTGTCACATGAAAGGATATAATAAAATATTTACAAAAATGTGAGGGGTGTACTCACTTCTGTGAGACACTGTATATTATATCCAATTTCATAGCACCATTTTCGTGTCCATTTTTCTTCAACCCTGTTTATCTTTAAATGTTTTTTTCAAACTATTTATTTTAATTGAATTTTTATCTTTTTTCTTTTAGATGTCAAATGGAACAATTGAGGGAGCAGATGGAGGAAAGCGACCTCTGTTTTTTAAAAGAGATCAGAGCTTTCCGTTTCTGCAGGCATTGGATGAGAACGGCCTCTCGCCGGAGCTCCAGCGACGGGCAGCAGACGGAGTCACCGGGGTCCAACCCACTAGCTTACAGGAGAACAGAACCATGCTGTTCACGGTGAGTGACGCACACACTCCCCTCTCACACATGTGCCAATATAAGCAACTACAGCTCTTTCACCTTTGTTTAGCCCTAGGTACTTTTGTTTTTTCTTATGTAGATCACATCTAAATTTGATTTACATTCACCTTTTTTCAATATAAAATCTGCTTTTTCTAAATCTCTATGTTGGCACATTACCCTCCTAATCCACAAAGTGGATTTTAGTTGAAACACCATAGCTAAATGAGTACACTCTTTGTTTATAAGAAACTGGCAATTCTGGATTATATGATTATTTAGAAAATTATTTTGATATGTTACATGAACATATACAACATATAAACACAGCATTATCTCTGAAGCTCTGCAGAAACCTGTTTGGACATCTCCTAACGTTTTTCAGAGAAGCTCTCTTTGTTTTAATATTTTTTTGATGAGGCACACAACTAAACAGTGCATGTTCTGTGGCATTGTCAGCATGACTTGGGTAGTTGTGATGCTGTAAAGTCTGATAGGTTAGCATGTTTTACGCCTGTGTGTATGCATGGACATTTGTGCAGGTATTTGTCTATCTGCATGTGGCTTTTCAGCCGTGTGAAACACCAATAAAGTGTTTTCTCTTTATGACTCTTCCTTCCTCATTTCTCTCTCTCTCTCCCTCTCTCTCTGTTTCTGTTTCTCTACCCCCGAAGTGGATGTAAGATGGTATGTCAATGTTGTAGCCTGAAGGACATAGAGATTCTTGTTAAACAAGTCTGTGCTTAAACCATCAGTTCTTTTTTTCAAACAATTTTGTTCACTTACAGTAGCCCGAAAAGAATTTGGACACAGATCAATTATAGTCAACATGAAATCAACATTTTTTTTGATCGCAACAATACACAATGTAACAATACAGTGGAGAAAATTTCCATTATGTTTCCAATTAGATTAATCAAACAATGATTTGTTTCACTTGATAGGAGTTGTACACTTTTATGTTATTAAAGAGCGGGTCATGTGGTATTTTAAAGTGTCCATTAGTTTTGCTCAATTTTGCCAACGAAAATATGAAGACAAAACAGAACTGTTTGTCTCAGAGCCACACACACCTGCATTTCATTTCTTAATCCACGTTTTGAACGAATTGGGTGAACCATTAGGCTCGTTGGATTTGAAGTCACGCAAGACAGACCGATCAGTGTATGACATCAAAGTACTGCAAGAGCAATTCAAAAGCATGCAGAGTCGTTTGCTCTCTAATCGCTCTTGCGGTACTTTGATGTCACACACCAGTCGGTCAAATGATGATGATGTGCTTCAAGTCGAACAAGCTCAGTGGACCATTCATAGAGAGAACCATTTACTTCACTCCTAAATGAATCAGCGATGACTAAATCATTATGACATTTACCACCACCTACTGGCAGTTTTCATTTATTATTTAGAGTATCATTTCATTAAAGAAATTATTTCATAGTTCTATAGTAATAGTAGTAATAAAAATGATTAGAGGTTTAGTTCACCCACACAAAAATGAAAATATTGTCTTCATTTACTCATGGTCCAAAAGTATATGTAATAAACTTTATGTTGACTCAAACAAAATATTTCTTGCTGAAGCTACTTTTTGTAATGTCTGTTTGATGCTTTACACAACAGTAAATTTAAATTGTCTTTTAGGAGTAATTTCCAGCCAAATTTGATGTGCGATTAATTTCCGATTAATTAGATGAATCGCCACACCATGTAATTAATCAGATAAAAAAAAAATTAAGCGCCTACCAGCCCTAGTTTAATTGCATCTAAGGTCAGAAAACATTGTAATTTTCTTATAATATACATTTAATATTAGAATAATTTTACAATGATTTCGAAGCAATTAGTTCTAAACAGTTCTGAGCAAAAGGTCTGCAAACCCCTCCCCTCCATATGCCTACTCTGCTCTGATTGGTCAGCTGGCCAAGTCTGTTGTGATTGGTCTTTGCATATACAATGCAAGCGACTCATTCCAAAAGCTAAAGTTTAGTTGCTAAAATGTAAACACTTCACAAAATAAAAACAGCGGATACATTAGCCGAGTGCTAACGTGACTAACTGATGAAACGGTACAGTTTGTAAACCAAAATATTAAATATATAATATTAAACAAAGTAATTATAGATATTTTGAGGACTCAGTTGAAAATGTACACATAACGTATTAATCGTACTTACAGGTTGTGGTTTGGAGACGCTTTTTGGTCCAAATAAAGGTATGGACTTATCTTTCATGGACAAGCATTTAGTGAATCCCCAAGATTAGAGAAGCAGTCCTCCGTAAAATGATGAGCACAGAACAAAAGGTCAATAATTTTTATTGCTGTGGTATTGTGGAAATCAATTTTAACCATTGGTCCTTCACATTATCATCTTTCAGCAACGAAAACAAAACAAACTTGATTTTACCGTGCCGAACACCAAGTCTTCTCGACATGTTGTAAACACTAAATAGTGGAAGTGTTTGAGACTTTTTCTTTTCAGAGACAATATCTTTATTTATCATGCCCTTTTTTTGATTAACATTAATTTGATTAACTTTGCAGACTGTTTACATTGAAGAATAGCTACATTACAAACTGCATTTTTTTTTCCCGAAAACCCATGTGTCCTGTTCTTTAAAGTCTGATCCAAAAGCATACAAAGTTAAAATGTGGATTGTGCTTTGTCATTTATTGTTCAAAGATGATGCACACAGCAAGCTACACACATTGTTGGCCAAATCCTGATCAGCACTTCCTGTTTCTCTGACTGACAGGAAGCTGTCAGCTACTTGGCAGGAAATTACCTAGCAATAATGATGAGTCATCACAGTTAACAATTTTAAAATAAATACTAAATTGCCTGCAGAAGCAACCCTAGTTTTATGAAACTGCAGCCACTCTGTTCCAGTTGTATGTGGATGGTTGTTCTTGATAAGGAAGTCAGACCAAATGTGTGGTGATGTGTTTGCTATTATGTAATCTTTTTAGAAACTGTGAGTAATCATCCAAGGGGGAAGAAATGGTCACAATGTGTGCATGTTTGGTAATGTTCTCTAAAGATGTGAACAGTCTGTGATCTTATACAAAGTGAAAGGATAGCTTGTGCCCATATTTCAGACCAGTGTTGCCTGCACTCTTTTGTGGCTGTGCTGCAAAAGAAATGATATTTTAGCTGAGTTGTGAGTTTGAAGTCGGAAATGAATGTGTTATTATGTATGACCCCGGTCTCTCACATCACAAAGACAACACACTTTCACTGAGTGCACGCAGAAAGCAAACATAGAGCAAGATCAGTGTTTTATGAACAAATTATTTCAGTGGTTCTTGAAATGATAGCTCATAAGTTCAGAAAGAATTACACACTGAATCTATCAGAGAGGTTTCAGAAAACTTTTTGAACAGTAAGATTTTTAATGTTTTTGAAGAAGTCTCTTCTGGTCATCAAGCCTGTGTTTATTTGATCCAGAGTCATGCAAAAAAAAAAAAAAAAAAAGAAAAAGCGTTAAAATTGTATAATATTTTCTATTTGAATATATTTTAAAATGTAATTCATCCTGTGATCAAAGCTACATTTTCAGCATAATTACTCCAGTCTTCAGTGTCACATGATCCTTCAGAAATCATTCTAATATGCTGATTTGCTGTTCAAGAAACATTTTTTATTATATTATTATCAATATTTAAAACAGTTGAGTACATTTTTTTTCAGGACTCTTTGATGAATAGAAAGATCCAAAGATCAGAACATTATACACTATACCATTCAACAGCTTGAAGTCAGTATGATTTTAATTTATTTTTATTTTTTACTTGTATTTAGCAAGAAGGCTTTAATTTGATCAAAATACTTTTGATGATAAAGACATTTCCTATGTTACAAAAGATTTGAAAGAATATTAAAATGGTTTCTGAAGGATCATGTGACTGGAGTAATGATGCTAAAATTCAGCTTTGAAAACACAGGAATAAGTTACATTTTAAAATATATTCAAATAAAAAACTGTTTTAAATAGCTAAAATATTTCACAATTGTACTGTTTTTGCTGTACTTTGGATCAAATACATGCAGGCTTATTTAAAACATTAACAATGTTTTTGATTGGTAGTATAATCCTAAAGGATTATTAAAAGTTATAAAATTATTTTGTTTAATATAATTGAGGGTTATTACATCAAATGCTTGGTTCTGGTTTGTCAGTTTCATTCAAATGCAGTTGGTGCCATCTTACTTATTTACTGTAAAATGCAACAGGAGGACTTCAGTAAAAAGAGTAGGCCTATGATAATATTGTTGCTTATATTGTTTTTGTCTTGTTGTTAGAACAGTTGTTTTGTACTTTGTAATGGATTATAAGATAAGCAGGTAAGATTTTAAAACACTTTCTTACTCAAATCACTATTTATGTTGTGAAAAGCTGTTTAATAAGTGATAAGACTGTACAGTGTCCCTTAAATGTTCATC
The DNA here is from genome assembly GCA_033026305.1 of Cirrhinus molitorella. Classification (NCBI taxonomy): domain Eukaryota; kingdom Metazoa; phylum Chordata; class Actinopteri; order Cypriniformes; family Cyprinidae; genus Cirrhinus; species Cirrhinus molitorella. The sequence continues at coordinate 14,592,209 of CM065120.1, read as the reverse complement.
TAGTTTGAACTTGTTTGCTCGTCTGAGCTCAAAGCTGCTCTCTAGTGACTGTTTTTCTTCTCAGAAGTTTTGCTTTTAATCAGCTAATAAAATAATTCAACTCCAATTCATATTTTATGTCTAATTATTTGAAGAATGTTGCAAGTAGACGTGTAATATGCAACTCCAGGTCCTGATCACCCTGTCAGAGTTTATTTTGTGAAAACAACTGTCTTGAAATGCATTATCAAGCAACGAGACATCTTAGAGCTTATAAATGATTGTCCTGGATGAATGAATGCTTGGTGTATCTAAAACTATGAAGTTATGATCTCATCCGATTCTGTAGTAGAGGAAAACTGAAGGCGGGTCGAATATACTGGTTACACAGAGATCTAGTCTCATGGAGCAAATATGTGTATGGTTGTCTAATGAAAACCAAAACACACACACACACACACACACACACACACACACACACACACACACACACACTAATTTGAATTTCAAACATGATATTTACGCTGTAAAACAGCCTCAGCTCTGACCTCACTTGGTCAGCATTCCAGGAAGAGCTTCATTAATGACTTCAATGCGTATGTTTACTCTATGCTAGGAGAATTTCACTTCCCATCTTTTATTATTTTATGAATGCATGTCTGTCTGTTACAGATTGGCCGCTCTCAGATCTTTCTTGTGAGTCCTGACACTAAGAAAGTGGCGATCGAGAAGAGCTTCAGAGAGATTTCCTTCTGTTCGCAGGTTTGTTCTGTTGCTGAGCTGTTTTTGCTGCCAATTAAACATTTTACGCCAACATAATGACCTTTTCTCAAAAAGACATCTGATCAACAATCAGGCATGATTGAGCAAGAACACATTCATAATGTAATTAAAATAGCTAAAAAGAAATCATTGCATTGTCTTTGTGCTTGTCTAGACCTGTCTCGTAAATATTTTTATTCACATGTTGCATTGTAGTATTTAAACATGTTTGCCAAATCAGGTATTGCAGCCTGTTAGTGGGTGGTTCACAATGTTAAAAGTTTCTATTATTGCATATATCAAATTTCTTTTGAATGCTTTTGAATGAAGAAATTAATGCTTTTATTTAACAAGGATGCATTACATTGACCAAAAGTGATGCACAAGTAAAGGCATTTCTACACAGCTGTTTAAAAGTTTGGGATTAGTAAGATTTTTTTTTTTTTTTTTTTTAAAGAAGTCTCCTAAGCTCATCAAAGTTTAATTTAATCAAAAATACAGAAAAAGTAATATTATGAAATATTATTGCAATTTAAACAGTTTTCTATTTAAATATACTTTAAGATATAATTTATTTCTGTGATGCAATGCTGAATTTTCATCAGCCATTACTCCAGTTTTCAGTGTTGTATGATCCTTCAGAAATCTGCTAATTTTCTAATTTATGTTCTATGTTGGAAACAGTTGTGCTACTTAATAGTTTTTAGAACCTGTGATAATTTTTTTGAATTCTTTGATGAATAAAAAGTAAAAAAGAACAGCATTTATTCAAAATGGAAATCTTTTCTAACTATAAAAGACTATAAAAGTCTTTACTATCACTTTTGATCAATTTAATACATCCTTGTCGAATAAAGTATTCATTTTTTTCAAAGAAAGAAAGAAATTACTGACCCCAGACTTTGAATGGTAGTGTATATTTTTACAAAAAAAATTCTATTTTTCAGCATATTAGAATGATTTCTGAAGGATTATGAGACTCTGAAGACTGGAGTAATGATGCTGAAAATTCAGCTTTGCATTACAGGAATACATTTTATTTTAAAGTATATTAAAATAGAAAACCACTATTTTAAATTACTATTTTTTCTGTATTTTTAATTAAATAAGTGCAGCCTTGATGAGCAGAAAATACATCTTTAAAAAACATTAAAAATCTTACTGATCCCAAACTTATGACGAGTATTTCAAATAAGTGCTGTTGTTTTTTTGTTTTTGTTTTTACTTTTTATGAATCTTAGAATCCTGAATAACGTTTCCTGTTCATCTTTTGAACTGAATTGTAGTTGTCTAATCGGCCCCTTTGCCAAATCGACTGTCAAGCTTTTTGTCGAGCTTTTTTCCCTTATGACATTTTATTTTGCTTTCTTTAGGGTATTCGTCACGTGGACCACTTTGGCTTCATATGCAGGGAGTCGGTGGAATGTGGAGGCTGTCAGTTTGTTTGCTATGTTTTCCAGTGTGCTAATGAAGCTCTGGTGAGAACCATGGATAAATAGATGGAGAGATTGAATACATTGTTTCAGTCTGAAGAGCATATTTAGAACAGTTGCTTTAGAGAGGACAGAAATGTCATGTTTTTGTTCAGTCAAGTGATACTAATACAATTCAAATATTATAAATAGTATACTTCTACAGGATGCAGTTATTGTTCTCGAAACTCTTTCTGAACTGTCAAGTTAGACGCTCACAGTTGCTTTGCGTGAATGTCATTCTTTCATGTTTAGGTGGATGAGATCATGTTGACTTTGAAGCAGGCGTTCTCTGTGGCCGCCCTCCAGCAGAACAGTAGGACCCAGAGTCAGCAGTGTGACAGTTGTCCCCTGCAGCAGCTGCACAAACTGTGTGACAGAATAGAGGGTGAGACGTCCACTGTTTGTCATATCACTCATGTCTACCATGTTTTATCCATGCGTCAGCCCAGTACTCTTTCTTTTTGTGTTCTGTCATTTTTTTGCACCTGTCAGAGGTTCTAACAAACCTTCTAGTGCACACATTCACATTTAAGACAGATTTTTTGCTACACTAAAGAAATAGTTCATCCAAAAAGTAAAATTCTATCATCACTTCTTAAATCATAAAAGGAGATATTTAGAAAAAAAATTCCAGTGCGTTTTTGCGTGCAAAAACAAATAAACCACTTAATGTTTTTGAAAGAAGTGCTCACCAAGGTTGCAAAATACAATAAAAACAGTAACAATCTGAAACATTATCATTAGCTAAAATGTTTTTTTTATATATATTTTAAAATGTAATTTATTTCTGTAATGCAAAGCTTAATTTTTATCAGCCTTTACTCCACTATTCAGTGTCACATGATCTTTCAGAAATTAATCTAATATGCTGATTTGGTCAAGAAACATTTATTATCAATGTTAAAAACAGTGCTACCAAATATAATATAATATATAATTTTTTCAGGATTCTTTTAATGAATTTTATCACAATGTAAAGGTCTTTATTGTCACTTTCGAATAATTTAATGCATCCTTGCTGAATAAGTATTAATTTATTAAAAATAAAAATATACAGATCCCAAATGTTGAACTGTAGTGTAACTTGTAGTTATTCAGCTTCTAAACTAAAAACATTATCATAAAATATCATATCATTATCATATGATCTACTTTTATGGTATTTTCATAATACTTTTTGCTCTTTTTTTTGTCACTTATCGTCCTATTGGTCACTATGCTTTTATTTTATGGAAAGGATAGTGGGAATATTTTCCAAATATCTCTGTTTTGTGTTCCATGGAATAATGGAAATCATAATTGTTATTTTTATATGAACAATCTCTTAAATACACTCTAATATAACGATAATACACTGCAAAAAAGGGTTACCTTACTTAATGTTTTTCTCTGGTTTCTAGTTAAAATATCTAAAAATTCTTAAATTAAGATGCATTTACTAGATAAGCAAAATGGCATAAGATATTTAGTCTTGTTTCCAAGGGAAAAAACTAAATAAAGTTTGCTTAATATAAGTAAAATTATCTGCCATTGGGGTAAGTAATTACTTTTGTTTTAAGAATATTTTACTCACCCCACTGGCAGATAATTTTACTTGTTTCCAGAGGGGAAAAACTAAATTAAGTGCATTTTGCTTAAAACAAGATTAATTATCTTATGTCATGGTAAATGCATCTAAATTTATGAATTTTTAGATATTTTGTCTAGAAACAAGACCAAAATACGAAGTAAGATAAACCATTTCTGCGGTGTACTGGTAGAACTGAACAATTGCTTATTCAGAACATGAATTAGAATAATAGATTTATTTATTTCTGAAAACTATGGGCTGCAGCAGTGCATACTTGTGTTTGTTTCTTTGTGCAAGGCATGACTCTGTGTTTATGTGCAGGTCTTCATCCATCCAAAGCTAAGCTGGAACTGCAGAAGCATTTGGCAGGTCTGGATAATCAGGAGCAGGCAGCTGTGTTTGAGAGCACCATGGTGAGTTCAGTTATTCCAAACTTAAAACCGCTATAACACACTACACAAATACGCTTTAGCTCCCCTGTTCTTAGGATTAGCAGTGTGTGTCAAATCCTTTAAGTGCGGCATTTAAGGAATGTGTGTTGTTTTGTTCAAAGGGTGTGACTGGTATAAATTAAACCAGTTAGTCCACTTGTCTAGCATCCTGAAACCACACTCAAACCTGAATGACTGAACATCCTGATGAACGGACTGATATCATCTGAGCATTATCTGTCTAGATTAACTTTCAAATTTTAATTTCAGCATTGAAGGTGCAACACACAAAGTTGTCTTTACAGTTTGAATTTAAATGTACTCCTCCTTTTAAATATACCCCTTCTTTCACATAACGTTTATATATGTAATAGTTTTGGTAAGAACAAAATCCTCAGACTAGCTTAAATTGGTGTTTTTATATAAAATAGTGTAATACATTTTTCATTTTGCTAAGTAAATTCCTTCTGCTCTCTGCTGGTGGCATTTCTCACTGACCATGTGTGTGTTCTGTAAGATCGATGATGCCACCTTGTGGAAATTTGCTGAAATGAAACCTTTGTTTGTGTGTTTGAACAGAAAGCCAGGCCTAAGTCAGATCAGGAAGAGAATGAGTTGATTGTATCAAGTCTAAGACGACTGTATGAGGAGAGACAAAAGACACACACTCATACACACAACGGACAAACAAAAAAGGTACACCTCCATTTAATGTCATCAAGATTCTAATGGAATGCAAAAGCTCCCTGAAAAAATATGCACAAGTACGCCTAGAGCAAAAGCTGCTTTAAATGCATCCTTGTGCAAATGAAAATCTCACTGGATTATTACAATTAATGGCAAAATTAATGTTTGTAAATTTCCTACTGAAACACTACAACAAAAGATAGAAATAATTGACTTAAAACCATTTTTTAGCTGGTGAAAGTACTAGTGTTCTAATCATTTTGCCCACCACTGTAGATGCCTGTCTGTATACAATACTGTATGCATGCATGTGTTAGACTTCTCAGGAGGTTGGTGTGAATGCTGAAAGCAGCATCAGTTCCAGTCGTGTGCGTTTGGAGGACCTCAAGTCTAGAGCAAAAAGATCCCTCACTGAATCGCTAGAGGGGATTTGGAAGGTATGCAGACATTTGACACATTTTGAGTAGCCTATGGACTTATGACTTATGGTTTGTAGGAAGATACATGTGATTTATGGAAAATGATGTCTCCATGTAATAGGGCAGCAGTAAGTCTAAATCCCAGAGGGAGAACAGTGAAGGAGAGAGCAACTCCTCCAGCTCCACCACACTGAACAGCACAAATCAGGTCTGCAAAACAGATACATCATCAGTATATTTAAATGTAATTTACGGTATTCACAATACATTTGCAATGGTTTTGATGGAGATGTTAAATTAAGCAAAAATATACTAATATTTGGCCAATTCACTTTTCTGAAGTGTTGCAATCTTTTAAAAAAATGCATCTATGAAAATGCATTTAAACTTCTGCAACAAGAGTTGCATTATGAGTTGGTAAATTTAAGGTTTCTAAGTGGAATAAAGAATTCTGAGCCGTTCTTAAAAGAGTTATTATTAAAAATGAATACACAAGTTGTGGCCACATTTACCACTTCAGGTTTGCATTACTTTTAATTTGAAAAATAAATATTTACACTACCAGTCTAAAGCTTGGACTCTGTAAGTGTTTTCACGATTTTGAAGGTAGTCTGTTAAATGCTCACCAATGATGCATTAATGTAATAAAAATACAGCAAAATATTTACAAATATACTATTTAAATATATTTACAATTTTATTTCTGTCATGGCAATGCTGAATATTAAGCAGCTGTTACTCCAGTCTTTGGTGTGTTCCTTTAGAAACCATTCATGTCAGTTTAATGCAGCCTTGATAAATATATTTATTATTATTATTATTATTTTTTATTTATTTATTTTTTTTGCAATAACTGGTCCCAAACTTTTAAACAGTGGTGTACACTGTCGTTCAAAAGTTGGGATCTGTACGATTTTTTTATTTTCTTTAATGGAGTCTCTTATGCTTGTTTAAGTTGTATTTATTTGACAAAAAAATACAGTAATATTGTTAAACATTACAATTTCTAATATCGGTTTCCTATCTTAATATACTTTAAAATAATTTTCATCAGCTATTAGCCTTCAGTGTTGCACGATCCTTCAGAAATCATTCTAATATGCTGTTGTGATAATTGTTTTAGGTTAAACAGAACTTTTCTAACAATGTAAGTCTTTATCACTTTTTATTCATTCAATGCATCTTTGCTGAATAAAACTATTAATATCTCAAAAAAAAAAAGAAAAAAAAAAATTGTTGACCAAACTTTTGAATAGTGGAATATATTGTAACACAAAATTTCTATTTTGAATATACACAGTTCGTTTTAACTTTTTATGTATCAAAGCATTCTGAAAAAGTATCACAGGTCCCAAAAATTAGAATGATTTCTGTAGGGTCATGTGACACTGAAGACTGGAGTAATGATGCTGAGATTTCAGCTTTGCTTCAGAGGAATCAATTATATTTTAAAATATAGTAAACTAGAAAACTGTTTTTTATTTTATTTTTTTTTATTTTAAATTGCTAATTTTTTATCAAATATATGCAGCCTTGATGAGCATTAAAAAAGTTCTTTAAAAAACATGACAGATCTTAATAATCTCAAACTTTTGAACTCCACTGTAGATAAAATTGTCACTCATTACTTGAAATTCAATTACTGTGTATCCAAAAAAGGATAGCATGCCGAGATTCTAGCAATCTTCTTTTTGTTATTACTAAAAGAAATATCTACAAACAGACGTTTGGGTAACAATGTTGCTAGGAAACCATCAACCATCAAAACATTTGATTGGGCAATGGAAAAAAAATGCGTTGACTTTGAGCAATTTTTTCTGCAGAGTTGTTTTTTTTTTCAACTTTAGGTGCTCAGAATACTCCTGCAAAAACGCGAGGCACAGTAGGTGGCACATAAACCGGCTGACCGAAAACAGTTAAAAAAGGCTTCTCGCACTGCACAAAACGCGTTCTGTCTGATCGGGGCCTAAAGTCGCACATTCCGCTTCCTGCATTTACGCCGCTGCCTCAGAAGACGATTATATAATTATAATATTATAATTGTATTGCAAACTGTATTGCTGTTTTTAGTGTTGCCATACGCAAAGCAAACGCATTGCCATAATGCAAAACCATCGCACATTCCATTAAAGGAAAGAGTGCTTATGGACACACAAATCGGATATAAACAGTTGTGATACACAGTGTGGACAGTCAGTTATTTAAAGGATACATAACATACACAGTTTCACCTAATCTAATGTTATTCCTGAGTACATATAGAGTAGTACTGTATCCTTATTATTTCCAAAAAGTCTTTAGTTTTATCATATTTATAAAAGAAAAATACAGCTTTCCGATTTTCTCTGGGAAAAACCCGAGCTTCTGGAGGCGTGCCGTGGAAGGAGCTAAGTTCGACGATCACTTGCTCTGGGATTTCCAATAAAACAGACATTTGATGGCGTTTCACTTACCATCTGCAGTTCTGAATCATGACCAGGATATTTTAGAGCTGGGACTGCTCCATCTTTCAGTATCAAACAATGTGCAAATCCAGCGTCGAACTGTGCCTTGTATATGAAACATTCGTCAGCAAACACACACTTGCTAAACTCCATTGCTGCCCCGGAAAAAGGAACTGCATCCACTGTTCATGTAACGCTGGGTTCTTCTGGAAGCTGAGCAAAGTTATCTTTGCCTTACAACCAAAACCACACTTCTTTAGAGACATTCTTCCCGAGTAAATCCCTTGCAGCAGTGCACTGAGTGCAGCCGAATGAATCGTGTTGATGTGCAAGCTCTCTTTCTCACGGTCTAGCTTTTCCGGGAGAAATGTTTATATGAGGAGTTCCACCATTGTCTACGTCATTAAAGCCACGATCGAAAAAAATCAGCCGAAACAACCCAGAAGTAAGATTTTTAGCAAAGAAATTCTCCGTCATTCGTCTAAATTATTTTTGTAAACTTTGGCCATGTTTAGCATGAGAATCCAACTCTTTAACACTGTAAACAACTCTAAATATATGAAACACCATTTAAATCAGATTCCATCTGGATATGCACACAATCGGATTTGGGCTGACAGTCTGAACGAGGCTAAAATGCACCAGTGTGTACAAAAGAATAAGTTTTTGTTATTGCTTATAATCACAATAAACATTTTATTTTTACAATAGTTTTTTAGTTCAACTGTTTTACAACTTTGTATTTCATGCAGTCATTTTAGAACTAGAGCTGCCATATAAAGGTTAGTGTTATTAACACTAACAGTAAATTAAAAGCACTTACATGAAATTTATTTTTTTTAAATAGCTTCTTTACAAGCTTCTGTTTCTGCAGGGTCGTTTACGTGTTCTATTTTGTTTTTTAAGGAGCCATCATTGGAGGAGCCCCTCTGCTCTTTCCTTCCCTCCAGTCCACTCCGCTCCCACAATTCCACAGGGGATCTGAAGCGTCTAGAAGGCTCAGCGGGAGGTCAGCAGGGTCCTGAGAGCCCGCCTCAGGGTTTCAGGAGACGTGCAAGCACAATTAGTCACTCTCCCATGTCGTCCTCTGAGCCGAGCCTCCCCCCTCTACGACCTACTGCTGCCACCAAGCCCAAACTGGTCCGACACTACTCTGTCAGCACAGATTCCCCACATCAGAGCAAGTGAGACAGTGTGTGTGTGTGTGTGTGTGTGTGTGTGTTTGCGCTAGCTGCTTCTTTTGATCATTGTACATAGTTTGTTTCTGTGAAAACAAAATGTGGGCAAAATCCAAACCACTAAGTGCAAATTCAAATTGCAGTTGTGTATTCTAGTTATGCACCCAATTGTATTAAAAGTTGAATTCAAATGCAAACTCTGTACTATGTCAGTGATGGATCACTGTGATTTAATCACTGTGCTTTTAGATAGGGGTGTGTGGAATTCCATTTTCTGTTCTTACATCATCACATATTTTTAGTCAGTGCAGTGTGAGTTCAGTTCACTGCGTGCTTCACTTTTTACATTCTGTGCATCTCTGCTTTCATATTCCTTTGCGCTTGCCTTTATTTTTTCCATCCTTTCTGTATTTTCATCAGTCCTTCCTCCCCTCCGGCCTCTTCCTCTCCTGTGTGTCAGCGGCCATTGAGGCCTCGTGCTTTTGCTCTTGATCATTCTACCCGGCCCCTCAAGCGGAGGTGAGGTGTGTGTATGTGTCCTCTATCTGTAGTACTGTTATTCACCAACAAGTCGGTGAACTTTTTTTCCACCCTATAAAATAATTTTATGTCTTTCTTTCCTCTGAACTTTGTGCTTTTTGTGTAAAAGTTTGTGGGAACACATTGTGGAGATTTCACTGAAAACAAATTGAGCTTGAAGGCTGGTTCTGAGAGCTAGGTTGTTGAGGATGCAGGAGATGACCATAATGTGGTCTAGTTAGACTTAAAGTCAACATTATATCAAATAGCCTCTTATTTATTTAAAAGCATATTCAATGTTTGATCAGTTTATGTTTGTGTTTGTAATTTTACGCCTAAAAATAAAGGTTGCAACTGTAAATGTATGTAGGATAGATTCTGGGCACTAGCACTAGATTATGATGAACATTTTGGCAGAGGTCTAATGTGCTTGTCATATTCAGCCTGAGGTTGGTGCTCTAATGTTGATCGACAGGCTTTAAAGGGATAGTTCACCCAATAATTAAAATTACCCTATGATTTACTTATCCTCAAACTTTCCTAGGTGTATATGACATTTTTTCTGTCAGACGAATACAATCTGAGTTATATTAAACAATATCCTGGCTCTCTGTAGTTTTATAATGGCAGTGAATGGGGTTTATGATTTTGATATCCAACAAACACTGCATCCATACATTATAAAAAGTGCTCCACACAGCTCTGGGGGGTTAGTAAAGATAGTGAAATGAAGTGAATAAAGGAAGTGAATCGATGTGTTTGTGTAAGAAAAATATCCATATTTAAAGCTTTAGAAACGTTATAACTTTATAATCTCTAGCTTCTGCTAACTGTCATAAGACAGAGCTTACGTAGGCATAGCGTAAGCTCTGATGAGAATATGCTAGTCTTGCGAGAACTATGTTTTTTAAGTCAAGGAAAGCCAGTCTTCTCTTGACTTACAAATCCTCATTTTGTACTTCTGATTCAGACTGGCAGGGTTCCTACAAGGGGCTTAAAGTGCTTGACATACTTGAACTTGACTTTTTGAAATGTAAGGCCTGGAAAACTCTTGAAAATAGCAATATTCCTGAAATGGTTGAAAAGTGCTTGAATTATTGAAAGACAATGTATCTATGAAATATGTGTGACATTTTTTAATAAGCACATATCTTTCCATGCAATAAAAAAAAAAATGATACTTTTTTGCCTATTTCAGTTAATGTCAAAAATATCGAGCTAAACCAGTAGTAGTAACGTTACTGACAGTGTCGTGTAAACATGCCTGAAGACGCCAAAAGAGGAACAGATGAACCAAATCAATTGAGTGAGTCATTTAAAATGGAACCGCTCTGATTCAAACTCGAGAATTCTTTTCATTTCAAACGATTGACTAGCACAAACCAGATCAAATTAAAAGAGCCATACATTTTCTCATTTCGACATCGCTTGTAATGATTAAAAAAAAAAATTACGTCACAATCGTTTCGAAGTGCTCCAGTCGGATCATGTTTACCTGAATAATTTGATTCAGGCCTTCATATCGCGTGTTGCGAATCATTTGATTTAGTTCAGATTCAGCGAATCATTTGATTTGCATCTGAACTTTGCGTATTGCGAATCAATTGATTTAGATTGGAACCTCAAGTCGTGTATTATAAATCATTTGCTTTAGATCAGAACTTCGCATATGATATCACAAATCATTTAAATCAGATTGGGATTCTTCGGGGAGTGTATCTCAAATAATTTGTTTTTGATCGGAACTTCAGAGCAGGTTCTTGAATCATTCTGTGAATTGAATGATTCGCGATCCGCGCTCCGAGTCCTGATCTGAAATGGTAGTGCGCGAATCATTATGCAGACCGGGACTTTGGAGCGTGGATCACGAATCTTTTGATTTAGATCGGATGCGTTCACACTGTTTATCTAATATTTGTATTTCATTTTATTTCAGCTTTATTTCAAGTATTCAGTTCTTTATTACATAAATAAAACACAAGGTCACACATTATATTCGTACGGCGGTTTGGTGAATTCACCCCAATGTGTTCTCAGTTCCGCTCCAACAAGAACAAGATAGATTTCACTTTTGGTTTCAGACTGATGAGGCTGTTCATTACAGTGACTCTCTGTCTCACTTCTTTACTCTTTGGCCTCTTTGTCCTTCTCTCTTTTTCTCACGCTCTATCTCTCAGTCCATCAGGGCTGAGTGGCTTTAGAGCGAGATTACACTCCTCCTCCTCTGTTCCAAATTTCCTCAAATTTCTGGCCCCTTTAGTGGAGAGTGATGATACCAGTGACTTTCAGAGGAAGAGGTACTCTGTTTCTTCTTCACATTCTGCCAATCCATCTTTCGATTTTTCTGTCTTCCATCTCTGTTGTTTTTCTGCACCTGCCACATGTGGATAAGTGCTTGTTTAGAAAAGATAAAGAATAAATGTTCTTGTAATGAATGAAGATGTGCACAGAAAATCAGTACTTGTTTCGCAGCAGAGTTTTTATTTACGTGTATTGTATTTTTTGTCACAAGCATAGGCTGTTATGCTAAGATATTACTTATTTTGAAACCATACAAAATGGATAGCCTAATATTTGTGAATAAACAACAATCTATAAAGTAAAATAATAAATAAAGCACAGCATTATAATATACACTATATAATGGTACATGGTAATGGTAATGGGATTTCCTAAAAATTACAATTAACAGTGATGAATTAGTGTTTTTAAAGATGAAGTGAGTGTTGGATAATAGCAAGGGTACATTAAAAATTACAGATACAGATAAAATACACAAATTACAGATAAATAAAAAAAAACAGAATCTCTAATATCAGCTGATAGCCTATATAGTACTTATTTTATTGTGCATACCTTCATCATTTAATAATTTAATTCTAATCCAGCAAATTCCTGTTGGATAAAATCAAGTCTCTGTACTGGGAATATTATTTCTGATTAAAAAAAAGAAATCCTTATACTGTGTTGTTACCTCAATGATTCACAGATGATTTTTTGTTTGGTGATAGTTGTTCGTGAGTTCCTTGTTTGTCCTGAACAGTTAAACTGCTTGCTGTTCTTCAGAAAATTTTTTTTTTGTGTATTTGAACTCTTTCTAACAATAAGTGTATGATTTTAAGATTCATCTTTTCATACTGAAGATAACTGAGGGACTCATATGCAACTATTACAAAAGGTTCAAATGCTCACTGATGCTTTAGAAGGAAAAACAATGCATTGAGCCGGGGGTGTAAACTTTTGAGCAGAATGAAGATGTGTACATTTTTCCTATTTTGCCTAAATATCATATTTTGTACTGCCCTTCAGAAGCTACAGAGGATACTTACATGTTTCCCTGAAGACAAAATAAGTTAAATTTACCCTGATCTTCAAATTCAAAAAGTTTTCACCCCCCGGCTCTTAATGCATTGTTTCCTTCTGAAGCATCGGTGATTGCTGTGGATCATTCAGGTAACAACACAGTATTAAAAGAATTAAGTGTATGTCAACTTTTAAACAGGGTCATTTTTATAAATTCAACTATTGTTTTCTCTTGTGGAATATATGTAAAATATGTGAAATATCTTATTCAGGTCAGAACTAAGTAAAAAATTACAGGTATTTTGGTCATTTTGCAGATTGTATGTAAACTTTTGACCTCAACTGTATTTGTGAATGAAGGCTTAAGCTTGTGTATTTCTCTGTTTAGTGATGTGGCTGCCCTGTCCAGTCCTGGAGCAGTGTGTGTTGTTGGGGATGACAGTCCATTACGTAGCCGGAGACACTCCTGGAGACAACAGATCTTCTTAAGAGTTGCTACACCCCAGAAGGGCTCAGACTCCAAAGGTAAGACCCTAGTTAAATATATAAATAGGGTACATTAATGCAAAACATTACCTAAATCAACTAAACTTAACAGTTTACAGTTTTTAGTAAACAGCTAGTGCCTCTACATGCCACAGCAACTGTTGATGTCCACCAGGTGGCACTCGTGCTCTCATTGACATGTTAAAGAACTCCTGTGAGTGACTTTGATAACTGACAGGACTTGGACTTGATGTTTCTTTTGGAGGAGAAACAGAATTGCAGTGATTATCACTTTTCTCATTTCCCCCACACCCAGACATGATTCTGTCAGTGCTTGCTTCTCTTCTTTTCTTGACCTGTTTTATGTCTCTTTCTTGAACTGCCAAAACAGCAAATCATGTCTGTTATTTTGAAGTTGGTAGCTCATTAGACTTGGCAGTACCTCACAGTAAATGTTGCTCCGGATGTCAAAACACCCCTCAGGTGTGTGTGTGTGAGAGAGAGAGAGACTTTGAATGAGAGAAATGATGATTTATTATTCAGACTGTTTTTTAATTTATTAGTCTCAAAAAATTAAATGACTACAAATTATGGTGTTGGAGCCCAGGTTTAACAGTTGTTACAAACAAGTGATGTTGTTTAACACAAGTGATGCTGGGTAGAAATAAATTTAAATTATTTCTACCCAGTTTAAATGGCCATCAGTGTAGAAGTAATTGGGAATTACTTAAAGGGATAGTTCATTAAAAAATTTAAATTGGCATCATTATCACAGCCATAAGACTTTTATTCATCTCTGGAACAAAAGTAAAGATTTTTTGTTCAGCTATTGTAAGTCTGTGTATTCAACATTTTAAAGCTTCAAAAAGCTTGGTTGAGAGATTTATCGAAAGTCCCCTAGAAACACAATATAATAAGCAGACACAGCAAAACTGTACCAGAAACAAATTTCTACATCGTTTGTAAAAAAAAAAACAAAACAAAAAAAACAGAGCTTTACAAAACTGGGAATCAGTTAAACTATTGCATTTACAAAATGGTTCACTGTTTTGAAGTGCTCAAATCACATCATTTGATTTCAGTTGGAACTTCGGAGCAGGTTCGCAAATCACTTGACTTAGATCCCGTATCGCAACTCATTTGATTTAGAACGGATCCTTCAGAGAGAGTATCGCAAAGTCATTTGATTTAGATCGGAATGGGTTTGTGAATCATTTTTCCATTTGAATGATTCAGATCAAATGATTCATGATGGGCAATTTAAATTCCCAAACTGGATACTCAAAGTTCTGATCTGAGTTAAATGATTTGTGATCCATGATCCAAGTTGTGATCTGAAATGATGGTTTGCGAATCTTTATGAAGTTCAGGACTTTGAAGCATGGATCAAGAATCGTGACTCATTTGATTTAGATTGGAACTTTGGAGCAGGTTTGTGAATCTTTTACTTTAGATAGAAACCATAGACATCATATAGGTAGACGCCCTATTGGCCGCTGGGCGATGAGATTTGCGGCCGCCATCTTAGACCGGTCGTACTCCTAGTTTCGTTGCATAGCAACAGTTAAGATGCCAGAGCACTGTGCAGCATTTTCTTCTTGTAATCGGTGGACCATCACAAGTAGGGCTCGGGGGATTACTTTTCACAATTAAGATTTAACATTACTATCGTACTATTGGTTGTATTTTAAATCCAGAGAATTGAGAAGGTGCAAGGATCTTTGATAGTAACTTACTGTATTGAAATCGTAGCTAGCTAACGTTAGCTAGGCTATGTATTTCCCTCCCTCAACTCAAGTGCTTTTCACATAACTTACTATTCAGATCAGAAAGAAGTTCGAAAGCACTTGTTAGATGCACGAAACTTACTTTTAGCGTTAGGTAACGTTACTGAGATATCTTATCCCGTGCGAATTGGACATTAATATTACAGACGTCTGTGTATAAATTACATTATCACTCCATCTACCCATGTAAAGTTAATCCCGCCCGAATAAGGCTTTAGATTACAGTTGACACAAGAATGCTATGTAGAAATAAAACAATTATTATTGGTATAACATTGGCCAGCGAACTTAGTATTTTGTTGTTAGCTTCACTATTTACTGAATCAAGTAAGTTTTCAGTTGTCCTATTTCAGAATAGGAGTTTTGTTGAAGAAAGGTTCTAAGAAATGTGAAGAAAGAAAATAAGCTTGACCTCCTTTGTGAAATGTTTTTGTGTAGACTCTCCCAAATCTTCAGTTTTCATTGTCAGAGTATGTCACAAATCATTATAAATTGTTTCTTCAACTTATTAAAATATCTTATTTTACTGCAACTATCTGTTTCTGCTTCTTTATCATATTTATTGTTAGAATAAAAAGTGTATTCTATGTCTTATCGCCGAAATTCGAGCTAGGATGAAATGATACAGCACAAGAGACAGGATTCTGGACCAATGAATGAGCCACACAGCAGCAGTGCAATTCACTCAAAGGCAGTTTATTTAGAGCAAGTGATGTATTATATATACTTATTTAGGGAAGTGAAATATTGTACTGTCAGCAGAAATATGGAAAGGTACAGACAGTCTCATGACCTTTACATTACATCATTGTCTAGATTCCAAATATGAGAGATAACATGAAAACTTATATTAAAAAGACACATTACAAGGGACACAGGATGTTATAGAATCTTACATTTATAGTGTGTGATTTATAAATTACCGTATATCCTACATCACATATTTTGATTTTGGACGTCTGATCACGTTATATCTTATATCAGAATATTATATAACTGTTAAGCCTACTATGAATATTAAAATACGCTGAACCATGTGTCCTATATCATAGCTACATGAATGACCTTTGCAGCAAAAAAACCCGCGTCAAAATCAGTTAGGTATTCAGTGAGATATGATTAATTAAATGCGCTGACAGCTCATTGCACCTGGCAAACAAATTACACTGAGTGGAGCTGGCGACCGGTCCAAGATGGCGGCTCCACGGCTCGACCGTGCCAATAGGCAGTAGCGTTCGATAGGGCGTCTACCTATATGATGTCTATGATAGAAACTTTGGAGTGTGGATCATGTATCATTTGATTTAGATTGGAATGGGTTTGTGAATCATTTTGCAAATTAAATGATTCAAATCAAATGATTTAAGTTATGCAATTTAAAGTCCCAATCTAGATACACAAAGTTCCGATCTAAGTTAAATCATTCATGATTCATTATTTAGATCAGGATTTTGAAGCGTGGATCATGAATCGCGACTCATTTGATTCAGATCCGAACTTTGGAGCAGGTTCGTGAATCTTTTACTTTAGATAGAAACTTCGGAGTGTGGATCACAAATAATTTGATTTGGATTGAAATGGGGTTGTGAATCATTTTGCAAATTAAGTGATTTAAATCAAATGATTCAAGTTACGCGATTTAAAGTCCCGATCTAGATACACAAAGTTCCGATCTAAGTTAAATCATTCATGATTCGTTATTCAGATCAGGACTTTGGAGCGTGGATCATGAATCGCGACTCATTTGATTTAGATCCGAACTTTGGAGCAGGTTTGCAAATCTTTTGCTTTAGATCGAAACTTCTGAGCATGGATCGCAAATCATTTGATTCAGTTCGGGACTTCGGAGCGCATTTGACAAATCATTTGTTTCAGATCAGGATTTCGCAACGGTTTCGTGAAAATTTTTTTTTTTATTTCTTTCCCTAAACAGTACAAAACATCAAACAATTAAGGCAGTTCAGTTATGAAAATAAAACAAATAAAAAAAGTACACACAAATACAAATCCTTTAAGAAAATTCACTGTTGTTTTACTATAGCAAAAGTGTAGTATACTTTAGTAGTATTACTTTGCATGTGCTTCACTTTATTTAGTATTTTTTGTATACTATTTTTTATTTTATTTTATTTTTTAGATTTTGAAAGAGAAAACATTGTTTGATAAGTGAGATCTCTGATTGAAGTCCTTGAAAATAAAAAAGTAGTGCTTGAAAAGTCCTTGAAAGTTCTGGAATTTCATTTTACAATATCTGTAGGAACATTCAATTATGCTAAAGTTTAATTACAACTATCGGTTGTATTTAATATCAATTTGACATTTATCAAATTAACTATGTTGGCTGGGGACAACAGTTTCTTATGGTATAGGAAGGATATAAACAAACATTTATCACAAAAACATCTATTGTGTGGCTTCAGAAGACTTGGAAAATATGTTACAAGACTACTTTTATGGTTTATGGTAGTTAAACATAATTCAGAAGGGTAATTGTGAGATAGTTTAAAGTAAGATATAAAGTGATACTGTGAGATATAAAGCAAGAAATAAAATTGCAGTTGTGAGCTATAAAGTCTCATACATTTTTTTTTTTTTTCTTGTTTTTTTCTTCTTGTTAACGGAAATAGTCTTCTATAGTTGTGTGGACTGTTTGTATGCTCAGTTAAAAGGTGTCCAGTATCTGATTCTGAAGAACTGACCTTTTTGTTTATGGAAAAGCGAATGTTGATGTATGTGCAGTAATATGAGTACACTTCCTTAAAGTAGAATGCGTGCCAAGAGCGCTTTTTTTTTTGTATGTGTGTGAGTGTGTGTGTTTCTCTAGTATATTTGGGTGTGTCTTGACAAGTGTGTGTCTGCGCTGAATGAAGTAATGTTTGTGTTAATGAGGTAATGTATGTGTGTGTGTATGTTGGGTGTGGTGTTTTGCAGGAGGTCATGTTGACAGATATCTACAGGAAAGCACCGGCCTTATTGACCCACTTATACATGTGTGTTTGCATACTTGCAAGGCGTTGGTCTGGGCAGAAACACCACTTATTTACAGAGGGAGTGGCCAGTGTGCGTGTGCACGCGTGTGTGTGTGTGTCTGTATGTGTGTGTGTGTTTGCAGAGGGAGTGACCGGCGCCCGAGTGTCCGAGTGCGTCAGTGTCCGCTGTAGCAATCTCCACACATACACTCAAACACATGTGTTGCTCCACCCCACTGGAACTGGGTCAGGTGTGTGTGTGTATGATTCCTGACATAAGAAATTGCTGTTTTGAAAGAAGTTGTGTGGCCCTTTTGTTGAAAGCCTTGATTATGTTATGCAGAGACATTGACTGACCAAGACCAAGTGTGTGTCTCCCGGTGTGTGTGTGTGTGTGTGTGTGTGTGTGTATATAAAGGCACTTTAGTTCTCTCACTGGTTTGAGAAGTTGTACTTGAGTTGTATATTACTGAGCATGCAGGAATCTCAAAAATTGGTTGTGAATTAATCTTTTTTCATATTATTATTTTTTGTTTAATTATTTAAAAGAATCACTGTTATAGTTATTTATATTTTTATGTTTTTACTGAAAAAAAAAAATCTATATATTTTTAAATTAATTCCTTAATAACAGTTAGTCTTTTCAAAAATAAAATATATAAATTTTAAATATGCATGGCAACATGAATCTGTCTGTCTGTCTGTCTGTAATTTATTCATTATTATTCTTTCATATTATTAATTTATTTAATACACTGTTATAAAGTTTTTATTTATATTTGTTTTTACTGAAAAAAAATAATAAATTTATTTATAATTTTTTAGTAAAAAATATAATTAATTCCTTTATAACAGTGAGTCTTTTAAATAATAAAATATATAAAATTTTAATATAATGAAGTAAATATTTTAAATATGCCTAGCAACATTAATCCTATCTATCCATCTATAGTGTCTATAGTTTCTATCTGTAATTTATTTATTATCTGTGTATTTATTTATTTATTTGTTTATTAATTATTTAAAACATTCACTGTTATAGTTATTTATATTTTTGTATATTTTACTGAAAATTCTCAAAAAAAAAAAAATGTTTACATTTTTAAAACATTTTTGTTAAATGAATTTAAAGTGATTATTATTATTTTCAGTAAAAATATAATTAATACCTCCATAACAGTGAGTCCCTTAAATAATTAAAAAATATATATATTTTTATTATTTATGTTTTTAAATATAATAAAGTACATATTTAAAAATACCTGGCAACATGAACCTGGCAACAGAAAAAGTTTACCTCTTTTTGATCCACTTCACTTAGGGTTTCAGTAAACGTTTTATTCACACAGGGTTTTTTTTGTTTCTAACATTGTTATGGTAGGTTTCTTGTCCAAAAAAAAAAAAAAAGAGATTTTGCAATTATGAGTTTGTATAACTATTACAGTTACTTTTGCTATGTATTGGTAGTGTATACAGCCACAAATATTTGGACATATGAAGTTTCACAATAATAAAGTGAATCTGACCACTGGAATGAAGAAAGTGGGGAAAACGAACTCCATTATATTTTGAAATTCAAACACAGGGGTTGGAAAATCCTATAATTCTTGCTGTAAGCCTTAAAAGCTGCATTGAGATGAATGCAAATGAGCTGAGCTGTGCAAGTGAGAACTGCTGTTCGAACTTTAACATATAAATCCAATCAATCTATGACATTTTTGTCTTTTTTGAACAGTGGGTAGGACGAGGGCTAAACTGCAGCGGGTTTAGACAAGATCTGGTTTTGTGTGTTACGGGAGAGAGATGAAAGAAAGATGTACAGTGTGTGGGTGAACGCCGTTTTATTTTAACACTGATTTGATTTTTTTCCGCCCTTGTGAATATGCAGCATGGTATTTTAGGTGATCTCACTCTGTGTTTGTACCATAAATAACAGTACACATTATTTTTTTTCTTTATGCACAATTTCTCACTTTGTAAACGAAAAAGGGAATTTTGAGGTCTCGGATCCACCCTATAGTTTGGGTGGTGTTCGTTTTATTTTTAACACCTCTGTATGTGCGCATGGGCACTTGTATTTGAGCGTTTTGCATGTGTTTGTCTTTCTGGGTGTTTTGTGGTTTGCTCTTTTGTTAAATGTTCATTTTTGCAAACATAAGAGAAAACTACAAAATCTTGTGGAGAACATGAGTTGTTATGCAATGCACCTGCTGTTTATTAAAGTGTGGGGAAATCACAGACATTATTTATGGTTCTTTTTGCTTCACCTTTTACTATGACACCATGTTAACAGCACGTTTTCAGAGGTTACAAACATATGAATTGAAACAGTTATTTATTTTAAGCTTATTAAAGGATTAGTCCACTCCTGAATTGAAATTTCATGATAGTTTACTCACCCCCATGTCATCCAGTGTTCATGTCTTTCTTTCTTCAGTCGAAACAAAGAAATTAAGGTTTTTAATGGAATTATTTTAGGATTTTTCTCCATATAGTGGACTTCAATGGGTTGAAGGGCCAAATTGCTCTACATGATCACAGCCGAGGAATAGGAGTCTTATCTAGCAAAACAATCAGTCTTTAAAAAAAAATGTATTAAAAAAGATCCACCTACTTCATGTGTGACCTCATGTAGTGCTTGAGTGATATTTAAATCAGTGATAGGTAATGAGACACAGTTGTGTTTGTCTTAAAAGATTGTAAACAGTCATAAAAAATTTACATGTTGTTATTTTTTATTTATTTATTTATTTATTTTACAATTTTTAAACTTTCTCCAGAATACTTGATGCTAAAGTTTACTTTATTTATAATCTTTTCTCATATTATTTGTTTTTCTGATTGTCATTTCATTGTTTAGGTAATACCTCACAACAGTATTTGGGCAAATCCAGTGTTATGGATGTGACATTTTGCATTATGGATGTAATATATAAATGCTTGTGTTTGTGAATGTATGTGTTAACAATATACCGTACCATCTGTGTATATTTTAATAAACCCTTGTTGATAGAGTCTAAACATCAGAAAAACATCCAAAAATGTAGAATTTATTTTGCAGTAAAATTACATATAATGTAATGACCATATAATATACCATTTACAGTATTTTACTCATTGACAATAAAAGATGAGAATAAAATGTAGGGCTGTGGAATTAATCAAAATTTAATTTCGATTTCAATTTCGGCTTCAAACGATGACAATGCAATAATCGAGATAAAACGATTATTGCTCCCTAGTCAATTTGTAGAAATTGAGATTTATACATAATTTAAAAGCTGAATAAATAAGCTTTCCATTGATGCATAGTTTGTTAGGATAGGACAATATTTGGCCGAGATACAACTATTTGGAAATCTGGAATCTAAGGGTGCGAAAAAAATGAAAAATTGAGAAAATCGCCTTTAAACTTGTCCAAATTAAGTTCTTAGCAATGCATATTACTTCTAAAAATGTAAGTTTTTATGTATTTACGGAAGGGAATTTGCAAGATATCTTAATGGAACATGGTCTTTACTTATCCTAATGATTTTTGGCATAAAAGAAAAATCTATAATTTTGACCCATACAGTGTATTTTTGGCTATTGCTACAAATATACCCCAGCGACTTAAGACTGGTTTTGTGGTCCAGGGTCACATTTGACTTAGGACTAAGACTAATTTAAAATACTAAAACTAAGACTACATTTACAAATGGCTTACAAAATTAACACAAATGGAAAGTGTAAATATTGCTTTTATTCTGTAAAAATTACATAATTATTTTTTTACAGTGTACTGACTACATACCACAATTCAGAATCACAAAACTTCACTGCCATTGGTGTTGATTGCTGAAATCATGGTATAATGACAAATGTAAACATGATGATATTGATACTTCATGTAAATGTTGTTTAGATGATGTTGGGTGTTGTTGTTGGTAGTTTATACAGGTGATGTTAGTTTTGTTCTGTTGTGACACAAACTGTTCTGTTTTCCAGAATCCACCTTAGAGGTTGGCAACAGAATGGCACTAGGAGGTGGGGTTGGGGGTGGAGACAGCATCCTGGGGGCAGTGCCTGAGGAGAGGAGAAAGAGGAGTGGGGCAGAGCTAAGAGAGTTATGGAGGAAAGCAATTCTTCAACAGATTCTCCTGCTGCGGATGGAGAAAGAGAATCAGAAACTACAAGGTGAAACACATGTACAATAACTATCATCGCTGTGAACATTGCCAGTTCTGCATTCAAATGACCAAGTAGCAAAAACAGTAGGATACTATTATAAATTCAATTAACAAATGAAACTAATTATGCAATTAAGAGTGGTTTTAGATTTGTTGCGTTTTTTGTTAGCTCTAGTTTATATTAACTTGTGCAGCAAAATTGGCCATACGTCATGTTAGCTTATTTAAGTTTATTATTATTACTTTTCTAAATGTTAGTATTATTCTTCTTGTACAAGATCCTTAAATTGTTTTTATGAAATCGCAACATCCAGATTACTAGGTATTATGTAGCAATAAAGCTTAAATCCTGCCCTTAAGATTTTTTCAATGAATGGCATTCAGCATTAAGGCTTTTTTCCTTCTGTGATTCTTGGAAATTCAGATCTGTTTTTAGATCATATGCTGCTGTCAGACAGGTGATTTGCCTGGCGTATGTTCAACCAGCATACACAAAAGCACCTCCCATAAACAGTAGCACACACACACACACACACACACACACACACACACACACACACACACACACACACATACATACATACATTTCTGCACAACCTGGCACACCCATGTGCTGCCTTACCTGGAAGTCCCTGCTGCAGGTTATGAGATGATCATGACAGGCAAAGAGGGTTTGTTGGCACAGATGTGTCTGATTTGGGTGTGCACATGATTGGCAGTGTCATGTCTTGCCCTGCCATGCCCAGTCATGCTTCTCATGACCTGAAAAGAAAGAACAGAAACTTGAAAAGAAAGCAGCCAGACCTATTGAAATGGGTGTGGGTATAAAAAAGTGGGTCAGAAAATGTGCTAGGAAGACCGTCTGCCCTACATCTAGTGTTTATGTTACCACTTTCCCTCTCAATCATTAAACTATTGATATTTAACCTTTTTGAGATTTCTATTTCTTTTTTTCTTTATGTTTTATGTCCCCCCCCCCCCCATAGGTAAGGATGGGTAGGGAAGGTATTATGTTATTTTGGTCCTGAAATTTCCCTTCTTGCTGTTTTACCTTTTCTCGTGTTTGTGTGTGTGTCTGAACAAGATTCCTCACTGGTGCAATAAGTGCATTTGGTCTTAGGAGTTTTTCATAGAAAAACGATGCAAAAATACTATTTAAATATGAATTTTGTTTGTTTTATATGTCTCTGTGTAAATAAATTGCTCGGACACGCACTATGCTTGCTGTGTTTTCAGCCTTTGCCGCCTAATGAACACATCTCTTCTCTAGAACTTCTCTGAGAGTCAAATCATGAACATTTTACTGTTTCTTTAAAAAAGAAAAAAACTAGGGTTGTCAAATGATTAATCGCGATTAATCGCATCCAAAATAAGTTTGTTTACATACTATATGTGTGTTTACTCAGTATATTTATTATGTACTTATAAATACACGCACATACATATGTATATATATTTATACCTGGATACAATTTAGATTATAAATATTCACAGTATTTTAGATATGAATCTAAAATATTTTTCAATAATATATACATGCATATGCGTGTATTTATTTATACTAGTGGTGTCAAAATTAGCGCGTTAACGCAGGAGATTAATTTTTTCATTTTAACGCGTTCAAAATATTTAACGCAATTAACGCATGGGCGGGGCCACCCCACTCACAACTGCTTATGAAATGCTTTTATTTAAATGCGCAGAGCGTCTTTACGAACACATCAAACAGGAGACTTTTCAGATGCGTGCTCCAACTTTACTTCAGCACCAGACGCGAGTCAAACGACCGCGGAAGCGGTACCGGTGACGGGGAGCTTAAGTAAAACGTTAGTGAACTGCGGTCAGATGAGATGCTGTCAGGCCATATGTCAGTAAAAACTAATTTAATTGTCCTGTCAGCCTATATACTCTGCTTGTAGCGCGCGCTCTTGAAGTTCACGCGCAAATGTGCCGACGCGCGCTGTATTAGGCTATATTAAACCCAAATGAAACTGCGTGCATGCAAAGTCGTAGTTATATCGTCAGGTAAAACATGAATTCACCAAAAAAAAAAAAAAAAAGATTAAAGCTGCCTTAACTGTGCATGTAAGAATTTATTATTTATAGGTCAAAGCAGTGTCAGATCAAGTTCAGCAGTGACAACCTTTATAGTAACAGCAGCCAAAATATCCTTATAACCAGTTGCTGTGATGTCTGTTAATTAAGGAACAAAATTAAAAAGAGGAAATGAATAACTAAGTTTTATCTTTATATAAATTAGAATTTGATATAATTTAGGCTATATTTTCTTGCTGAAGGGCACAGGTAGCTACTATATATATATGACATTTATTATAATGGGTTTTCAAGTTCACTTAAATTATTATTATTAGTTATTTTTTTTAAAGTCTAATAAATGTTAAAGTGATAGCTCTTAATGATACTGTAATGTTGAATGATTATATATATATATATATATATATATATATATATTCAAAGGTTAAGTATTAGGGGGGGAAAATCAATCAGTGATATTTGCCTTCAGTCCTAAAACAAGATGGCATTAAACAAATGTTAAAAATATATGTTCTTTATGTTGTTTCTACATTAATTTGAAGCGTTAAAGTGAAATTATTGCAATATAAAAGTATAATTAAAAACTTTAATGTCAGGTAGAATTAATCGCGATTAATTTCAGGTAAAATGTGCGATTAATTAGTTAATTTTTTTTAATCGATTGACACCACTAATTTATACATAATAAATATACACAGTACACAGACATATATTATGTAAACATAAACTTTTATTTTGGATGCGATTAATCGTTTGACAGCACTAAAAAATATATCGTCATGATATCGTCATATCATTTACAAACTGAAACTTGAAGATTTTCACAGCAACCTGTCAAAATAAAAGCTTGGTTTAACTTGGAAGAAATATTTGTGACAGAAATATTTTACTTAATGTAACGATAGGACTACCACTACTAATAAAATTATTATTACAATATTATTTTGAAGGAATATTTACCAGAAAGGTTTACCAGAATTTATTTATTTATTTATTTACCAGAAAATGTAAATACACAAGTATTTCTGGAAAACAAATAAATAAAATTATTTTTTTTTTATAGAAAATCAACTAATTAGAGATTATTTTGATTGTTTAAATTTAATAAAAATGTAATAAAACGGAAAACAGAGTTTGGTAAAAATAAAACTGAATTTGACTTGAAAAATATGACTTATTTCATAGGGCCTTAAAAATGTAATTTTCGCTAAACTTTTAATACATTGCTTATAAATGGTGTGAGTTACATGATTTTAGTTAAATAGACATGATTTTTTATTGTTATTTTTTATTTAACCATTAAAACAGAGTCTAGAAAAATTTAAATGGATTTGGGGAAAAAAATAACTGATTTCATTGGGTGCTACATTAAAGCAAATTATCAACAACAGTAATAATACTCTTGCACCATTTTAAATATTCTTTATGTGCACCACCGTTCAAAGGTTTGGGGTCAGTAAAAAAATTTTTGGCAGCAAGGATGCAATAATTTTATCCATCAAACAAAGAATTCTGATAATATACATATTCTCATAAGCATATTTAATTGAATTTTTAAGGATATGTTGAAAATGTAACTTTGTAATCACACAAATAAGTAAATAATAAAATTTCACAGTATTACTCTTTTGAAATTATATTTTTATCAATTAAATGCAGCCTTTGTGAACACTACTGTACATCCTTTCAAAACCATTTGAAAAATCCTAACAGTCGCAAATTTTTAATCATTAGTAAATATGTTTGTGTCCAATAACCAATACGTAAAACAGTTTTTTATTTCTTCTTTTTAGCAGAGGGATAAACAGCCTAATTATTATAAAAATAATATATGCATTATAAATAATAATTTGGTAATAACAACAAAAACAGCTGTTGTTGCATACTAAATATTGTGCTTCTATATAAATTATTATTATTTTTTTTCATATTAGTTTCATATATGTTTAACTCTATGTAACGCCATTGATACTTTGAAAAAAGCAAGATGTGCCCAGTGGAATGGCAAAACAAAGTAGTCTCTAGGCGGGGTTTTTTAAAAGTTGAAGGCCATTTCATGCGCAAGACTCTACAAAAGAAATCAGACATGAATGCAATGGTCAAACACGACTGTCTAGAATGTGTTTACATAGAAAAACAATGGACAAGTAGGGCAGTGAAATGAAAGTGTGTTCTGTGTGAACGGACAGTAAGTAATTACACTGACACTGTGGTGTATTGTTGTTGTAAATGTGCTGTTCTTCACCTCCATCAAACTGACTTCATTCTGCACATTATTTTTAATTTCTTTAATTTATTTCATTTAATGTGTGTACAGCATCAGAGAGTGATCTGCAGTGCAGACGACTAAAGCTGGACTATGAAGAGATCACTCCATGTCTGAAAGATGTCACACTGGTCTGGGAGAGAATGCTCAGCACCATTGGGAGGTCAAAGGTCAGATTTGACACCGAAGAGATCCACAAAGCTGTGGGACAAGGTGACTTGAACACGCACAGATACACACGTAGATGCTGATGTAACAGTGAGTTGCATGAGGTGTTTATCAGCAGCCTACTCAGTGAATGTTTTGACACCTGGATTAACTGAACTAGACCTGTACGTTGAGTGAGGAGAAGGTAATATGTTGTTTTAGACAGTCTGTGTATCAGTTTTTAGTGTTTTAGAGAAGTATAAACTAGGTTAACTTTGAGGGTTTGTTATTTTAAAGCCTTCAATTAGCTTTCTTTTTCTAGTTTTTCATATTAAAATGTTTATTCAGAGTATGTGTGTTTAATGTTTATTGATAAAGAGCTGTCTGTTTGATAGTCAGTTTTTTATAGCGGTAGTTCTGCAGAATGATTGGTGAGATTGCACGAACAAGCACACACCAGTTCATGTTCAGTGCAACTGTGACATTTGCATGAAACGTTCACACACATACTTCTACAGATGATACACAGAGTTCATTGTGTTATCGCAACAAATTTTATGTAAATCTTTGCGCTTCTGATTTTTGCATCATGCTGAGTGTTTGCAATGTTGTGTGGTGCCGCTAGTGCCACAGAAATAACACAAAGAACCGTTTTTTGCACCTGTAGTTGGTTTTTGGATTTGTTATGTTTGCGTATGTCATTTTTGGATGTATGTAAATGGGGAGGGGTTTGCAGGGATGCGTGTTAACGTTTTACGTCAGTCGTTGCCAGTGTTGACTTTGTCTTCTTGAAGTGATTTTATGGACATCCATCCACATGTCAGATGAGATCACACACTACTGAAAAAGCACTCAAAAACCGAGTTGTTCTGCTCAAGGCATGTAAACATTCAAAAGATCCATCAATAAAGCATTCTCTTTCCGCTCTTCTTTTTGTTTTTCTATCTCTCTCAGGCGTCCCTCGTCAGCATCGAGGAGAGATTTGGAAGTTTCTTTCAGAGCAGTATTTGCTGAGGCAGGAGGTGCCCAGCACCAAACCTCCTAACAATGACACTCCTTACAAAGAACTTCTGAAGCAGCTGACGTCCCAACAGCATGCCATCCTCATAGACTTGGGTTAGTATTACAAACACAATGGGTCTTTTCTAAAACCTAGTGAGCTGCATTTCTGCCTGCAGCTTATATAGACACCATCTAACTTAAAGGATTATTACTTCCAGAATAAAAATGTCCTGATAATTTACTCGCCCCCATGTCATCTAAGATGCTCATGTCTTTCTTTCTTCAGTCAAAAAGAAATTAAGGTTTTTGAGGAAAACAGAATTTTTCTGGACTTCTATGGTTCCCAACAGGTTGAAGGTCCAAATTGCAGTTTCAATGCAGCTTCCAAGGCAGCTTCTACACAATCCCAGCTGAGAAATAATGATCTTAGTCATTATAGATCAGCCATTTTCTAAAAAAAAAAAAAAAGTATATACTTTATAACCATAAATGCTCATCTTGCACTAACCCAACCTCACGCATGACGTAGACTTAGGACCGCGGCGACATATATAAAAATGTATATCTTATATTCGATATTCAATATATATCTCGATATGTTTGCTTTTGTTTTTAAATAATAAAAAAACATGATTTTCTTTTGCCCCTATTAAAAAAACAACTAAAATAAAATGGGTATTGTTATACAAAATGTTTAGTGCAAATTTAAGCAGACCAAATGATGCTTTTTATAAAATGAACACATGTATATGTAACTAAAGTACTGCAAAACAAGTACAGTGC
The DNA here is from genome assembly GCA_033026305.1 of Cirrhinus molitorella. Classification (NCBI taxonomy): domain Eukaryota; kingdom Metazoa; phylum Chordata; class Actinopteri; order Cypriniformes; family Cyprinidae; genus Cirrhinus; species Cirrhinus molitorella. Next base: position 14,563,778 of record CM065120.1, on the reverse strand, counting down.
ATTCTGTCAATTATTTTAGTGGATGCAATTTGCAATTTACACAGTGCAATTGGGGACAATAATTAAACTGGGATAAGTATATATATATATATATATATATATATATATATATATATATATATATATATATATATATATAATATTTTTTTTTTTACAAGTTTTTAGCTATACAAATCTGTCAACTGTCTCTGGTTTAAGAAAATCTTTGTGGCATGAAACTATGTTCCCACTGACACTAAAAACTCAGATTGGTTGAATGATACTTTCATTTTGATTTTGTTTATCAGTGTTTTCAGATCATTGGTGGCTGCGCTTTCGCAGTGAGGAGCGAGTGTGCATGCACATGGTTGCCAGATTGCTTAAAATAAGCAAAACACTGGGCATAAAATGTATCCTTGTAACAGTGAAACTCTGATTTGGGGATTTGAACTCTTGATATCTGGCAACCACACTCATTAACGCTCATTTAACCACCTCACGTCTCTTGCTTGGTAATACGTAAGGGAACGTAATATTGGATGTTCGGCGCATTCTTTTGGGAAAGTATGCATGAATTTGAAATATTCGATATTTACAATATTTTAAAATTTTACATCGTCATCAAAATTATAGCGATATTATCACTTATATTCGATATATCGCCTAGCCCTACGTGGGCTGAAGCACAGACTTACAAACACGCGTTACAAAAAAAGGTGATGTTTACATCTTAACTTTTTGAACCGAAGTACACAGACAAAGAGCTAACTGCGTGTGATGTTTGAAAATGACTGTTCGTTTTGCTAGATGAGACCCTTATTCCTTGATTTCTTGGCTAGGATCGTGTAGAGCCCTCTGAAGTCCACTATATGGAGAAAAATCCTAGAAAGAGAGACATGAACATCTTGGATTACATTCCCCAATAAGACTTTGAATTATTAAATTATTTAAATGTATTTATATTAGCATATATTGTAATTAAAATGCAAAAAAAAAAAAATATCTGTAAAAATTAAGATGTACAACATTAAACGAAAACATTTTAAAATCTCAACTGTTGGGTTCAGTAATTCATTATGAATTTAATGTAACAGTGTTTAAATGTACATTTTGGTGTCGTTAAATATTCAAATAATATTAATACCATTGAAAATGTTGGGGTCAGTAAGATTTTTTTTATTTATTTACAGGAAATTACTACCTTTTTCATCAACAATGCATTAAATTGATGAAAAAGTGACAGTAGCAATATTCATAATGTTACAAAATGCTGTTCTTTTGAGCTTTATTTTAGATCATAGAATCATGAAAAAAAGTATAATGGTTTCCACAAAAATAATGAGCAGCACAACTGTTTTCAACAGTGATAATGACAAGAAATATTACTTGAGCACCAAATCAGCATATTAGAATGATTTATGAAGGGTCATTTGACACTTTACATTTTAAATTACATTTCACAATATACGTTTTTACTGTATTTATTTCTTTAAAAAGAAAACACAAAAAAACATCCTAACCCCAAAATATTAGTGTGTATAAATATAATATTTTGTAATAATGGCTTAAAAATAAAAACAAACAAACAAACAATCGGTTCGCTCTGGACAGAATCAGTATTTTAATGTTTCTGTTCCTGCCTTCCTTCTGTATTATTACTGTTCAGAAACTGCTTTCAGTAGAAAAAATACAGGTTTTTGTACAGGTTAGTGTATTATTAACATTATTTAATAATAATAATAATTAGTGCTGTAAAACGATTAATCACGATTAATTACATTCAAAATAAAAGTTTCTGTTTACATAATATATGTGTATATTTATTATGTGTATATAAATACACACATGTACAGTATGTATTTTTAAAGTATTTACATACATATATATATAAAAGGTACACACACATTATGTAAACAAAAACTTTTATTTTGAATGCGATTAATTGCGATTAATCGTTTGGCAGCACTACTAATAATAAAAGTACAGTGTTTACTTTACTCAAAAAAAAAAAAAAAAAGTCTGGTATTTTGCATCTAGTTATGGCCAGTCAATACAGCAAGATTTTGGCCAAATGTATTAAATAAAAGGAAAAATTGCCAACGCTTTAAAGAAATTAAAGTATTTTTCAAGATATTTAAATGTATGCTGTATTATTTTCAAATTCTGTCCTGGTAGGCAGCTCTCACTAGGTTTTGAAACAGTTACTGTAATCCTTTTGTACTTTCCTTAGTTCTTTGTTGTCTTTGACTGTGATTACTTGATCTAGATCATTGTTGAATGTCTAGTAGACTTATTGTAGTCAACTGCATATGTGTTTCTCTGTTGCTCAAGATGTTTTGCCTCTCAGAAGTGTCTTGAGCAACAGAAACATGTCCAGTTGATTAACTCAACAAGAAAGTTATTTGGTGGGCTTGCTTAATGTTGCGTTCTAGCATGCTGAAAAACAGCTATTCTGCTCTTCTGGGTCTTAATAATACACACAAACGTGTACATGCTCATGCTTGCCCTGGAATTTTTTCAAAAATTGTCATCTGAGTATACACAAAAGTCTCCATTCTTTGCAAAATGATCATTACCTCCGTTATTACAGAGAACAAACTTCTGCAGAACCTCAGGCTCAATGAATGGTTGAGACTAGCGGAGATGGACAGATGTGAAGATGGAGAGATTAATAGGAAGGCTCAGACAAAGAAAGGGAGGTGTCGTTGGCTCTCAGCACTGTGACAGCAGGGAGAAAGAAAGATAGATAGCTTTACAACACAGGAAGAAACCTAATCTTATAGGAATGTATATTGTTTCTATGAAGACGCCCTCACAGACAGGAACATAAAAGCTCTTTTTCAGTGCGATACTTCAAATTCCTATATCGCGAAATGCTTGCATGCTTCATGTATATATTCATGTTCTACAGATTTCCAACCAAATAGTATTCAGTGATATTAGTAAGATCTCAGAACTAACTTCATATTAAAAGGATAATTCACCCAAAAATAAAAATTCTGTTATTAATTACTCACCTGTAACACCTTCGTTTATGTTCAGAACATAAATTGAGATATTTTAATACTTTAAGAGCTTTCTGACCCTGCATAGACAGCAACGCAACTACCACATACAAGGCCCAGAAAGGTAGTAAGGACATCGATAAAATAGTCCATGTTACATCAGTGGTTCTATAATAATTTATAAAGCTACAGAAATACTTTTTGTGCACTAAGAAAGCAAAATAACAATTTTCTTGCTTCCTTTCTGGGCCTTGAACATGTCAGTTCGTTGTTTATGCAAGGTCAGAAAGTTCTCAGATTTAATAAAAAATAGCTTAATTTGTCTTCCCGAAAATGAACGAAGGCCTTCTGGGTTTGTAAAGACATGAGGGTGAGTAATTAATGACAGAATTTTCATACTTTGGGTGAACTATCCCTTTAATATCAACAGGAAAATCCAATATCCATTTTTTTTTTTATTAAATTTTACTGGTTTAAGTTCACTTGGGAGATAAAATAGTTTGACAGAGTCAACCTTTTAATTAATATAATTTTTTTTTATTTAAAGCAAACTTCAAAAACCTTTATATAGGTTTTAAAGCAGCATTTTTATACTATTTCAGCTTAAAACTTGCCATGAAAATAGCAAAGAAAGCTGGCATAGTGTTAAAACATCAGCCAACCAATTCGTAATTTTTGAAAAACATTTTAAAAAGTGAAGTTCTGAGATCAGTTTAGTAGTCAAGAAGTCTAGGATCATTTGTTTGCAGATTCCACAGTTTGATATTTATGCATCTAACGCAATGTTACTCAAACACTGAAGTGTGACTTAAGTGTCCAAATACTTGGCCTCTGTATAAACCCACATGAGAGAAGCATATAGTTGAGTTGAAAACCAGCACCTGCCTTTGGTTGATGATACAATGTCATGTATTTGAGCCGTAGTTTGTTCTGTCCTTCTGTCATTTCTTTCTTTCTGCATGTGGCTAAATCCCTGCACAGCCATGAGAGTAACCCACTGAATGAGACTGAACACAAGAGGAGGAGATTGAGCTGAAAGAAGGGGATGAGGGTGGAGGGTGGAGGGTGGAGGGTGGAGGGGGGGGGGGTGTTATATGCCTCTGCCAACATCAACAACAACAGCAGCATTGTTTTACTCAAACTGCACTGAAAAAAAAGAATACTTGAATGATTATTCTTTTTCCTCTCCCAGGACGTACATTTCCCACTCATCCGTATTTCAGCGCTCAGCTGGGTGCTGGCCAGCTGTCTCTGTATAATCTACTGAAGGCATATTCTCTACTGGACCCAGAGGTGGGTTACTGCCAGGGCTTGAGTTTTGTGGCCGGCGTGTTGCTGCTCCATATGAGTGAGGAGGATGCATTCCACATGCTCAAATTCCTTATGTACGACATGGGGCTACGGAAACAGTACAGGCCTGATATGATCATACTGCAGGTACAGTAAGATTCACATCGTCACGTATGGTATATGACATCAAATAGTAGTTTTTCCAACTTAATGTTTTACACCTCAGTAGTGATTTTAATGACGAAATTACGTTTTTTACTGTTGGACTGGTGGTTTTCCTTCATGGTGGCTGCTATGGTTAGATCACATGACCACACAAATACTTCTCACTTTTTTTTGCAGTAAGCAGTACATTATTTAAAATAATCTGCTTTGTTTTCTGTTGAAAAAACAGAATCAAATGGATAAAAATAAAATTAAAATTAAACCCTTCTAAATATACATTGTATGTAGAAAATTTTAATTGCAACTACTTGAAAATCTGGAATATGAGGGTGCAAAAAAATCTAAATATTGAGAAAATCACCTTTAAATTTGCAAATGAAGTTCTTAGCAATGCATATTACTAATCAAAAATTAAGTTTTGATACATTCACGGTAGGAAATTTACAAAATATATTCTTGGACCATTGTCTTTACTTAATATCCTAATTATTTTTGGCATAAAAGACAAAATCGATAATTTTGACCCATACAGTGTATTGTTGGCTATTTCTGTACACTACTGTTTTTTTTTAATTAAGAAATCAATAATTAATTTAACTGCCATGTATTAAATTAATCAAAAGTGACTGTAAAGACATTTATAATGTTACAAAAGTTTTCTACTTTAAACAAATTCCTAAAAATATTTGCATTTCCTTTAAAGTTTTCAATATTGATAATGATAAGAAATGTTTCTTGATTTCTGAAGGGTTATGTGACATTGAAGACTAAGTTAATGTCTCCTGAAAATTTATCCTTGTTGTCACATGAATAAATGACATTATAAATGTATTTAAACAGTAACACTATTGTTTTAAATTGTAGAAATATTTCACAATATTACTGATAAAGGTATCCTAATTTCAATCTCTCTTTATTTTTATGGCTGAATTGCGATATGATATACAGTGGATATAAAAAGTCTACAAACCCCTGTTAAAATGCCAGGTTTATGTGATTAAAAAAATTAAAATACCTTCAATCTTTATTGTGACCTATAACTTGTACAGCTCAGTTGAAAAACAAACTGAAATCTTTTTTTCTGTGGAAAGTAAAAATAAAAAACTAAAATAATGTGGTTGCATTAGTGTACACACCCTTAAACTAATACTTTGTCAAATCACATTTTGATTTTATTACAGCACTCAGTCTTTTTGGGTATGAGTTTATCAGCATGGCACATCTTGACTTGGCAATATTTGCCCACTCTTCTTTGCAAAAACACTCCAAATCTGCCAGATTGCGAGGGCATCTTTTATGCACAGCCCTCTTCAGATCACCCCACAGATTTTCAATTGGATTCAGGTCTGGCCTCTGGCTGGGCCATTCTAAAACTTTAATCTTTTTCTTGTGAAGCCATAATTTTGTTGATTTGGATGTATGCTTAGGGTCATTGTCGTGCTGAAAGATGAAGTTCCTCTTCATCTTCAGCTTTCTTGCAGAAGCCTGAAGGTTTTGTGCCAATAGTGAAGCACTGTTCATAATTCCCTCCACCTTGACTAAGGCCCCAGTTCCAGCTGAAGAAAAACAGCCCCAAAGCATGATGCTGCCACCACCATGCTTCACTGTGGGTATGGTGTTCTTTTGGTGATGTGCTGAGTTGTTTTTGCGCCAAACATACCTTTTGGAATTGTGGCCAAAAAGTTCAACCTTGGTTTCATCAGACCATAACACATTTTCCCACATGCTTTTGGAAGACTTCCAATGGGTTTTGCAAAATTGAGCCGGGCTCGGATGTTTTTCTTCATAAGAAAAGGCCACCCTACCCCACAGCCCAGAGATATGAAGAATACAGGTGATTGTCGTCACATGTACCACACAACCAGTACTTGCCAGAAATTGATGCAGCTCCTTTAATGTTGCTGCAGGCCTCTTGGCAGCCTCCCTGACCAGTTTTCTTCTTATCTTTTCATCAATTTTGGAGGGACGTCCTGTTCTTGGTAATGTCACTGTTGCACCATATTTTCTCCACTTGATGATGACAGACTTCACAGTGTTCCATGGTATATCTAATGCCTTAAAAATGTTTTTGTACCCTTCTCCTTACTGATACCTTTTAACAATGAGATCCCTCTGATGGTTTGGAAGCTCTTTGCAGACCATGGCTTTTGCTGTGAGATGAGACTAGGAAAATGTCAGGAAAAGCCTACTAGAACAGCTGAACTTTATTTGGGGTTAATCAGAGGCACTTTAAATGATGGCAGGTGTACTGACTCCTATTTAACATGAGTTTGAATGTGATTAGTTAATTCTGAACACAGCCACATCCCCGGTTGTAAAAGGGTGTGCACACTAATGCAACCACATTATTTTAGCTTTTTATTTTTATTTCCCACTGAATAAAGATTTCAGATTGTTTTTCAATTGAGTTGTACAGGTTATAGGTCACATAAAAGGTGGAAAAAAATCTGAAATTCTATATCATGGTCTACTTTTTTTAAATCACATAAACCTGCCATTTTAACAGGGTTGTGTAGACTTTTTATATTACACAAACAATCACATTTTATGTACATCACATAACATGTAAGCTTTGACAGCTCTGATACAAATCTAGCCAAAAATAAATATTCTACAGCTAAAGTATGCAAGAAGAATTTGTTCTGATAACTGTAGGCAGTTCTCAGTAATCACATTATCACAACTAACCAAAATGGTTAAGGTTGATAAAATGAGAGAGATTGTTTTAGTTGTGTATTCTGATGACTTGGGTAGTAACTGATTGCATCTAATCTGGATTACGTAATCAGATTCCAAAAATGAAGTACTTGTAATTAGAGTAAGTTACATTTTAAAACACTCGTAATCAGACTACAGTTACTTCTTATGGATTGCATGATTACATATTATTTTTAATTATTATTCATAATTAATTGATTCTCCTTAATTTCTCTTTTTCATCTTTTAAAATTTCCTTTCTAAAATAGCCAGCTGATTATATTTTACACTCAGAAAGTCCAGTTTTGTGGACATTCACACCTAGACTAGTCATTAGTCAGGTGCGACACAGCATTTGACCACTGGATTTACAAAAATCATTTCAGATTTAACAAGGGTTTTTAACAGGTTTTTTAACCATGTGTTATTATGTCTTTGGAAGGCTTTTGTCTTTCAAACTCATTAAAATGCATATATTCACATTAATTCTTATTTACATGTAATGCAGGCATTCCAAAACTTTTTCTCATCTAAACCATATTCATCAAATATACTTTAAGTACTCCTAAGATTTTAAAATGAATATTTCAATAATTAAGTATCACGTTTGCATGTTCGCGGTTTCTTTGATGTTTTTATTTAATGGTCACATGGCATGCAGGTTAAAAAAAATATTTCATCTTTTTTTAGAATTGTTATTTTAAAACAAAGACTATAGAAATACCCTTGACAGGGACTTTGTTTTAAAATGATTTATTTTCATTTAAATTTTTTATGGTTTAATTAATTCTTAGCTTTTCATTAAACTCACAAACTCCCCTGCAGTTCATTTTTGAACCCTAGTTTGGTAAAGTACTTGTAATCAGACTACAGTTACTTTTTCATGGATTACATGATTACATATTATTCACACAATAGCAATAAATTGTTCATAATTCATTGATTTCCCCCTAATTTCTCTTTTTTTATCTTTTAAATTTTCCTTTCTAAAACAGCCTACCAATTATATACATTCAGAAAGTCCAGTTTTGTGGACATTCACACCACACAGGTGATGACATAGCATTTGACCACTGGATTTACAAAAATCTTTTCAGGTTTAAGAAGGATTTCAACATCAATACTGGTGAACACATTCATTTTTAACAGGTTTTTTAACCATGTATTACTATGTCTTTGGGTGGCTTTTGTCTTTCAAACTCATTAAAATGCATATATTCGCATTATTTACATGTAATGCAGGCATTCCAAAACTTTTTGTCATCTAAACATTATTTACCAAATATACTTGAAGTATATACTTTACTTTAAGTACCCCTAAAATTTTAAAATAAATATTTCAATAATTAAGTATCACGCTTGCATTTTCACGGTTTCTTTGATGTTGATTAATGGTCAGATGGCATGCTGGTAAATACAAATATTTAATCTTTTTTAGAATTGTTATTTTAAACAAAGACTATAGAAATTCCCTTGAAAGGGACTTTGTTTTAAAATTTTATATATATATATATATATATATATATATATATATATACTTTTTATGATTTCATTAAATACGAACCCTAGTTTGGGAAACCTTGATGTAATAATGTTTAATGAACTTCATGTTGTAAATGACAAAAAATGGAACATATTTACTTACTCTTTGCATTTTTTACATCATTACGATACAAGATAATCCTATTTAAATCAATGTGATAAATGAGTTAAGTTAAAAGTAAGCTAAAAGTAATCTGATTAAATTAGCTAAAATGTGTAATGTAATGAATTATGTTGCTGACTACAATTGTTGTCATGTAACTGTTTTTCCTCCTCTTTCTTTGTTAGATTCAGATGTATCAGCTGTCTCGTCTGCTGCATGACTATCACAGGGAGCTGTACACTCATCTGGAGCAGTACGAGATCGGCCCCAGTCTCTACGCCGCTCCCTGGTTCCTCACCGCCTTTGCCTCGCACTTCCCGCTTGGATTTGTGGCTCGAGTGTTCGGTAAATGCACACACCCTCTAAACACCCTTTCAATGCACTTCCAATAAAAATAAATTCCTGAGATTGCCCGTTACCACAATGCTTTTTATAATTATACATTTAACAGAAACATTTATTTAAGACCGGGATGGTCCCTTTGGACAAGCTCTTTGCTCAAGGGAATAATAGCAGCAGATCATGAATTGCGTACAACCCTTGGGTTTTGTTATCATGTTTATCCACCAAGCCACACCAGCCACAGATTAAAGCTGCTTCTATTGAACTAAAAAGGTAAAAATGAAACTGCATTTGGAGATATCAGCAGGATGATCAGATGCCAGTGTAGTAGATAGTGATGGATTGCCATTCTCTCAGTTTCCTTGGAAGTGTTTATGCTGATGGCCTACATGTTTAACATTCTTTTGTCTGGAAGGGATACTGTAGAACCACATACATAACAGCGCATTCTCTCTCTTTTGTCGTTACCATATACAGTCAGGTGCACATATCTGCACGAACACAGACACACCCTGTCTGCAGAGAGATATTAACGAAATGTTGCAAGTTTTTTTTTTTTTCTTTCCAATTTTCATCTTGAGGGGTGGTTTTTCAGGTTGGGGAGGAATTTTTGCGCCTCGGTTTTTTACGTTCTTGTTATTCGTCTCTTAAGTGGTTCCTGCTATTGCACATACTTTCTTAAAACCCCTAACCCTAAGTATTAAACTTTGGTGCATAATTCACTCTTCACCTTTTATGCTACAGACATGGATGACACCTGAAGTGTGTTGTTATATCTGAAACACTGTTTTGTTGTAGTAAAATTGCTGTATACATGATAGTAAGGGTTTTTTATATGTACTGTGCATTCTGCCATTTGTGGCTGAATTACTTTATTCTGATGAGGTTTTAATTGTCAATCTGTCCTTCACATTTATCATTTGAGAATGCAGAATTCTCTGCCTCTTTTATCCTTTGTATCTCACGTTATCTTCTATGGTCACACTAAAGTTAATTATGCATGGTAATCACAATCACTGATGCCTAACGACTGGCGCTAACTTTGTTTTGCTTAATCACAGTTCCGTGACAGTGTGTGTGGTGTGATTATAGGGGTGAATGACATTGACCTTGTGGCACACAAACTCGTAGCTTTTTTTCAAGGGTAATCGCTTGAACCATCTTGTACCATCTTGAAACATCTCATTTTATACACACTGACTTACACACATACAAATTTCTATTGGCAATCTTTATCTTTACACGCACATAAGCTTAAAATACATATATAAACAAAACTTCAAAATTTCAAAACAATTACCCTTATGATGGTTTTGTGGGTCGGGGTCAAATATATATAAAAATTTTATGTGTGAAATATATTATTTAATACTGATATTATTTAATATCATTTCTTAAACATAATTGGTAGTTATTTTGTACAAACAAATAATTTAATAAAATCTATATCTTTACACACACATAAACTTAAATGTAAATAAACATAAATAAACACAACTTCAAAATTTCCAAAAAATAAATATATATATATATGTACGTATGTGAATATATATATATATATATATATATATATATATATTAGGGCTGTCAAACGATTAATCGTGATTAATCACATCCAAAATAAAAGTTTGTTTACATACTATATGTGTGTTTACTTTGTATATTTATTATGTACATATAAATACACACACATACATGTATATATTAAAGCAAAATATTTATATGTATATATATTTATACCTGTATACAATTTAGATTATAAATAAATATAAATATTTTAAATATAAATCTAAAATATTTTTCCTTAATATATACATGCATGTGTGTGTATTTATATATACATAATAAATATACACAGTACACAAATATACAGTATGTAAACATGAACTTTTATTTTGGATGCGATTAATCGCGATTAATCGTCTGACAGCACTAATATATATATATATATATATATATATATGTATGTATGTACGTATATATAATATATAAATTTCATAAGTTATTTTGAGAAAAAAATCACTATTAACAGGGTTCGTACAAGGTGCTTGAAGTGCTTGAAGTACTTGAATTTGGCTTTTTGAAATTTAAGTCCTGGAAAACCTTGAAAATAGCCATTTTTCTGTGAAGGTACTTGAAAAGTGCTTGATTTTTTTTAAAAGGCAGTAAATATAAAATTATTTTGTTTTCAATAAAAACGTCCTTTTCATGGAAAATTAACAATGCCGTGCATCTAATATAATACAGCGTCATTTCACCGGGAGCGCATGAGATCTTGTGATATTAAATCTGACAATGATACTCCTTGAGGTGAAAAGCGGCATCGCATTAGTATAAAGTTGAGTTTATGGTAAAAAAAAAAACAACACTTTTGCTAGTGCATTATATTGTTCGCTCAAGCAGATGATGAAACTGCCGAAAATGAAGGCGACAGCTAGGCAGTGGTGTATGGTGCCTGGAGAACGCTTAATTTCTGATCGTAAAAACTTGCTTCTTTTAATTTTAAGGTTTTAATGACGGATAATTTTAAATTGTTTCCACTGGAAAAAAAATGCAAGTGACTGCACTGGCGCCTCCATGTCCAGCAAAGCGGCTTTAGCTTCCACTCTCCGCACAAACGACTGGATATGCGCCTAGTAGCGCACATTTATCTAGGTTTAACGTTTAAACTAACAGTGTTTTATACTTGAACAGTTTTATATCTATAGATTTTATTTCAGTCAATTCGTGATAATTTGAGAAGGCAAACTGATCAAACAGATTAGGCCTATATGAACAATCTTCCGCTGGCCACTGTTCGTTACTTTAAAAAACAAAAACTTGTATTTAACAAACACAAAATGCTTAACTTTTTTCTAAATGAACTTAAAAAAAAAACAAAACGAAAAATATTCACTTTACAATTGCATACAAAACTGGACTATTTTAATAGCTTAAACAATAGTAAGCTAAGCTGTTTTGTGAGAAGGGGGAAAAAAGACGGACTCGGCTGGGATTCCGGCCGAAAATTGTGATAAGCTGTCGGACTGATGCCAACACAGGAGAATGCGTTTCATATTTTTAAATAAACAAAAAAAATTGTTGTTCGCGATTTTAACGTCTAAACCCTGTCTCTAAAGTTGCGTGCTTTTGTTGCATTGCTTTTTTTTGTGTGATTAAAAGACAAATGTTGTGTCATTTAAAATTTCTTAAAAATAGTATTAAAATTGTCAATTCTAGTGATTCAAGTATCTGTATTCTTTTGATATATCTCTGATATAGCTTTTATTCTTTAGGTCAATCATATATATTCATGAAAAAAATCACTGTGAATAAGGAAAGTGGTAACTTCATCGTAGTATCCGTTCAAATGTTAAAATTGCCACACTCATTGCATGCTTTGCATGTGCTGCACTCTATTAATACCATTTTTGTTTTATCAGTTTATTTATTTGATTTTGAAAGATAATAATGATATTGTTTGATAAGTGAGATCTCTGAATTTAGAACTTGAAAACCAAAAAATTAGTACTTGAAAAGTCCTTGAAAGTCCTGGAATTTCATTTTGCAGTTTCTGTACGAACCCTGTATTAAATATATTATTTAATATTATTTATTAAACATAATTGAGCATTAGGTGGACAATAAATGATTTTAATACCATATTTTTTACATATAGTATTTGCCTTTTAATGCTGACTTAATTATTTTGTAAAAACAAACAATTTAGTAAAATCAAATAACTTTGAATCTGTTTATTTAGTTTTTTATTTATTTAGACAACATTTTTTTTTAATATTGACAATTTATTGGTTATATGCGATAACATCAAGTAAGTAATGTTATATATGACATTTAATAATTATTGTTTTATTGTTTTCTGCCAAAATTTTAATATCGGTTTAACCATAATACATTTGTCATCGGGTATGCTGTTAATCGACTATTTTGTGAACATAAAGAATATTTGTGATATATAACTATGCAGTATTGACACCAGTCATAAGTAGAACTGGTATATTTGTATATTGGGTCAAAATTATAGATTTTTCTTTTATGCCAAAAATCAATAGGATATTAAGTAATGTTCCACAAAGATATTTTGTACATTTCCTACCATAAATCTATCACAACTTAATTTTTATTAGTAATATGCATTGCTAAGAACTTCATTTGGACAACGTTAAAGGCGATTTTCTCAATATTTAGATTTTTTTTTGCATCCTCAGATTGCAGATTTTCAAATAGTTGTATCTCGACCAAATATTGTCCTATCCTAACAAACCATACATCAGTAGAAAGCTTATTAATGCTTTCAAAATGACATATAAACCTCAAATTTTAAAAAACTAACCCTTATGACTGGTTTGGTGGTCTCAAATGTTTTTTTTTTTTTTTTTTTAATTTATTCTTTGAACTCAATTGAAAAGAACGTATTGATTTTGTATCTTCCAGACATGCTGTTTCTTCAGGGTTCAGAGGTCATCTTCAAGGTGGCTTTGAGTCTTCTTGGAAGTCACAAGCCTCTGATTCTCCAGCACGACAATCTTGAATCAATTGTCGAGTTCATCAAAACAACTTTACCCAATCTCGGCCTTGTGCAAATGGAAAAAACAATCAATCAGGTAATATCGGTGTCAGTGTTCATGTTCATAATCTACACCATATCTGCATTCCAAATAGAAGTCTAATTTGCATCCACGCATATGCACTTTCACTTACACTAAGTGTCAAGTCAGTGGCGCATTTGGGTGTGGATTCTATTTGTGCTTTTGTGGTGACAGCAATATACATGCGTCTTTCCCTACACAATCAACGCATACTCGCGCTCGGGTGTGTCCTGTGTTCATCTTTATATGTGGTTTTGCATAACTACTAGTTTCATCATGAGCTCGGCACAAATAATAAATGGAGTTAGTAAAGTATGGGTGTTGCTCAGTGTGTGTCTGTGCATGTATGTGTGTTTTATGCCTGTACCGATGAAAATTGCTTCATGAAAGAAATTAACCACAAGTTCTCTCCCATCTCTTGAAGGTTTGAAATGATGCCCAACTATGTACAATTAAGAGATTTAGCAGAAAGAAAATAATTAGCATACAGCAATAGTAACAGCATGAACAAGTGCGATAAGCATAACCAAATATCTCTTTATTGACTCTCGGCAGGGAGAGACAATAAGCAAATGCTCATTGGGGAAGTACGCACGAATATGGAACAAACCAATAGATATTTTATTTTGATATAAAGAAGTGGATTGAGGAACATCTTTTTTTGGTACTGTTTAAAAAATGGATTGGCAAATCCTTTTTTTAATTTAAGGAACAAATGAAAATTCTGTCTCCTAAAACACCCTAAATATAGTGCTGTCAAATCGATTAATCGCATCCAAAATAATACTTTGTGTTTCTGTACTACAGTTGAGGTCAAAAGTTTACAGACACCTTGCAGAATCTGCTAAATCATCATACAAAATGTTTTTTTTTAGTACTGACCTGAATAAGATATTTCACATAAAAGATGTTTGCATATAGTGCACAATAATAATAGCTGAATTTATACAAATGACCCCGTTTAAAATTTACACGCTTGATAATTTTTTTGAGTGTGTGTGTGTAAATAATTCATATATGTGTGTGTATGTAAACAGACTTTTATTTTGGATGTGATTAATCGATTTGATAGTGCTAATTATAAGCCTTTCAAAGCCTAATGATTCAAAGCCATATGTAAGGAACATACTGAAATATACAGTACTATTCTGTGATCAAGTAGATAATATGACATTTTTTTAATTGTTTAAAACTCAGGCCAGAGAGAAGTGTGCACATTTGTAGTTCCCTTGTCATATGAATGACTCCATTATCAGATCATTGATAGCAGTTTCATTGAAGGTGTTTCCATTTTGATGTCAAGTATGTGTGAGCACCTTCCACTTTTTAGGAATTTATGACACTATAAATCAAGACACAATTTATAAGGAGCTCCAAGACACAAAGGGCATATGTTTTAGTTTTGCTGTTTTTGGATGCTGGATGATCATTCATCAGTAAAAAAAATCCCCCCCCCCCTCTCATCTTACAAACTGAAGTTTGTATGCACACACACACATACAAAGAAACATGCTTTGACTTGCCCAGCTTTGACATTCTCATCTTGTATATTTGTACATGTCTCTGTGTAGGTGTCTGAGATGGATATCAGTAAGCAGCTGCAAGCCTATGAGGTGGAATATCATGTTCTTCAGGATGAGCTCTTGGATGGTCCCTCCACTCTTAGCCAATCACAGCGAGTGGCCCAGTTGGAGAAGACCAATGGAAGCCTCCGACAGCAAAACTTAGACCTCCTAGAGGAACTTCAGGTGGCGTATACTAACACAAGCAGAAGTTCTTTATATTTTTGTATTTATGTAGATTAAAGCCATATTCACAAAGGGTTAGTTTACCCAAAAAATTAAAATTAATTAATTAATTACTCTCATGTCGCTCCAAACCTGTACGACCTTCGTTCATTTTCAGAACACAAATTAGGGTATTTTTGATGAAATCCAGGAGCTTTCTGACCCTGCATATACATCAATGCAGTAAGGACATTAAAATAATCCATGTGATATCTGTGGTTCAACCTTAATTTTTTTAATCTACGAGAATACCTTTTGTTTGCAAAGAAAAAAAAATAGTGACTTTATTAAACATTTTCTTCTCTTCTGTGTTTTTTTTTTTTTTTTTTTACCAGAGTACCATGACACGTGTGTGGTGCTGCTGATGCAGGATCTGGCAGTCTTTTTTTAGTATGTAGGGGTTCAAGCATGTAGTGTGTATCTCCACATAAAACTGACCATGCACCAAACCGCAAGTCGTAGAGACTTGATACTTGGAGGGATGGTAGTACTCACACCGCTGTCTATATCACCAAGGCTTGCCTCGATCGGCCTGACGGAGGCACTACAGCAAACAAAAGTACGAAATCGCTCATAACTGCTAGACCAGGGTTCCTCAATAGGCGGCACGTGAGAGAAAATTATTTGGTAATTATTATAGTGCTAATTTCAAATAATGTGGCATGAAAATTCAGCCTTTTTAAGGGCTTTCACACCAAACGCATAAAGCACTGCGCTATGAAATCTATTCACTTGGCTTGTGACTCGCGAGGACGGTTTGTTGCTGCGTCGACTTTTAAGCGCACGAGCAGCGGAGCGCACCGCTGGCACGCAAGCCGCGGTCAAAGTTTAAAATAGCTGAACTTTTGCCGCTGCGCTCTGAAGGGCTGCGCTGAACCCCGCGGCCAGCGCAGCACTTTCCGCGTTCGGTGTGTAAGCCGCTTCACACTCCGAAGCAGACGCGATGATGCAACAACGCAATGCGACAGAAACATTTAAATATCACAGCCATTCAACAGCGAGAAGCACACTACTCACAACGAAATGGACAAGTTTGTAATCTAATTAATAAATATTAAACCTATATAAATAGCTATTTAAATATTTAACATTATTAAAACTACATACTGAGTGACTGATACCTTCTTTGTCTTGGTAAACACCACATTCCACGTTCGCAGTTTTAATGTTTGTTTTATTTTATTTTTAGATCTGATGTAATCTGTTGTTGCTTTCAATATGGCTATAAATGTCACGCAATATGATATTCAAACTCACATTAGACTATTTTAACAATACCTGGGATTATCACTGTCATAGTTTGTGTGTTGTTCCAGCCACGACGTGGCAGAAATTGAAACCATTTCGAAAAATAAAATCCCTTTCGCTTGTCACTGCGCACATGGTTAAGACAAAAACTACATGGAAAAGATACCTTTTATCGTGTCATGGGTCCCTGGTTGCGACACAGTCACCCACAGTTTGATCCCCCAAAAATCTAAAAATATTAATGCTGATAGATCTAATAATTAAATTTGCAATTAGGGAAAGTGCAGACCCAGTGTGAGCAGGAACAGTTGACATGGAAATCCAGATTTTTTGTTTGTTCCTTTGTTTTTAATATTCAGCCGGGAAAGTTATTTAGTTTTCTGTATTGGAATACAAAAATGTTCATAATTGTTTGAATAAAACAGACTTCTGTAAAAAAAAAAAAAAAACATAGTTATATAAGAATATTTGTCTTCTGACTCTTTTAACAAAAAAAACAACAACAATAAAAACAAAAACAGCAACAACAACAACAAGAGCAAACATTTTGGTCATAACATGGTCGGTGGCCCTCAGCTTGGTATTGTTGGCAGAATTTGGCCCTCGGTGAAAATTAATTGAGGAACCCTGTCCTAGACTGTCAGTCACAGGCTAAGTGTCTTGTGTCATTGGAACCCTTGGCTTGTGCCGGACAAAATGCATGCCTTGGATTTTAATGAGCCTGACAAATTTTCAGGTATTTTGGATTTTTTGCAAAACCTAATTTTGCAAACTAGTCCTAGGGTTTTCACTCGATCTAAACTAAACCAGTGTAGAAAGACTCTCTGGAGAGTTAATATCAATAATTGTGTAATTGTCAAAAAAAAAAAGTCTAACTTTCGACTGTTGCAAAGGGACGACAAAATGTTTGAAAGGGGCAGGGCCACTTTTAGTAAAATGCTTATAACTCTTGAACGGAATGAGAGTGCATCTTCACCAGTGTTGGGGAAAGTTACTTTTAAAACTAATGCATTACAATATTGTGTTACTCCCTCAAAAAGTAACTAATTATGTTACTTAGTTACTCTTTATGGAAAAAGTTATGTTTCATTACTTTTGCGTTACTTTTGCATTACTTTTTAAATCTGGTCAGGGCTTGTTTGTTTTTAATAGTGAAATGAATAAGCCTAAGGCTGAAGGAAAATTGAATTCACGTCTGTACAGTAGAACTGTAGGAAAAGGAAGTTCAACACTCTTCAGCAATGAGAAAAATGAAGCACAAATGTTAATCTAAAGTAAGTTTTGCTTATTAGTATGGTTGAATTGGATTAACAAAGGACAGCAGCAAAGTCATTGGTTAATAAAATGGGATTAAATACATAAAGGAAACAAAAGTAACCAAGATATTTTCTTTTAAATTAAAAAGTAATGCATTACTTTACTAGTTACTTGAAAAAAGTAATATTATTATGTAACTTGACTTACTTGTAATATGTTAACCCCAGCACTGATCTTCACCAAACTCAGAACACTTATGTAAGAGCTCAATCTGAGGTCGCAGGACAAAAATCGTGGAGCTTGACCACTTGGTGGGGGTATAAGAGGGAAAAACATAAAAATGGCTATACCTATACAACCATTTGTTCTGTCAACATGAACATCGCCTTGATCCAAAGTG
This sequence comes from Cirrhinus molitorella, assembly GCA_033026305.1. Classification (NCBI taxonomy): domain Eukaryota; kingdom Metazoa; phylum Chordata; class Actinopteri; order Cypriniformes; family Cyprinidae; genus Cirrhinus; species Cirrhinus molitorella. Next base: position 14,545,374 of record CM065120.1, on the reverse strand, counting down.
CCACAAGTGTCTATAAGGACATTTGTTTATCTAAAAAAAAAAACATGGCTGCCATGGGCCGGTGAAGTTTGAGCACCTATGGACCACACCTGTAGATCGATTGCTTTGCTCCGAAAAGGGGATTAAAATGTCCTCTCATTGGTCAAAGTTCCATGGTTTAATTTTCCGGGATTCAGCTCATAACTGTCATCCGTCAGAATGGAATGACACAGTTTTGCAGGCTTATTGTTGTAATGAGTACAGGATTCGTTAGGGAAAACAATTTTAAAATGCACCTGCTATGAAGAAGAGCAACATTATACAATAAAAAGGCACGCTTTTAGTTTGAATGTAGAAGACATGCTCATCCACTGACATTCACGGTTTCATTTTAAGAGGTAAAGCTACTGGCAAAACAGCAAAGCTACACGGAACTGCAGGGCTCGCAAAATCGCTAGCCCGACGTCCCGGGGCTATTGTGTTTTCCACTCGGGCTACCAAAATTTTTCACCGCCCTATCTTAAAGTAAAGGGCTCCTGCAGGTCCTTAAATACTCCTTAATTTAGTTGTATTAAATTGAAGGCCATAAAAAGTTTTCAATACCTTAAACAGTATAAGAAAAGTCTTTTAATCATAATTTTAAGAGGTCTTAAGCCCCGGTCACACTAGACTTTGAGCATGCGAAATTCCCTCGGATTGAACTTTAAAAGGCAATGATGTCACTGAATAAATATGCGCGCTGCCCGTTTCAAAGTCAAAACGCGGCACGGATGTCTTTATATGAATGTATCTGAGGGAAAGCGACTGTCTTTAGAAACGTGTCCTTTGCATTGTCATTTCATCTTACCTATAATGCCTGATAAAACAGCGTTAATAAGCGCGGTGCTGCTTTGTGTACAGCTGTTTCTATGGAAACCGTAATATTTGAGCACTCCTAAAGCGCCAACTCGTGGCAGAGAATGAATTTGCATTTCCAATCATTTTTGGTCAGATTATTGCAAATATCGACCCATGTTTTATGCAGCAAACACACAGTTGTAAATGTGAAAGAAGTTAATGTGCCTTCTAAAAATCTAAATGCTGTTGTATAACGTATTTGGTTTTTGTGAAAACCTGGATCTGAACTGTAAATCATAATTTCATGGCTCAATATGCTACCATACATTGTCCAACCCCACTCATACTGTGTTAATTTTACTTGTGCAGCTCTTAAAAAGGGTCATAAATTGTCTTAAAAATTCTGCAGATACCCTGTAAATAGTGAAATTAAATTCCTTCTAAAATATTTTTGATTGACATTTGGACTCCTATCTGATTTTCTATTTTTTAAAAAGGTATTTTTTTTCATTTGGGCTAGTTAAATTATTTTCGGGCTACCAAAATCTAAAAAGTACCTGCCCGAAGGGCTACCAGAGATTTTGAAATTTTGCGAGCCCTGAACTGTAATAACCCATTATACATATTCATAAAGCTTGGTTTGGATCGAATCGCGTTCTCACCACAAACGAACCGCTCCAGGGTTCGCTTGAAAGCGTGCCGAGACCACCTCTTCAAGGAGGTCTCGGTACGCTAGTTTGGTCCACTTTTGGTGCGCACCCAAATGCGATTGCTGCATTCTCACCTGCCCAAACGAACCACACCAAAGGGTACACGAACTGTAGTGCGATTTAACCGAACTAAATAAAGCAGGTGTGAAAGCACCCATAGTTAGTCGGTGGGCCTGTTTGACTCTGTGAGAAATTTGAAAGAATTCGGTCACTGAGGCGATATCACATTTTTCAAGGGCGTAAACACACATACACACAATATCCATACAATATGACAGAACTCCTCATTCTGGACGACTTTGCCTCTAGAACCACTGCTGTCAATCAAATCTGTAAAACAAAAACCTACTTTTGCGAACTAGTACAATTCTGTGGACTCTCTAGGTCAATAATCATCAAAAAATGTTGGAATTTATCCTTTGGGAACCTATAACGGGGTTGTTTAGGGGCCTGTCTGAATTTAGCCAAAAGGAAAACTCCTGAAGCCTGGTGAGCACCTGCGACAGGTGATTCTAAACAAGCATGCAACGTTTTAACGAGATCGGACCACAGCTGACACTATAACAGTCATAAATGTTACAAAACATAGTATTTCTGTATTTTTCAAAAATAGGCTTGCTACATAATGTCTTTTTTCATATGAGCTTAAATCTTTTTAGATCATGAGACTTTATTTTTCACATTGCATCTGACTTGGAGTAAACAAGTCATTATCGTCTTCCATCAGGTTGCCCACGCCAAGATCAGATGGCTGGAGACTCGTGTGGACGGCCTGGTGAATCGAGAGTCTGAGCTACAGTCAGAGGTAAAGACTCTCCAGCAGGAACGGACAGACCTGCAGCAGACTGTGTCCAAACTCAAAGATCTCCTCAGCAGTCTGGGCATAAACAGCCCCTGCACTGAGCAGGAAAGCCTCACCGACACAAGCAACAACCAATAACTGTGCCAGTGAGGATACAATGCCTAATCTTTATAAACACTCAACTGTCATCACCAAATCTGCTATCAGGCTACTCCTGCAAGGCTCTGTCACCCTTTAGACAAGCCAGCTTAGTGGAGATGGTCAGGTAGGGCACTTCAGGGCACTAAAGATTCACCTTCAATCTTCTCAAAGAACTGAAACAGTGTCTATTAGAGTATCTCAGCAGAACTGATCAAACAACCTAAAAGATCAAAACATTAAATAGCTCAAACGAATAGCAGAGATTACCTCCCTTTCTGGTTCTTATCGCTTTTATGACTGACGTTTACTTTCTGGACCGAGAAGTTTTGGGTCAGCATTTTTATTAGACACTCCTTTTTACACTCCCTGCTGTCGTTTTGGTGTTGTTAACATGACATTGACCCCAACAAAGCCTCTAAGGTAGATATGATCAGCGTTCAGGCAAAAGATTGACGATTCCCCTGTAAGCACTGAACAGCCCACTGAAAGGCTACGGATATATGCACTCTTGCTGTGCAGCGTATTTTTTTGCACCCTGTGTGAATGTTTGTGTGAGCATGTATGTATGTATGTGGAAATCTAACGTTGTATTCCAGTGCAATATAAACTAAAAAAACCCTCCAGTACACTGTAAACCTGCGCAATCTTCTGTTCTGACAGAAACCAAAGAGAAGCTTAAATCTGAGTGGATTTCAATAAAAACGTTATACTTATTTTCATCTGAGACTCAGACCGAATGCTGCTGATTTACTCAGATCACCCAGAAAATCCTCACTCACATACATTGAAATTATTCAAATTAAATTCAGTCCCTTTCATTACAGTCCATTTCGTTACACACAAATGCAGAACTTCACACATAAGCACTGTATCCACCAGTTTGTTCATTTGGAATTTGAGATCCCCGCTAATGGCATTTTAGCTACTTGGCTGCACTGCTGTTGAAATGGTACTCAATGAACCAAAGATCTGATTTTATTTCAGGATTTACTCCGTGACAAACCGCACATGTCGGGTGCTTAGTTGTGTTTGAATGTGTCTGAACACACTGTACGCGAGTGTCTGTTTTAAACGCACGTTCGAGAGTTGTCACCTCTGTATTTGTGAAATATTTTGACAGGTGGAAATGCATTAGTAAAGGGGGTTTTCGTGTATGAGGAAAGAAAACGGATCGTCTTGCGTTATTTGCGTGACAATGTGTCTTTGCCCTTTGACCTCTTGTGCTTTTCTGGAGAATTCCATTTGTGTTTCTCAGTGTTGGAAAGACAGGGACACTGTTAAAACATCATTCTTGATGAAGTGCTTTATTTTTATCGGTTTTTATTGAGAATATCATTCTTATTGTATGCATTAAAAATATTTTAAATTTATGCGAGTTACGTTGATTTACTTGATATGCAGTGTTAGTTTCACTTAAGGTGTGTTTGTGTGTGTGTTTGCGTAATGTAATGCTCTGTTGAATCAGACTTAAGTTTCATTATTCAACATCGCACCTGGTTTCAACTGGATCTAAAGTGAATACTAAAGTAAATCTCTTTATGTCTCAGTACTGAAAGGATCTGTATGAGCTGTTCTGTAAATAAAATTATTCATCTAATTCTGCTTTTTAACATAAATGAAGTTCACAGACTGTCTGATATTACACACACACACACACACACACACACACACACACTATATGGACAAAAAAAAATGGGATACCTGAACAATACACTATGAGAGACTTCAAAGACATTCTAAATACAGTACACGGACATTAATATGGATTTGGACCCTCTTCACAGTTGTAATTGGTAAGGATTTTTTAGTGTTTCTGTGAGAATTTTTGTCCAATAATCCAGTAGAGCACTCCCAAACCCCTTTCCAGTTCATCCCAAAGGTGATCAATGGGGTTGAGGTCAGGGCTCTGCGAAGGCCAGTCAAGTTCTTCCACACCAAACTCATCCAACTATGTCAGGGATGGGCAACTTCGGTCCTGGAGGGCCACTGTCCTGCAGTCTTCAAGGCAGGCAGGTGTGTTGAAACAAGTTGGAGCTAAACTGACACCTTTGTCATATACCTTGTTTTATTCATGTGGTCATGTCATGTGGCGCAAAAAAAATAAATAAATAAAAAATTCCCACAATGTTTTACATTGAACTGTTCTAAATGTTTTTGTATGCTGAAGCATTCAAATTTCCCTCTGCACTTGGTGACCCTGTTCTGTAGGGCTAGGTTTTGACAAATTTTCACAAGCTCGCAATTTGATTCGATTTCCAATTTTATCAATTCTATATCAATTATTTTGGATATATATCAGGTACAGCACATGCCAAGTTTCTGCAAGGAAATAAAATCTCTCAAATGATGCTGTAAAAACATACAGGAGAGCCTACCGCATTATAATACTGAAGGTTAAAATGAACTGTTTTGTACAGTTTTTATAATAGTAAAGTTACAGTTACATAATTATATGTTATGGTGCATATATTTAGCTAAATGCTCCTCTCTAGTTAAATTGTTTTTCGAGCTTCAAACCAAAGAGTTTTTTTCTTCTGAGGTAAATGTGAAGTTACGTGACATTGTTTACAAGCTGTTATAGTTTTGTCTTTGCACGGTCGAAACACCGACTGAGCGATTACATGAGACAGGATACAGATTTTGGTAGGTTGTACGCTTTCTTTTAACATACCTTTGGATGTTTATTCTTGTTTATGTCGTGCTGAAACTGTTATTAAAGGGAGGAGATGATTAGTTAAAGTGCACGCTGCTTAGCTGTTTCTCGAACTGAGGCGCCACAGCGATCTGTCACTCCACATTAAACAGCGCCAAAACGGCAAAATTGTTGAGTACTATAATAAAGTAGACAGAATTTGAAATCTGAGACATTGTTTAATATAAAAAGTAACATTATTGCGATTTATAAGGTGGAAGGCGCACTATATGTTCATATTGGAAACTGGCTAGACTAATCCATTGTGAGTTTATACCGTGCAATACCAAGAAAAAATTCGAACTGCGAGAACTCGCGTTTTGTAAACTGGTATCGTTTTGTAAAAATGAGAATCGATTAAAATCAAGAAATGTATATTTTTAACACAGCCCTCCTGTTCAGTGACTTGGTTTTCATGGTTTTGATGATCTTTCCTTAATGCTTGAACTTTCCAGTAATAGGCCTACCAAGTAAATTTGAGCTTGCAATAACACGGATAACATTTTACAAACTGGCTAGTTGCAAAACTGGCATTGTATCACAAGGACCATGCTTGAATTGCAGACTGCATAGGTACTTTGTAGCACATATATGGAAGTCAGTGGCTACTGTCAACCGTTTAGTTACCAACATTCTTCATTCTTCAATTCTTTGCGTTCAACAGAAGAAAGAAACTCATGCAGGTTTGGAACAACTTGAGGGTGAGTAAATGATGACATCATTTTTATTTTTGGTGTAGCCTACCCACACAAATATTGGTATTTTTTAAAAGAAATTAGCAGTTTGCAAATAAATAAATTAAATGTAAACAAAATTATATAATTTTGAAATGGCTATCACTGATTTTCCTAGCATAACGTTTCAGAGTGTGTATGTTCAAATGTTTAATTTTAATTAAAATGTGAAAAAAATAGCAATGAAGAGTTTTCCTATATATAAACCAAAATCCCTTTAGATTTAAGATAAATTGGTAGAAAATATTGCATATTGGCATTTATTTGGGTCCTGAGCCAAAATAAGCTTTCAAGAATCCTGTTATAGACTATTAATAACCTTTTGAAGGAAGAACTAAATGCCGTCATGCGTAGGTCTAATATTGCCTAACTGCTACACCACATTCATCAGTGCTCATCAAACATTTGTGAAACAATGTGCAAATACAGTGTGATGTGCAATAGCCCACAAGATTTTAATCCACTAACTATGATTGAAGCCAAAAGACAGTAGACACACACATTACTTAATAACAGATGCATGTTTAGATTTGTGTTTCACAATAATGTTAACGAAGAAAAAAGTTTCTCTGGTGAAGTTCTGAAGAGTTTGTTCCTCAGCTGTCATGAACTGTCTGAGTGAGTTTACTTGCTAAGCGCCTAGAGTTTTCCAGGTGCCAGTTAAGCTCAGTTTAAACATCTAAAATTCAGAACAAAGTGCGCTAGTGCACACACGCACACATCCTCCCACTCTCGCTTTCTCACCTGTCTTTAATTTCACTTCAGTCTAGCTCTGCTCTTTGTGTAATGCCTCAAATGCTTTTTATATCTACACATCTTTTCACAAAAGAGGCATCAGACTAGTTGTTGGCAAAGCCATCATTCTGTTGTTCAACATTTACTTCTCACACCTACTTTTCCTCTTGTCGATATTAAGAGATTTGTTTTGCCACGCCTGTCTGTGTCTTTTTTGTTTTGCTTTTACTGAACAAAATGTGTTTACTTGCAAAAAGCCATCTTCTCAACATGATGCCAAGTGAACATACATTTGGTTGCCAGGGTTATGCAATGCGTTTGAGAAGGTTGTCTGATTGGTTGCTAGGGTGCTGTGAAGTTTACACAGTAAAAACTATGCAGTGTTTTTTTTTTTTTTTTTTTTTTTTTTTTTATGGAAGCCTGTTTCTGCCACTGAATAGAAATGTTTAAAAAGGTAATTGCAACTTTTTATTTAACAATTCTGATGGGTTTTTTTTTCTGCCTTGCAGAACTTGCAGTTTTGACTTTTTTTCTCTGTATTGCATGATATAAACTCACAATTATGATTTTTTTAATAGAATTTTGAGATATAAACTCGCAATTGTAAGTTATAAAGCCAGAATTGCGAGATATAAACTCACAATTCTGACTTTTATTCTCAGTATTTTGAGATATAAACTTGCAATTGTACGTTATAATGTCAGAATTGCAAGATATAAACTCACAGTTCTGACTTTTCCCCCCAGAATTGTGGGATATAAACTCGCAGTTCTGACTTTTGTTTCAGTAATGCATATAAATTCACAGTTCTGACTTTTTTTCCCAGAATTGTGAGATGTAAACTTGCAGTTCTGACTTTTTTTCTCGGTATTGCATGATATAAACGTGCAGTTCTGACTTTTTTTTGGTATTGCATGATATAAACTCGCAATTCTGACTTTTATTCTCAGTATTTTGAGATATAAACTTGCAATTGTACGTTATAATGTCAGAATTGCGAAATATAAACTCACAGTTCTGACTTTTCCTCCCAGAATTGTGGGATATAAACTTGCAGTTCTGACTTTTTTCCCTCAGTATTGCATGATATAAACTCGCAGTTCTGACTTTTTTTTTCAGTAATGCATATAAATTCACAGTTCTGACTTTTTTTCCCAGAATTGTGAGATATAAGCTTGCAGTTCTGACTTTTTTCTCGGTATTGCATGATATAAACTCGCAATTCTGACTTTTCTTCTCAGTATTTTGAGATATAAACTTGCAATTGTAAGTTATAATGTCAGAATCGCGAGATATAAACTCTCAGTTCTGACTTTTTTTTTCTCAGTATTGCATGACATAAACTCACAATTCTGACTTTTCTTCTCAATATTTTGAGATTTAAACTTCCGATTGTAAGTTATAATGTCAGAATTGTGAGATATAAAGTTGCAGTTCTGACTTTTTTCTTAGTATTGCATATAAACTCACAGTTCTGACTTTTTCCCAGAATGGTGGGATATAAACTCGCAATTCTGACTTTTTTTCTCAAAGTTGTGATATACACTCGCAATTGCAAGGTATAAGTCAGAATTGCAAGATATAAACTTGCAGTTTTTACTTTTTTTCTCGTTATTGCATGATATAAATTTGCAGTTCTGACTTATATTTAAATATTTACTAAATTTTAAAATATATTTGCCATTTTTTTAAAGTAGTTCCCAAATGGTATTTTTTTAAAATTAATATTATAATAATTACATTAAAATCAACTGTTTAACTTTTCTTTACAATATTACGTCACGTTTTCAAACACTGTATAAATGAGTCTTTAATGCGGAAAAACATATATGGAGATCAAAATTAGAGAATTTCCTGAATTTCAAGGTCACTTCTTAGTCCTATTTAAAGTTATCCTAATAGGAGTAGAATGGCAGTTTATTAAGCATATTTCATAAATTAATTGCATTCTGAAGCACAGTATAAAAAACTTATAAAATCGTATATATATATATAAAAAAAAACTCGAATCAAAATTATTTATATAAGTTATTGGTGTTAATCTGTCACCTGGTTTCCTTAATTATATGACAAACCCTATTTAACTGCCAGCATCCCTCCAATTTTCACTGAGATTGAAGATCCAGATGAAGGCCAAATGGATGATCCTTATCAGCCACTGCAAAAAAAGTTGGTCAGGTTTATTGCAGGTTTACAATGACCACTTACAATTTAGGATATGTTTAATAAGGGATGTGAAATAGTAATAGAAAAAGATGCCTTAGTAAGTACCACTAACTTTATATCAAGATGAATTCATATTCGTATTTGTTTTCTGCTTAAAAATGTACTAGACACATTTATTTTAGGAGCACAGAGGGCAGAAAGAAATGCAAACTCATATGGGATGGTCAGGAAACAATCTGCCCTGCCTAAGCTCTATGTGCACAGAGGAAATGTAGCCCAGGACAGCATCTGAACACACACACTCCAGCTTTGCTCTTATAGACACACCCAAACCTCCCTGGTCTTATTTCAGCCTATCCTGGGAAGTCCAAAAAACACTGCATGGCTGTTCAGGACATTGAGGTCACATCCGAAATGTGGCAAGTGACCCAACTGGTGACCCATCCCTCCCTTTTCTCCTAATTTCCTTCGCTGTCGTCTATCTTTCTGTTTTTCTATTCTCCTGTGTCTGATGCAATTCAACGTTCATTGGTTCCAGTCGCAAATGTTCATCTGTTGTTTCTGCTGCAACAGTGACACAAAGGGTTCTTGGCAAAAGGCGGTTGAAAAACCTAATGTTATACCAATGCAAATATTTCACCACTATATATGTTGTTCGAAACGCCTCATAAATCTTTTTCCTCAGTAAATGGGGTGTTCATTCTCAAAAGCTCTGCTAAGTCAGCTTCTTGTGTAGAGCTTATATTGACACAAAAACTGAAAGTGCAAGTAAATGATGCAAAACGAGCACAGGCAAATGTCTCCTTTCGATAGGAGGAGTGGTATGGAATGCATTAAGAACTAGTTAGTGCACATCGCTTCGGGTTGTTTTCCTAACAAGTTGCTCTATTTCTTGTTATCAGACACCACACCTAGTTTATGCAAAAATCTCAGGGTGTGGTGGCATAATAGACTATTAATCTAGTTTCATTTGATTAATTTCTATTCGGAAGAAATTTGTTTTGCATTTTGGTTTTGGTCACGATAAATGTGTCTAAACCATATCTTACAAAAGCAGTTCTAAATGTTTTATTGTGTACATTTTTAATTAAAAGTAAAAGAACCACTATAGGTTTAACTGGGCAAATGAATGCATATGAATATAAAACATTTTTAAAATGTAGTTTTTTATTCATATTTAAATGATAAAAATTTAATAGAATTCATATATACACTACCAATCGAATGTGTGATTTTTAAGATTTTTTTTCATTTGGTGAAAGAAGGATCTTATGCTCATCAAGGCTGCATTTATATGCTCAAAAATACAACCAGTCATACTGTGAAATACTTTTTAAAAATAAACAAATATATAAAAAAATATATATAAAATATAAAAAATATATTTTCAGGTGTTATTTATTTATGTGATGCCAAAGCTACATTTTCAGCATCCATTACTCTTCAGTGTCACATCCTTCAGGAATCATTTTAATTCGATTTCTTGATATTTTATAATGTTTATTAATGTTTTTTTAACACTTCTTGATTTGAAACATAATCTTTTTACTAATTACAGATTGACACCTTTAGGAACAAATGCCTTTGTTCCCTGCATTCCATTATGTCAGTTTTATGATCGTGTCTTTTGTGATTTATGATTTTCAGTGTGATGATCTGGTTAACTGAGAGCTCATAAATTGCTCAATTAAAACTGACAGATTTCAGCCTTGCTGCTTTCTCTGTTGGACCGGCTTAAACGTGAGTGACTATGATGTGACTCACAACAAAATAGAACCTGAAACCATAACTGTCTCTAAGAAAACTCTATGGAAGTCAAACTGAAAATATGTGTTTAAAAAAATAAGCTTTTGGAGGAAATGGGAAGGTTTTTAGTGTAAGCTGGAATGTAGAAATTCTTGTCACTACAATGAAAAGCCTAAAATTAGAACAGGTCATTATAATGTTTTGCTGTGATTTAGTTTTATGTGGCTTATGAAGAAACATAAACCCTTGCATATGTTTATTGATGAGACATCATACTAATCATAGCACTTCTAGTAAAGTACATAAATTAGCTTTTGAACACATAACACAGATAAAATAAATGGACACGGAACAAATAATCTGTGGCTTGGTCAGATGCAATGAGTTTATGTAACTGCTATCTTTTGCGGTTTCTTGTAATGGATTTTTTTGTAATATGCAAATTAGGCACAAGGGTGGGGCTGCAGCTGGAAATGATGTTATCTATGAAGACCTGACAGAAACGTTCTTCCTCCACACACCTAACAACACATAACTGAAAAATGTAAAGCCATTTTATATTTGTTTAGTGATAGTTGTTAATGAGTCCCTTGTTTGTCCTGAACAGTTAAACTGCCTGTTGTTCTTCAGAAAAATGCTCCAGGTTCAGCAAATTGTTTGGTTTTTCAGCATTTTTTTTTGTATTTGAACCCTTTCCACCAATGACTGATTTTGAGGTCAATATTTTCACACTGAGGACAACTGATGGACTCTTATTAAAGTATTACAGAAAGATTAAACGCTCACTGATGCTTCAAAATATAAAAAAAACAATGCATTAAGAGCCAGGGGTGTAAACTTTTGAACAAACTTTTGACTCATTTTTTTATATTTTTTTTTCATTTAGTACTGACTTTCAGAAGCTACAGAAGATACTTCTGTTTCCCAGAAGACAAATAAGTTACATTTACTTAATTTACTTAATGCATTGTGTTTCCTTCTGGAGCATCAGTGAGCATTAGAACCTTGTGTAATAGTTGCATAGTTGCATGACTCCCTAATTTCACATCAGTGTGAAAAGATGGATCTCAAAATCATACAGTCATTGTTGGAAAGGGCTCAAATACACAAAATACTGAAAAACCAAAGAATTTGTGGGACCTGAAGGATTTTTCTGAAGAACAGCGGACAGTGTAACTGTTCAGGAGAAACAATGGACTCATGAACAACTAACACTAAACAACAACAACAAAACAGCTGTGGATCATTCAGGTAACACCACTGTATTAAGAATCAAGTGTATGTAAACTTTTGAACGGGGCCATTTTTATGAATTCAATTATTATTTTGTCTTGTGGGCTATATGAAAATGTCTTTTTTGTAAAATATCTTATTCCGGTCAGTACTAAATTAAAAATAACATGCATTTTGTATGATCCCTCTTATTTTAGTAAAATAATTAGTATTTTGCAGATTCTGCAAGGTGTATGTACACTTTTGACATCAACTCTAAATATGCACACACAGTTTAAAATAATTGCATATTATAATTAAATTTTTTCTCATTGCTGGCCTTTAAAGTTTGCAGAAAGTTCACTTATTTTATTAGCAATAAATAAAGCCTCCCTGATTCAACTGACTTACTATGTTTAGTACACATTGTGCCCATAGTAACCTTCATGCCTTGACTGAAATTCACTCAACCAGATGTGTGTTGAATAACAGGTGCTTACATGACTCAAAATTCAGATTAATGTAGGCATATGCTCCTATTTCTAGTAACTGGCATAATCTGCTTATGTAAATCAGTTCCATGCTTGTGTATAATAGAAATCTCCATCTTAATGTATAGAATTTGACTAATTCGAAGCGACTTACAAACTTTCACTGCCGGTCAGTCAATCTGGGGTTTGAACCTTTGGGAAGCAACCTAAATCTTTAACCACTAGGTCACCTCCCTCACACACTTTTCTGTTGTTTTTGCTCTGTTATTGTGTCTGGCCATGGCAACCAGATGATGAAAGACTCTTGTCTTTCTTACTCTGTATAGTGCTTCATTAAATGTTTGTGCTATAGCCTGGGGACAGTGATGAGTTTGTTAGAATGTATAGGGTGCATACAATGAAGATACAGTTCACAGTGATGTAAATGTGGCTGCTTGTGCAATAACTGTTCTTAGAGATTGGTTTCCAATCACACCTCAGGAATGAAAGAATTCCGCAAGATACTTTGCCTGTCAGGGACTGGAGCGTGTGCAAACAGAGGGTTTTAAAGAAATGAGCATGACAACTGCGAAAGTGCGTCTCAGGAATGGTGTCATCTGTACATGAAAAAATGAACTAATTTGATAATAATGTTTTTTCCACTAGTGGTTAATTTTTAAAGTATTACCAAGGTGCCATAGTACTTTGGGAATTCATATACTTCAGAAGTGTTTTGGTAAAAAGTGAATTAAATTCACATCAGGAAAAAAAAAAAGAATTGCGAGATGCGATCTCAAAATTGCAAGTTACGTTTTTCCTAAGAGTCTACATTTCACCATTTCTAGCAATTTTTTGAGTTTATATTTTCCAGTTCCAATTTTTATTTTTATGTAATGTCCATAAACACAGAACAGTGCTAACCATTGACCATGAAGTAAAACAACTACTCTGCTAATATCATGCAATTTTATGGTTCCACCATAGATGACGATAGAAACAGGGGCAACATTTTACCTCACAATTCTGACTTTTTTCTCATGATTCTGATGTACAATTACGAGATATACTGTAAATTTCCAGTATAAAATTATGAGATACAAAGACACATTAAATGTAATTTTAAATGTAAAAATCTGATTTGTGTGATGCAAACTCAGTATTGTGAGTTTATATATTGCGATTCTGCCTTTTTTTAATCTGATGTCTGAGTTTACATCTCTAAATTTTTGAGAGTTTATTTCTCATAATTCCAACATTTCATCATGTCCATAAACAAAAAGAAGGACTAACCACTGACCATGGACATTTCGCAAACAATCAGATTGATCTGTGCTGAAGAGCAGTTCCAAAGTACTACTGACGTAAAATAACTACTCCACTAATGTCAACTACAGATGACGATACAGGAAACTATAGAAGCAACATTTTAATTCACAATTCGTAATTTTTTTTCTCACAATTCCGAGAATTTTCAGAATTGCGAGATACAAATTTACAGCTGAGCCTTCACAAACAGCTTGATTGACAGGCGATCTGATCAATCATAACACTAAATCCGCCATTTTGTCAGTTGTATTTTTTGCTTTGCGATGTATTTTTTACTGTGTTAGAACATGTGTAGTGTGACAATGGCACTGTTTGTCGGATAAGGCAACAGTAACTAAGGAGGGTGGGTTTTTGCGAAGGGTCAACTGCGAGACATACTATAAACTCGCAATTCTGAGAAAAAAGTCAGAATTCTGAGATAAAAAGTTGCAACTACATTTTAATTACCTTTAAAAAAAAGATTTGTGAGATGCAAAGAATTGCAATTTAATGTCTTGCGATTCAATCTGAATTTTAAGTTTACATCTAACAATTTTCAACTTTTATTTTAACTTCATGTCCGTAAACACAAAAAAGGACTTACCACTGACCTTGGATATTTTGCGACTTCTTATCTCACAATTGCAAGATACAAATTCTGAAGTGCAATATATACTGTTATCTTGCAATTCTGAGAAAAAAGTTAGAATTGTGAGATAAAAAAAAAAGTCGCAATTACCTTTTTAATTTTTTATTCTGTAGCAGAAAAAAAGAAAAAAGAATTGGGTACAGAATACAGAAACAGCAGAACTGCAAGATATAAACTCAGAATTATACCTGTTTTCCCCACAATTGCAAGCATGTGCCTCATAACGCAGACTTTTTTTTCCCTGCACAGTTGTGAATTTATATCATGCAATTCTGACTTCTTTTTTTTTTTTTTTTTTTTTTTTTTTTTTTAGAATTGTGAGATTTGCATTCACAACCGTGAGGAAAAAAGTTTTCTTAAAATGTTACAATAACATTTTCTTTCAAAAAAAATCTTACAAATGTGAGCTTATATTTCACAATTCCTACTTTATAACTTGCAATTGCAATTAGATAGAGTATTAACTCTGAGATATAAACTCTCAATTCTTCATTTGAGAGAATCTGATCAGAAAATCAGTCAGAATTGTAAGTTTATATCTCACAATTTTAAGAAAAATATATAAGCAATAGTGACTTTTCTCAGAATTGTAAAATTAAAACTTATGATTTAAAAAAAGTCAGAATTGTGAGATGAAAAAGTCGCAATTACTTTTTTAATGTAATATTTTCTGGTAGTATTATTTAGTTTATAATGGATAATAATAGGGACATTTTTCTTTCCAAAGTTTCTACCACATTCAAAATTCTAAGTATAATGAGCTTGATGAGATAAAAAATGGTGTAGCCTAACCATACTGACATGCTAATGAAGACAATGTTTAAACCGTATGATCAAAAATCCTTGATTATGTCACTCCCTAAAATTTTGATTAGAATAATCAAACAATTCTATTAAAAATGAGGAAAATATAGGAGGGTTGAACCAGAAGCGAGTTAAAGTTGGGACAAGGACAAATTCTATTCAAACAATCAGAGCCCATCGTAATTTTCACTGGAAGTGGCACCATTTTTGGGGACATCTAACTTTTTAGCAGGTCTAATTATTTTTCTTTTTGGCATGTTTCTTTATATAACTAAAGCATTCAAAGTTCTTTGCTAAGATTAGGCACTGTTAATATAAAACAGGGTACAATTACTGTTAAAGAGTTTAAATAAAGTTAAGTAATTTTTTTTTGTAGAAGATGTAGTCAAATAGTACATTGTTATACTGCTGAGCATGACATATGAATGACATGTTAGCTATATTATGAATGGTCCCCAGGCTATCAGTGTGTGTGTGCTTGTATGGATATGCCACAAACGTCATACCCCATACTTTATACCATCATTTTGGTGTTTTTAAACTTACTGTTACAAAAAGAATGTTCCATCTTAAACTAAATTGAAAAAACTTTTTTGCTTGTTTGTTCAATGACAGATGAATCACCCTGTTATAATTAAGGATGTTTTTTTCCCTCAGAGTGGTTGTAGACGCAAATGGTACTTTCATGTAATGACTCATGCTTTTTTTCCCCTTTGTATGGTGAGTGACAAATCTATTTCCATGTGTTTGTTTTGTGGAGCTCATGTTTACGGAGGCAATAGATTTGAGATAGATCGAGACCACCCCACTTCTCTTCCCAGGAGGTTCTTTTTCTTCAGAAACGATTCTGGGTGTGGTCCAGCCTTTATCATAGGTGTTTTCAATAACTTTTAAAGGGTAAGTATCGCTTGAGGGATGGGGTTTGGTCAGGTCTTAGCCACGTGTAGCATAAGACATGAAATAAGAGCTGGATTTGTGAAGTATTTGAAACTAATAAATATCAGCTGTCATTCCCAGTGCTCTCCCTGTCATGACTGCCTGTTTAACCTCTTGTATACATACCTGCATGTGACAAATAGAACATTTGAACATGCATTTAGCCAAGAGCGACCCTCTTAAGTTGTATCTATCCTAAAAAGAACCTATGAACAGAAAGTTGAGAAGTTCAGCAGAACATATATAGAATACTTGTAGAACGCGTTAAACCATGAGGAAAGGTTGTAAAGCACCTATAATGTTTGTTTAACCTGCAACAGTCAAAATGAATGAGAAAAAAGCCTTAATATTAATAAATAAATACTTGATATTTAAACAAAACTAAAAGGCAGTTTCCACCACATGTGGATACAAAAATAAGCTCAAAATTCGGATTTTTTTTTTCTGTACAAAAGTTACAATTGTGAGATACAAAGCCAGAATGGCAAGATATATACTAGGGGTTGAACGACTTCAGAATTTTTAAAGTCGACATTTATGTGATGAAAGTCGACGTCGACTAGTCATTGATAAACAAATACTAAATCTTGATCTCGAACACCTTGTGCATCGCTATATGGCATATGACACAGCGCTGCCCATGGCTACTGTTCCTATAATAGCTCGTTTTTATCAGTTCCTTTGCCTTTGAGTCGTTATATTTCGCTCGTTCTTAATCAGATAAATAGATTAAGATTAGTGAGAAATAAAAAAAGCGTTACTGAGAGTGATTGTGTGTGTGAAGTAATTCTACCTGGCAGCATTTCTCTTTTAATAGTAAAGCTGTGGGTTTTAATTACTAAGAAATATATGCTAGAACCTTTCGGTTTATAAACTGTATTATTGAGTGCTGACAACACATTTCGGGGCTATTAAGTGATTCTGTGCGCGCCTGATCTGCTTATATACGAGCTACTGTCTGTAGCTTATGTGTGTGCGTTACAACGCACATCACATTAGATTAGAACGTCGATTAATTTACCTGTACAATAAGGGCTGTTCACATGTCGCGGCTAAAAACGCGTGGAAAACGCTATAGGCGCGCAGCCTTCTCCTTTCCAAAGCGCATAGCTTTCGCTGTCGCTCCTGTGGCGTCTGCCATTGTTAAGCAGCCATGACTTGCGCTCTCCATTAAGAAAGTTTCAGCAAAGGATAAATGTATTTCCAGCATAAAAAAAGAAAAACCGAGCGCATCACTTCCATTATAAGCACGGATAATGCGCGTCTATATTTAAAGCGACACGTGAACGTCCCCTAAGCTGTTTAAAACATGCATTCTCCCTTTCAATTTCCAGCATCCAAATTATATAATCAAATGTCATTTTAACTGTTTGGAATCAGAGTGTAAATGTTTTATTGTCATGTTGCTTCCTCTATTTAGGACCAGCGACTAGTCGACGTCAAGCTTAAAGCGTCATGGCAGAGCATTGAAGTCGACCAGTCGACTAATCGACTAGTCGGTTCAACCCCTAATATATACTCTGAGATAAAATGAAAACGATCCTCATCTACACTGGCGTTTTTACTGCGTTTCAAAAACGATTCCATCTACACTAACTTACACAACCGAAAACTCATGTCACATGACCATTTAGGCTGCATATGACATCAAGGATGTTTTAATTTAAGAGACGTAACTGTAATTTTGTTATTCTTGGAGTGTAAAAAAACAGCAATTTATTCTTTTTACTTTAAAATTTAACGGTTACTTTTCTGTGCCATTACTTGGATTTTTTTTTAAGTGGAAACAATTTAAAATTACCCATCATTTTTGCTCACAAAGGTAAGAGTAATACTTAATTCGGAACAGTAAAGAGTCTACTTTTATTTGTGTGCACTCACAATATCAACAAAACATTACAAACAGTGATTTTATAAAATAAAGAAAACAAACATAATGTGCTTTCTGCCATCTCGTTCTTTAACAGGAGCGCTTCACAAAAATTAACCGAAACTCAGCGAAAACAAGCCTCACAGACATGATAAATATATAAATGTCAGTTTATATCTCCCAATTTTGACTTTATTCGTTCTTAGAATATAACATGAATGATGATTATGAATTCACATTTGTATTTTAAAATATCTAGTTTATTATAGCGCAATTCTGAGTTTTTTCCTCAGAACTGCATAAAAAAAAGTAGGAATTGACATGTAAATTCAGAATTGTGAGAAAAGTCGTTCTTGTGAGATAAAAAGTCACAACTTTGTTTATCCTGTGGTAGAAACAAGCATCAATACAAAACAGCCATTGTCACACCCAACCAGACATTATTTTCTTATGCTCTAAATGAAATGTGGACAGTTGAAAACATTGTGTATCTAATTCCATTTGTATGACACATAATTCTCATAAATTCCAGACCTGGTAAACTAGTGGAGGTGATATGAAGTTACTTGGTAAGGTTTATAAACAAACTGTACACAATGTGCTTCTTTCCTGAGGGCATCACTGTGCCACCCAACTCTCATAGGTGACATTGATATGAGTTAAATGAATCATTTTATTAAATCATGTGTTGCTGTGGAATGACTACCAAGTCACTTTAGAGGGGTGGATGCCCTATACAAATGGTATTCCCTAAAGAAAAAAAGACCAATAAAGTTCTAAAGAATCTGTTAAAGGATTAGTCCACTTCTAGAATAGAAATTTCCTGATAATTTACACACCCCCATGTCATCCAAGATGCCCATGTCTTTCTTTCTTCAGTCGAAAAGAAATTAAGGTTTTTGAGGAAAACATTCCATGATTTTTTTCAATGGTGGCCATAGGGGTGTGCTATCGATAACGATAATTAGATGATATTTTGCAATGTGTGATTTTGTGCTTAAGGACTACCATGCTGATTCCTAAAGTTTTTGATATTCTTCATACTCTGTGTGGTCAATTCACAGCAGTGATGGAAATTATTATTTTCCAATAAGCTTAATTAGATTTTTACCTTTTATGGGCAATTTTACCATTTTTTCTAAAAGTGTGCATCATCGCCTGAATATAGTCCCCAGCTATTTTACTATTACCTTAGTGGCTTAGTGTTGGTCACGCTGGAAGTTACCTAGCTGGGGACTATTTTCAGGTGCTGCGTAATATCTTTGCACCTGAAAAATATTGAAAATATTTGGTCATTTTTGAACGAGATGCTAATGGTCTAATCTGATTCAGTGATATATGCTAAGCTATGCTAAAAGTGCTACCGGGAGAGCCGGAGATCGGCTGAAAGGATTCAAAAACGGTAAAACGTATCTGTTTAACTCTTCTGTTTTCAAAAAAGTGGAGTATTCCTTTAAACGGTTGATTCATTCAGCAACAAAACACTATCATGTTGCTCAGAGATGCCATTGCTCACTAAAGCCGAAGGTATCTCTCGGATTATCCTATGCCTCTCATTCCTTATTTGTATAAACCTAGCTGTAAGTTGATTGATGTAATGTTGCTTAAATTTCTTTGGAAAAATAAAACTCATTATATTAGAAAGTCAGTTATTTTAAATCTGACAACATGACATCATAATCACATGGCACAGCCGATTGGTTCTCTCCTGTATCAGTAGCCAATGAGCTCACTGTTCAACATTCAAATACATGACTAGTGCTGGATGTAACAGTTGCAGCATGCTTCAGAAACCCTCCACCTTTCCCAGCTCCACCTGTATAGATCTGCTACGAGGTGCTTCATGTATGCTATGGGGGTTATTCATATATGTTATTTGTGCAGCAGCAGTATTTCTAACATGCTTACAGCAGCATGTTGTGGATGTATTGGCAGTAGCCAGTCTCCGTACTTCAGCAGCAGCAGTGTAGCAGATCTGTTCTGCCAAGATCAAATACATTAACATTGTCATATACATTACCATGCCAATCCCTCCGAGAGTTATCATGACAGAACCTTGTTTCTTGAAAACTGGTTCAGTAATGAACTGATGTTAGAGAACCAATTATTTGATGATGGCAATTTGTTAAATTATTCTGATTTTATTTTAAGATATAACTTTCCCATATCTAGGAAATAATTTAATACTGTTATAAAGGCCATCTCTTTGGAAATTTGTATGCTCTTTAAAAATAATAACAGTGGCTCATTGATTTCTGTTTGCCCTCCCAGACTTGAATCCACTGTGGTAGGTTCTATTTGTTTCTCTGTTCAAAAATCCAACCACAAAATCAGGTCTTTATTTTTAATCTTGTTACTTTAAATCCTTCCACCATTTCTTACTGGAACAACCTTTTTGATAATATTAAGTGGGCGTATGTTTGGTCACTTCCTCTGAATTTTTTCTTAACAAAAGAGAGAAATCTTTTATAAAATAATTCACAGATTCTATCCTGTCAAGCAGATTTAAAAGTGACATTAATATATCTTGTTCTTTCCGTGAAATTTCTTCTGAAACTGTGGCTCATTTGTTTTTGGAGTGTCCTTTTGTTCAGTCTTTCTGGAATAATATTAATGCTTTGATTTGTCCAAAAAGTTTTCTGATTTCTCTTTGTTATAGACACATTCTTTTTTTTTTTTTTGCTGAAGATAAGAATTTATTTAATAAAGTTTTTGTATAAACCTCTTGTTATTTATTGGAAAGTGTAAGCCCCACTTTAACATCTTCAAACAAGAAATGAATTTGTACTTAAATAAAGTTTCAAAGTCTGTTAACAAGAAAGCTGTAAAAACAACTAGAATTTATGTCATGTTTAATATTCTTTCTTAACTTTTCTTTTTTTATTATGAATTATTTTTTTATTGAAAGATGTTGTATATTTTGTACGTACTGTGTTTTTGCCTTCTTTGTATGTACTGTATTATTTGTTGTTTATTGCAATAAAAAAAAACAAAAAACAAAAACAATTGGTCAGATATGCAAACTAGTGCTGTGGCTCTGTTTGGAATGATTTTTGTTGGCGAAATTGTGCAAAAACAGGAAATATCCTGTCTAAAACGTAAGTCTTTTAATATTAACTTCTTGTTTATTAAACTGATGTATAAAACCAACATCACATTTGGAGTCATGCTGATTTTTGAAGGACAAAAATGGCACTCGTCATGTGATATTAACTATATGAAATGATATCTTGAATTATGTGATCATTCTTAATGCATTTTTAATAGACTGAATCATGCAGTGAAAGAACATATTACTAGACTTCATCACCTAATGTAACTTTATGCTTGCACTTTTTTGAAATATACTCGATAATGTCAAACCGCACATCGTTAAAACAACAATTACCATATTATCGCAGACGATATATATCGCACACCCCTAGGTGGCCAGCAGGTTGAAGGTCCAAATTGCAGTTTCAATACAGCTTCAAAAAATATAATCCCAGCCGAGGGATAAGGGTCTTATCTAGCAAAACGACTGCTCACCTACTAAAAGAAATCTCCTGAATCTTTTGAAAATGTATATATCACAAATGTACATTTTGCACTAGCTCGGTGATGCGCATGCATTATAGACATTATTATATATGGTATAACCCTTATTCCTTGGCTGGGATCATGTAGAGTCCTTTGAAGCTGCATTTTGGACCTTCAATCTGTTGGCCACCATTGAAAAAAAATCCTGGAATGTTTTTCTCAAAAACCTTAATTTCTTTTCGACTGAAGAAAGAAAGACATGAACATCTTGGATAGGGTTGGGTACCAGTACCCATATGACCGATATGTACCGGGCAGAATCAGAATCAGGTGCCTCATTTCGCTACCACTTAAATGCCTGAACTGTTGATTGAAATATTTGTCTTCTGGTGCTATGACACGGATCCAAGAAGCATTGATTCATCAACATGCATGATCGCTAGTTAAATTCAAATAGTCATGGGATGTCAGAATGATCGGAAAAATTCTTTACTGAATGAGAAAACTCACGTGAGTGTCGGAAAGCTTTGATAATACAAATCCAGGACATCTTTGTAGTTACTGTCCATTTTCAAATTTCGAATTTAAAGCACAAATCATCAGGCGTGTGAATGCAGCAACGTACAGGTGGTCTGCCATTAGCTTAGCTAGCTACATTAAATGCGCTTAACTTAAAATGCCTAAAACAAAATGTTCTAAAGTGTATATTTCACAAGAAAGGATTCCGACACCGCAACGTGCAGCAAATGTTTTCTCCTGTGCAGGACATGCAGTAAGTCAGGAGAGGTGACGTATTTTGCCAGAGAAGGCAAATATGGTCATATTTCTGCCAAAGACTTGCTGAAATTTGAGGCTCTTAAATTATTGTAGTTGGGTTAGGTGGCTTAGGTTTTATTGTTGTTGTGTTTTGTATTTATTTAAATATTAATGTATACTTTAAACTTTTTAATATGTTCAATTTAAAGAAGTTTTTTGTCCAATAATAAGATATTCTTGTGTCATCCACCATTTTGTGGCTTTTTTAAAAGTATCGGTTCAGGCAACATTTTGGCACGGTATCTTTTTAAAAGTATCAGTTTGGCACAGGTATCGAAATAAAAGATACCCAACCCTAATCTTGGATGACATGGGGTGAGTAAATTATTAGTACATGTTTACTCTAGAAGTGAACGAATCATCTAAGTCTGCTTCATTCAAATGTGTAATGTAAATGTAAGTAAGTATAAATAAACATTGAGCTGTTAAATATGACAGTCGGTCATGTTTCACATCTTTGCACATCTTTCAGAACTGACTATCAGTGTTGACTACTGTTTTTCTGGCCTTCTCATTTTCTTCTTTTTATCTCTGATTTTTTCCAACCTCATCTCTGCCTTGGGGGTTTTTGTATGTTTCGACAGAACATTCCACTGTGTGCAGGTTTAACAGTAAAAATAAAGTGGGTGTTTGGTTTCATATTTGTGCTACACATGTATGTGCATGTGGATACACTTATGTGTGTGTGTGTGTGTGTGTTCAGGTCTGTGTAGAAATATGTCCAAAGTTATTTGATTTATGAATAGATTTCAAAACAAATAAATAAATGATAAATAAATACAACTATGTGCATTGACACTTCAGATGGTTGAACAGTTGCTTGAAAAGATTTCTGTTTTAAAGAAATGCTGTTCTTTTTAACATTTTCTTTAAAAAAAAAACATTAACATTTTTGAACGGCAGTGTACATTTTGTTTTAATTTTTTTTCTTCCTGTTTTCAGTTAATAATGTATAAAATAAGACATGTATGTCTCATTTGCCATTATACTACAGTATATACTGAGATAAAATCAGTTAACAATTTATACTAGTTGACAACTAGTAAGAATTATTTTAAAGATGAAAAACCAAAAACAAGGGAATACCTCTTATTGAATATTTTTGGAATGTTTCTAAATATGTGTTGAGACAATTCTGTTGTATTGTTATTGGTTCTTGACAAACCCAGTTTTATGCTTCACAAAGCCCTGAAGAGATAAGATAAGTGCAAATGTTCCATCCTCCATGACATCATGTGATCATTCCCATTGGCTGGAAGAAATGAGTCTATGATGACATCATGACTTTAATGAGATCATGCTTTAAAAACCATTCAATATTGTTTTTTTTTTTGAATTCTATTTTGGGCTCATAGAAGGTGTGAAATTCACCAACTCATTTTGTGTTTAGTTTTTACTTCTATTTATTTGACAGCACAGACTTTCCGGATTTTTGGCATATTTTCCATAACTGATTTTTGCCCGACTTGACTTACCTGAAATTATTCTGGCAAAGGCGTTTTCTATTGTGCATTTACAAGTGACACCATCTGCTATTGTTTCACTAATTAATCACTGAAAAACAGGCTGTCACACATATCAGAAGTTTAATGAAAATCCTGCATGTACCTGTATACACCCACATCCACCCTCACCCACACCCACACACACACACACACACACACACAAACAATATTACAGTCATAAAATCATAGATATGACAGTCATAATTATGTGACACCCTCTGTCATCCACGCACACGTGCAAAGTGGGTTTGTGCATACAAACAAACTTGTGTGTGTGGAGTTCAGTTCCACTTCCACACCCCTAACTGCCAAAAAGAAAATAAATTCACACTTGTGTAGTATTGGTTTTGCAGGTGTGTGCGAAATAGAGAGAGAGAGATGTGGGTGGGTGAGATAGCGAGAGAGTGGGGGGCGAATGTAATGCTGGTAAAGGTCTGGTAAATTTGAATAGTTTGCTTTATTATTCCGGGTAAATAGACACAGGTTGGGTTTATGTGCATTGGCGTCATCAGGTACGCAATATGTTATTATTGCTGATGACTTGGCATAACTCCAGTATACAATAACTTCAGCAACCCATCTATACATACACACCTTTGCGTGACTGACAGTTTCAGTGTATAATCATAGTGTCTTAATATGCTTTCACTATGGAGCAGTGTAATAACAATAAACCGCAATACACTAACACACAAAAGTGTGAGGTAATTAACATAAAAAGTAAATAAATACTTTTAGATGCGTTAAATTGATCAAAAGCATAAAAATACATTTAAATTGTTACAAAAGATTTCTATTCCAAAGAAATTTTGTTCTTATAAACTTATGCTGTTATTCATCAAATAAAAAGTATCAAAGTTTACACAAAATATTGAAAAACTGTTTTCAACATGATAAGACAACTGAGCACCAAAATCAGCATATTAGAATAATTTCTAGGTGATCATGTGACACTGAAGGCTAAAAAAAAATACATTTTAAAATATATCTGTTCTTTAAAATTGCAATAATATTTAACAATATTACAGTTTTTACTGTTTGACCAAATAAATGCAGCCTTGAGCATGACTCTTAAACTTTTGACCAGTCTAAGCTATAAATCATGATGATTTGAATATAATATTTACAATGGGCCCTTTTGCCCCTAGCATGCTTTATGCACCTTGTACCAACATGATCGAACATTTAACAATAAAAAATTTATGATTTGTAAATGATGTAAGTTATTTGTCTTCACCCATTATTACAGAACCATTCGACCTTTATCCAAGCTTGTTAGATCTTTGAAACTCTGTAAGGCGTGTCTTGTCAGGAAGGGAAAGAGGGAGAGATACAGAGAGACAAACAGAGAAGGAAGGAAAGGGCGGAGAGGGAGAGGCAGGCAGGCACATACACACCCAGCCCTTTCTCTTCTCTTCTGCCCCCTCCTGTCTCCGGTTGCGCGTATCTGGAGCCAAGTACGCGCCCGTGAGCGCGGCCCGCCCCACCCTCACCTCCCGCGAGCTCCCGCTCGCCCGGCCCTAATCATGTGATAGACGCTCAATTCACTCAGGACACTTTAAACACTTGGACAAGAAGTTGTTTCGTAACTCTCGGGGAAGTTTTTTTCGGCGTCAGTCTAAATGCAAGTGTGTCATTTGGATGTGTTTTATGCCATCGTGATCCGGGTTTGTTGCTGTCTTCTGCGGTCCTTCATAACGGCGCACTTTTAACTTGAGGAATATTTACTGACAAGTAAGTTACTTTATTTATTAAATACGATAGCCTGACTCCAAATAAGCAAAACCGAACAGTTCTGCTGTAGTTATTTAGTTATATTTTTTAATAAATGAGGATCAAAACAAATCGTTTTTTTATTTCTTCATTTTACACAGTATATGGTACTTTTCTATAGTACTTTTAACAGACGTTAATGGGTCAATGTCAAATAAAAATGTCCGAGATGATGGCAACAAGAAATCTTTTAAGAATCTAGTTTAACGTATGTACGTATGTTTATAAACATGTAAACATTTTAAATTCATGCTGACATGAATTTAATGGCTCTAAAAATGTCAAGTGTTGTAAAAAGTAGCTACAAAAAGTTTTATACGCATAATTCAGTTTTTTAATATTAAGATGTTTTCTTGGGGTTACTTAATTTTACCTTTTCTCATTCAATAATATCACAAAGTCAAAATTACAAAATCAGTCAAAGAAGATGTGAATTCAAGTAATTTGCCTAAATTGCATTTAAATTGTATATTTGAACAACTCTAAAATAATGAGGACATCTGTCATCGCCATTGGCTTGTTTTGATTGTTAGCTGTATTAATATTGCTCTTTTGGCACTTACTTTTATATTATTTACATGAACTGGTACTGGCACTGCTGTAGTTGTACAGATACTGTATTTATAGTCAACCCTTAAACTTGAATTTTGTATCAGCATGAGCAGCTGACATGATTTACAGTCTCAGTCAGTTTATGATCAGGGATAGACCTTATATGCAAAAATAATTTTACGCAAATTAAACACGCTGTGTGCGGGATCATGTTGGCAAATTCCTTTGGCTCAGTTGGATTTTTTTTAACTAAGCATTTATTTTGTCACCTTTCTGAGTTGAAAAATGACGGGAATTAAGTTTAAATGTTAACAAACAGTACTGCATTAAAATGCTCAGCAGGTCTTAAGTTAATGTACATCCAAACAGTCGGAAATGTCATAACACCTTGAATCATATATTTTATATATTTCATATATTTTATATACATAAATCTAGTGATCTTTTAATCATATAGCCTATGTGACCCTGGATCACAAAACCAGTCATAAGGGTCAATGTTTTTAATTTATAGATATGAAAGCTGAATAAATATGCTTTCCTTTGATGTATGGTTTGCTATTTTTGGCAGAGATACAGGTATTTGAAAATCTGGAAAAAAATTAAATATTAAGAAACTCGGCGAATAAAGTTCTTATTAATGCATATTACTAAAGTTTTTATATATTATCCTCATGGAACATGATCTTTAATTAATAAAAGAAAAAGAAAAAAAAAAAGGCATAAAAGAAAAATCTATAAATTTGACCCATACAATGTTTTTTTGGCTATTGCTACAAATATACCCGTTTTGTGGTCCAGGGTCAAATATGGTCACTTGGATTATTCATTAAAATAATTAAAATTTTGCCAAATGGTGCATGCCATACATAGTTAATTTAATACAGATTCAAGCCCAATGCTGACAATTGGTAATCTAGTAATTGGTTTGGTTTGTGATCATCTTGGCCTGCATTTAAAATGTGTGGCTTTTCAGCTATTCAAAATCCGAGCATTTGTATTTTGGACTGTATGAAGATTAGGTTTACTATATGTATACACATAACTGACATAGTGTTATTGGTGTAAAATCAAATACAATAAAACTAACAGTCAAAGTCCCAGGGTCAGTAAGGCTGTTGTATTCTGAGCTTTGTTTCAAGGCTGAGGTTTGCGTCAGACATTCCATCTGGCACATGGAGCCTCTTTTCCTGTTTTCAGCATTTGAGGGGAGGCTGCCTAGGGGGAGTACACACACACACACACACACACACACACACACACACACACATGCCTAGACCCTCCACCCACTCACACGACTCTTTCCTTGGATCAATACTCTGATGTTATCGCAATACACACACAAACACTCACTACAAAAGAGGATCATTTTCAGAGACGCATACCATTGTTAAAATGCTCAGCCTCTCTCTCTCTTTCCCCATGCCTTTCTTTCTCCTTGTCTTTAGTTTCAGGAAAGGCCAGAAGGGAATCTAAGGCCCCCATGTAGCAGAGCTTCTCTGTGATAGTCGTACTATGGAAACAATAACAGACACATTGCGGCCTTCTTGCTAAATTTGTTCTTGGGCCTAAATCTTTCAGTCAGATAGAAGCCTATCTGTAAAGTTTTTTTACAATGTGATCATCATTCAATCTCAGATCTCTTGCATCTCTCAGACACCTGGCACCTGGGTGAAAACCTGTTATCTGAGAGCGGTGGTTGTGTGCATTTAACCAGGTTTTGGTTTTACATGGGTTTGCTATTAGATTTTGCACTTTGTAATTTTGGTCTTTCATTTTCTCTATGTCAGCAAACCGAACCATTTCTCTCCTCTAGGAAACTGCATTAGAGCGTAACACTGGCATTCTGTGGTTTTGAGTGTGCTTGTGTCCTAATGGATTTGCCTACTTCACTGGTCTGCAATGTTGAGTGAAGTGCGTGTGTAATTTATAAGGTATCATACTTGGTAGATTTGACAGAAAGAGTTCTTCAAACAGTCTCAACTGCTCATTCACACTGCCTGAGGTTAAACACACCACAGCATTGAAGAAAAATAATTAATAATGACACTATATAAAGCTGTTAATGTGTGATTCGAAAAACATAAATTTTACTTCTAAATGTGTGTTTTCAGCTAATTATATGTAACGAGTGGAAAGACAGAGGATAGAAACATATTGAGTAATTCACAAACTAAGACTATAATTATAATAAAATTAAGTATTTGAATCAGTTTAATTGCTCATAGAGAATGATAATTGTTGGAACTTGATGTGTTATGAAGTCTTGCACTAGTTGGCACTTCAATCTCTCCATACTAACCACATCTAGTGGAGCGTGCACTAACTTCCCTTTATTTTATGAGACTGTAAAGTTTAATTAATGGTCTTGTGAGTTTCTCTCTCTCTCTCTCTCTTTCTGTGTGTATGAGAGTGTGTGTTTTGTTGTTAGTGCTGAGAGGCTTCATGATTAATGTAATGGGTTCACTTGAACTCTGCCAAGCCTGGAGGACAGTTTTGAACACTCTCTACTTCACTTCATCATATTGTCTTATAAAGAGGAAAACATGACAAAATCCATATAGAGAAATTCAAAGCAGCGTTTGTTTTTTTTCTTACTGACGGCTGTTTGAGGGTGATATAACAAATGTCTGTCTCTTATTTGGAAAAGGACTGTTTGTTTGACTAAGATTTCCTAAGAAGGAGCTTAGACTTTGATGCTACTGCAGACAAGTTTAAAAGTAAAGCTGTGCTTTGTAAGTGTGCACAGCGCATAAGTATACACTACTGTTTAAAAGTTGGGGTAAGAAATAACTACTTTTATTAAGCAAAAATGCTGTTCATCAAATTCATAATTTTCACCATCACAAGAATAAATTGCATTTTATTGAAAACAATGATTTAAAAATTGAATATTATTTCACAATATTACTATACCAGTCAGAAGTTTTTGAACAGAAAGTTTTTGAATGTTTTCTGCTCACCAAGCCTGCATTTATGTGATCCAAAGTATAGCAAAAATAATAAAAATGTGAAATATTTTTACTATTTAAAATAACTGTTTTTCTATTTGAATATATTTTAAAATGTAATTTGTCCCTGTGATTTCAAAGCTGAATTTTTAGCATCATTAGTCCAGTCACATGGCCTTTCAGAAATCACTCTTAATATTCTGATTTGCTGCTCAAAAACATTTATTATTATTGCTATTATTATTATTACTATTATATTGATCTTTGAATCTTTCTATTCATCAAAGAATCCTGAAAAATGTACTCAACTGTTTTAAATATTGACATTAATAATAATAAAATGTGACACTGAAGACTGGAGTAGTTATGCTGAAAATGTAGCTTTGATCACAGGAATAAATTACATTTTAATAAAGTATATTCAAATACAAAGCAGTTATTTTATTTAGCACAAATATTTTGCTGTATTTTGTGTCAAATAAGTGCAGGCTTGGTGAGCAGAAGAGAATTCTTTAAAAAACATTAAAAATCTTACTGTTCAAAAACTTTTGACTGGTAGTGTATAAAATAAATGCAACTTTGATGAGCATAAGACGTTTTTAAAAAAACACAAATCTTACTTAGTTCCTTATGAAAACCTAACAAATACAACCTTTATTTTCATCAAGCTATTAAATAGGGTTCCTCTGAATGTGAGGTTAGTTCAACCAATAATAAACTCTGTCATTATTTACTCACCCTCATGTCATTCCACACTTACGTAATTTTAGTTTTTATTCTCCACGGAACACAAAATAAGATCCATCCATCCACTTTGGAATTTAAAATGAAATATGATTAGGACTGTGATGCATTTATTACGTTTGCAGTTCAGTAGCAGTGCATTCACTTTCATTGTATGGAAAACAACACCTTGCACATTCTGCTAAACTTCTCTTGTTGTATTTAATGGAAGACGCAGTCACACAGGCTTAACAAATGATAGTGTAACTTTAATTACTGGCTGAACTATTCATTTAAAACACTACAGACATTAAGTAAGAGTCTAGTTACAAAACCTTCCTCATAGTGAAGTATTCAAACTTGATCTTGAACGGCGTTTAACTCATCTGTTGTGACTTGTCTTATGTTTTTGTGTGTCCCATTATCTGTATGGAATTCTATACTCTTGGTTTCAGGTTTGGAGTATGTCTGTGTTTGTGCGTATGCTTCAATGTGTTGTTTTGTTAACCCACACCTGACCCTGGGGCCAGTGGGAGTGTTTCACAAGCCTCTGTGTGTGTATGTGATTGGCATAGTCTCTTGCGATAGTACTCCTGTTTATATATGTGTGTCTGAGGACTGAGGAGTGTTCAGTTTGCTGGGAGTGGATCTGGACTCTGTGGACCTAGTATAGATTGTTTTGTATATGTATAAATATGTGTGTGTGTTTGTGTGTGCTAACACCACCACCCTGGGTTAATGATTGTAAAAAGAGACTTTACATTCACCCCTCTCTCTCTCTTTCTTTCTTCCTCTGTCTCTCAGACTTTGGACTGTAAAAGCACTCACATATCATTAAGTCAGTCGCATGGCTCACTGATGAAGTGTCCACATCCCATTCCTGCCTTGAGTCCATGCACTGCACTGAATTCCAGTGAAAGTAAAGTCCTTGGTCAGTTTTACTTTAAATTAAATGACCTTTTGGAAGTAGAAATCAACCAGCACCTGTAGTACCTATAGACTGTAGCACCTGCATCTTTGTGTTAGACTTTGTGATCTTAAACAAAACGCACAGATAGATCAAACAGCAAAACATATTTGTCTCTTTTGTGTTTGCAAGACCACATGATCATATCTAAGATATCTGATGAACTGGTATTGCTCTACACCTTTTATCTTTTGCTTTTAGCTTCCTTTGTGCATTGTAGACTTGTTAGCTGTGTTATTCTTTTACTATGGATGCTTTTGACCCTGAGAATTTTCTCTTATAATACACTTCACACTCTTACTGTTTTGTCTGCTTACAATATGAGGCAGTACAGGGATTTGACATTTTTCTGATTTAAACAATTCTGTCGCATCTCAAATGATAATAGCATTCTGTGGTGGAAATGACTTTAAAACATTTTTCAGAATAAAATAGTTGATTTCTTTATGATTTGTCTTTGTTAGTGTCTCAAATTTAATTTCAACCATGCTTTAAATACATTAACTTCAAATTGTGACTGAGAGACTGTATTAACCAATGTGAATGAACGATGAACAATACATTTATTACAGCAATTTGTAATCTTTGTTAGTATTAGTTCATGAAAATAAAGTCTTTCAATGTTAGTTTGGTAATTGACAGTGCTTTAACTAATGTTAACAAACACAATTTTTGATTATAATAATGCATTCAAGATTCTTAAATGCTGTAGAAGTATATTGTTCATTCTTAGTTCATGTTAACTAACGTATCTTATTGAAAAGTGTACCTAAAATTGTGTTTAACTCTTTGATCAGGATATCAAAATTTACAATTAATTACTTTATTTTATTTATATAAAAATAAAATAGTATTTATTTATGAACACTACCATTTAAAAGTTTAAAGAAATCAATATTTTATTCAACGAGGACACAAGATATTGTGAAGATATTTATGATCTTATAAAAAAATAAATATATTAAAAATGTTTAAATGTATAAATATATTAAAACACTTTACAATAACGTTAATTTCAGCATTTACTAGTGCATTGTTAAAATCACAAGTTGTAAATGTATTTTTATAAACTAAAATTAACAAAGATTATTAGTGTAATAAATGTATTGTTCATTGTTCGTTTATGTTTTTAAATACATTAATGTAAAAAAATGACACCTTGTTCTTCTTTTATGAAAAAATATATTGTTTTATGCCAAAAGTCATTAGGATATTAAGTAAAGATCATGTTCCATTAAGATGTTTTGTAAATATCTTACCGTTAATATATCAAAACCTAATTTTTGATTAGTAATATGCATAAGAACTTATTTATTTATTTATTTATTTATTTTTTGCACACTCAGATGTCAAATTTCAAATAATATTTCAAAATATTACTGTTTTCACTGTATCAAATAATGGATGCATAGGTAAGCATAAGAAAAAATGTAGAAAAAATATAATATATATAAATAAATTTAAGACAATTTTAATGTTACAGCCATTTAACATTTAACACAAGGAGGAAAGTTATCAGTTAGGTAATAAAAAAACATTCGAGACAAAAAGCCCCTGTTGAAGAAACACCCAAAGGGTGTAATAGTAGCATTTAGTAGCAATACTATGATGTGGCCTTTCTGTTTCCCAAGACCACTTGGTAAGTGGGTCAGGTGGAAAAAGCACTCAATAGTGTTGCAATCTTATGTACAAGCACACCCAAACAACGTTCATAGCCTTGGGCATTTTAACTTCCCCTGTACTTTAAGTGTTTAGTGTTTCAGAACCCCTTGCATGCTTCTTTGCCTCTGTGTGCTTGGAATGAAGAATGACTTCCTGATGGCTAACGACATGTCTCTAATTTGGGATTTCTTGTTACCAACTGATATTCTACTGTTCGTTCTCTGTATTTTCCAGAATTCCAGCGGCGGCAGCCATGCTCAGGTGTGACCCAATAAAGCCAGACATGGTGAGTACAAGGTCAAATATTCTCAAATAAATTGGTTGTAAAGAAAAGGTTGGTATGATGGTACAAATAAGATCCCTTCTATAACATAAACATTTATTTTTTGAAGTTTTAAAGTTTTATAAGTAAATACTTTTTTTAGTCTTTCTACCTTTCGCTTAAAATTTTGTAATTCTTTATAATTATGTGTGAAATACACTAACAGTTCATATTTTTTAGTGTACACTACTGTACCAGTCAAAAGATTTTAATTGAATTCTCTTTATTCGATCCAAAATACAGCAAAAGCAGTAATATTGTGAAATATTTTTACTGTTTAAAATAACTGCTTTCTATTTGAATATATTTAAACAGGGAATTTATTTCTGTGATCAAAGCAAAATTTTCAGCATCATTACTCTGGTCTTCAGTGTCACATGATTCTTCTGAAATCATTCAAATATATTGATTTGCTATTGAAGAAACATTTTTTATTATTATCAATATTTAAAACAGCTGTGTAATTTTTTTCAGGATTCTCTGATGAATAGAAAGATCCAAGGATTCACATTTATCTAAAATAAAAAGCTTTTGTAACATTATACACTATACCATTCAAAAGCTTGGAGTCTGTATATTTTTTGGGGGGAAAGATATAGAAATGAATACTTTTATTTAGCAAAGATGGTAAATAAAGTGCATCACTTTAATTCAGAAGTGATGATAAAGACATTTATAATGTTACAAAAGATTTCTATTTCAGATAAATGCTGTTCTTCTGAACTTTCTATTCTTTCTATTTTTGAGCAGCAAATCAGAATAATAGAATGATTTCTGAAGGATCGTGTGACTGGAGTAATGATGCTAAAAATTCAGCTTTGAAATCATACAATAAATTACATTTTAATTTTAAATAGTACAAATATTTCAAAACTTTACTGTTTTTGCTGTACTTTGAATCAAATAAATGCAGGTTTAAAAGTAAAAAAGTACAGTTCTTTCATTGGATTGCACTGTTGTTTAACAGTGTACCAATTGTTCAGCTGACAAATTGTCTTTCTAAAAACAAACTTTCAGTAAACAAAAATTCCATAAAATAGTTTTGTAGTGAGTCGACACGATCTGGGGCCTTTATTAAGTGTGTGCCATTGTATTCTTCACAGCCTCGTTTTCATCCATGTTAAATTCAATACGGTGTGTAACCTGATTAAAGTCTGTTAGCCAAAAGGAGTTGTTTTGGACTAATCTGAAATGTTCCTCCACCTTCCTGATACTTGTCTTTGCATCCGGTTTATGTGATTTAAAAAAAAACAATGCTTCACTTTTCGTTTCCAATAACAAACCTGCCTTACCAACTAACACACAATGGGCTGCCTGGCACAATGCCACCTGAGCACCTTGGTCTAGGGTCATCGGTTTGTTTGTTAAAGCGCAGTATCCATGCACAGTCATTGAATTCTTGGTTATAACACTAGACTCGTTTATAGAGACTATTAAGGATATTTTTAAATTGCGTGAGTATATTATTAGGATCTTACAATACATATCTCTAAAACTCATCTCGTACTTGGTCTTTTTTTTTTGGTCTCTCTTCCTCTAGCTACAGATGGACATGCATTCCATTCTTATTAGGTTAGGAGTTTATATGGGGTGGGAAGTTGAATTTGGCTCGTACTTAGTCATTCAAAGTTAGTCTTTATAGTCCCCAGACTCACTCAGTGCAGCTGCTTTATATGAGCGCTTGTGTAATTATGTACATGTGAATGTGTAAATATGCTAGCAAGTTCACAGCGTATTTAATGTCTCTCTCTCTCTTTCTCTCTCAGTCGTTGACTTACCCAGCATACCTGATTAAATCTGCACCTGAGGCATTTGGAGTCGTGTTGTCACCTTCTGTGGTCCCTACCTCCACAGCTCACCTATACTCTCCTCACTACCACCAAGCACACTACTCCTACATGAGCCCCCCTCACACACACCCTCTGTCACAGGATGTCCATCACTCCCAGAGCGAACCTGTCGACTTATCCGTCAGCAAAAGATCCTCCGTTTCGTCACCTTCATCATCTCTGGCATCTTCATCTCCCAGAGCCACTCCCCCATCCCCTTATGAGAGCTGCAGTCCGGTGTCACGTCCTCGCCCTGGCTCTTGCTCCATGACAGGAAGCACTTCCGGGTCTCAGACAAGGCAGCTGACCCCACCACTGGCCCTTCCTATTCCTCCGGTAAGAATAATGGTGATGCCTGATCAAAAATGTGCTGTGGTTATGTCATGGTACTGAATTATTACCATATTCCCATGCAGTGGTATTTACATGGTAAACCAGAGTACATGCATAAAAAATAGTAGTTTTTCTTCCCTGTTGTGATCTATATACGAGAGAAACTGCTTCTAGAATGTAGGGCAGGATTTCAACCTTCTCTATGGGATTTTGATTAACAGGCGATCTGACCAATCATAATGCAGAATGTGCCATTTTGTCTGACAAACAACCCAAACAGGGTGTAAGATTAATGTCAATGGACTATGGTGTATTGTCGTCTTTCCGTGGTTGAGACAGTACAACTCTAATGTTCATTTGTGTTTATTTCATGCTATAACTTGTAGTAAAGAGAAAGATATTATCTGTTCACGCGCCGCTTGAACTGAGGCGATTCTGACAGCACGCTGATAGACAAGTCAGGGCAGGTTACTTTTGGTATTAAACAAAGTCTCTGGTTTCAAATTGTGTCGTTCAAACTATAAATATAATTTTTGCTTCTTTTTAATTTGGCAGATCACTGTAGGGCCGCAGTTCAAGCATAAATCAATCTCTTCCTGCTAGTTAAAGCATGAAATACACATAAATTAGATTATAAGATGGTATGTTGTCTCAACCGAGGAAAGACGTCAATACACCATTTTCACGGGCGGCGCTACTGAAATTAATCTATTAACTTTACTGTCTGTTTTGTTTGTTTAACAAAATGGCGGATTTTGTGTTATGATTGGTCAGATCGCCTGTCAATCAAACTCCCAGTGAAAAGTGCTAAAAGCCTGGTTATTGGACAATCAGCATAGTTCAGCCACTTTTTCGAGTTTTACATTATGAAGAGATGTCTTAGAGAGGCAGAGGGATTTAAATAAATTTTATTAAAGTTAATTTTTTTTTTTTTAGAAAAAAAAAATTAACAACAGTGTTTCGCTGATTATTAACACATGAAAAAATTGTAAATAAAGGTTTTGTGGTGTGACTAACATGCATACAAATACTGGTTTTGAAAAAAGTCACTTATTTTACTTAGTTAAAACACAGTAATATTCAGTGTCACAGGATTCTTCAGAAATAATTTTAATATGCTGATTTGGTGTTGAAAACAGTTGTGTTGCTTAATATTTTTGTGGAAACAGTGATACATGATTTATGATTCTTTGGTGAATAGAAACATCAAAATAGCATTTATTTTAAAAAGAATTAGTTTTAAAGTCTTTGCTGTCACTTTTGGTCAATTGAATGCATCCCTTTTGAAAAAAAAGTATAATTGAACAATAAAAATAATTCCTGTGAAGTCTTATGTAAAACTTAGAGACCAACAGACAATTCTTGTGTCGTAATCCATCTGTGTTTGTTTTTCTGGTTTATATCTGATGCAGGTTTTGACACCTATTGTGCCCGTGCTTTCTATGCTTCAGCCGTTACCTGTGCTCTACCCTCCCCCACTACACCTGTCTCCATCTATCATGATATCACCCGTCACACCTGAGGATCCTGCTAACTACAAACAGTGTAAGTAGGGTGACATTCTGTGTCACACACAGGGCTAACACTTTAAAATAGAAGTACATGAATAATAATGTACTAATACTAATTAATGATTATTTCCATGAACTCACGATTAGCAAAGACATGAGGTAATCATGAATCAATTAAGAACTATCCTTAACTATGACTGGAGTCATATGGATTCATTCCTGAATAACGGCATTAACTACAGTACATGTTTGCACATGTTTGATAGTTAATGCATTAATTAGCATTTGGAGTGAACTAAGCCAAACAGGCCCTAAAAAGAAGGAATAGTAAATATTTAGATTTTCAAATAAATGTAAAAGCACAATATGTAAGATTTTTAAATATTAAAACATCTAAAAAACACTAGAACAGAGTTATTTATTTTATTGACTTGTGTACTTACATTATCGCAAATGTTTCCAAGAACGTTTAAATCTGAAGAAATAAGCTATTTTAAGTAGTGGCCCGTCCCTTGTCATTGCTTCAAATGCCAATGATGTCATACAATCTCGATTTCCGAAACATAGAAACACCAAAGACCCTTTAATTTATTAGACAGGTGACGAATGCACAGAGTAGCATTATAACAGAACATTTAACATGCTCAAATGTATATAGTATGATTAAAAGCACTGCTTTAACATATGCATGACCGGAAGAAGCAGAAGTGGTTGATTGTGGCATAATAAAAGCTCTGCTGCTTTCGAGTTGTGTTTCGTGCTCATGTCTCATTAGCAAGAGCTCAGCTGCCTCATTTCACTTCTATGGCTTTCAGCCCCACCCTGCTTCATACTACTACAGTGACATCAATAAATCTTGAATACTTTAGCTCATCCATGAAAATTATGTCTGCCCGTGTCCCGTCAAATTGCATCGGCTGTGAGGATGAAGATGACAACTCCCACACGTCCAAACTCAATCACAGCGTCATCAAACTACGCCTTTGTTTCTCTGCCAAAAAATGATACATACTGTGCTTTTCAACAATTTTGTAGTTGTTTAGAATAGTTTTGGTCATGGTTTGAAATGGTTTGGTCAGTTACCCGGATACACAGCCTTATTGGATATACTCAGATGTAAACAACAGCATGGATTGTACTACTGAATATGTTGTTCTGCTAATTTATGCTGCCTAAACCATGGAAAAAACATGTGGAAGGTCCTAAATCATATAGAGAAGGACTTGGTCAGCAGGAAAAGGCACAATATTTTGACAAACTAAAGTTAATAAGTGGTAAAGATGGGTACGAGCAGCCTAATATTTCACCTACCTGACCGGAAATGGTAAGAACAAACACAAATGTTGTCAAGATTCTTGCCCTGGAAATCCTGGTTCAGTCTGGCCAACCACAAACGCACTCTTCTTCTTACATTTGGCAGTCTATAGTACTCCAACCCCTGGTTTTCCTAGACAAGGCTTAAGCCTAGTCCTAGACTAAAATGTAAGTCTGAGCTGTTTCAACTAAAAGAAACTTGCACTGACTGATCTTAAAATATACCAGTGCCTTTGTTTTGTCTCAAGATGCACACCAGTAATCTTTTTTAAGGCATGTTTATAAAAATTACTTAAATGTCTTAGTTGAACTATGGCCTAATCCTGGCTTAGGCAAAGCCCTGTCTATGAAACCGGGCCTAAATATTTTTCCCAGTCTGACCAATTAGTGCAGCCCAAAATCTGACAATAATTGACTATTTTCAGCAGCAGTAATCAGCTAAATATGTGATATATATTTTCGGTTCCTCATGAAAATGCACTATTCTAGTTCTACTTTCTAAAAAATCATAAGCTGAAATTAGGAAGTAGTAAATAGTGGATTAGTTACGATGTTGCCCTCAAGTAAAACCACGACAAAATAATGCCTTAACAAGGCGTGAGTTAATACTTGTGAATGGGTAGTTAATAATGAGTTAGTAAGACACAATGCACATTCAAATAATCTAAAATACAAATTAACGTGCACTAAAATTGCATACTTATTTACGAATATGCTTGCATCCATATGACTCCAGTCGTAGTTAAGGATAGCACTTGATTGATTCATAATTAGCTCATGTCTTCACTAACCATGAGCTCATGTTAAAGTATCATTAATTTAACTATTAGCACATGATTACTGATGTTCCTTTACTGTAAAGTGAAGGGTGACAGTTGTAATAATATATCCCTACATATTTTTCCATGGTTGATTGATTTGTCTCCCGTCTCTTGTCTTCAGACCCTATGATGAAGTCAGAGAATCCCCCAGACAGCTATGAGCTCCTGAAGCCAATCAAATCTGAGCCCCACCCTGAACAAGCTCAGGATTCCCACAGCCAGGAAATAACCTCACCCGTCATTACTGTCCCACCGAGTTTTGAGTAAGTATTGAGCCCTCAAACACACATATGTTCAAATTGTTCTTCATTATATCACTGTTTGTTTTATTTTGTATGATCACAGCTTGTGCATGTTCTATAATTAGAAACTTTAAGTTGGGATGAGATGATCTTATGTATGTGCATGTGTTTTTTGAGACAGGTCACAGCTTGTCACTTTAAAGGGTTCTGTCGCATGTTTTTACACACTTTTTACTCACTGTGCATCTGTGTGTAAAAACAACCTACTGGATTCCATATAGAAACATGTAATTAGACAAATACTACACATACTGTACACATAGTATCTATCTATCTTTCTATCTATACAAGTATGTGTGGCGTAATGCATATATTTCTATATCTGATGTTTCTTGCTGTGGGTCTGATAAACTCCCCCAGCATGCATTTCAGAGACAGTGTGTCTCCATGTATTCTTCTAACCCACATGGTGTGGGAACGTATCTGTGCTCGAGTGCCTACAAGTGCATGCTTGAGAGTTTGTGTAGACATTTTTTGCAATCTTATATTGTTCACGTTCACAGTGGATGTGTATTTGCAGTGACTTCCAGTGAGTGAAGTGTCGTCAGTTATGGACATACAATGTGACTGAAAGGAAAAAAGGTGGTGAAATACAGAGAAAGGAGCAATGTTTATGAGGAAGGGAGGCAAAAGTGCTTGATTGAGAGAGGAAGGGAGGAGGCAGAGGTAGAATGATCATTTTATTTTGGGTGCGGTGGCAGAAAAGCTACTTTTAGGGACAAACGTTAGGAAGTGGGAGAATAAGTGACATTGTGGATGAAGACTTGAGTATATGTAGCTTAAAACAGACAGGGAGGGTAAGGTGTACGAAGAGGTTTAATGGAGACATGAGAAAAAAACGAAAGAGAGAGTAGAAGGATGTATTTGATTATAGGGTGTTTTTAGGCAGGAACTTACAGTAAAAGGTGTTCCTGTTTAAGTAAACGCGCAGTTTTTTCAGCTGGTTTATTGTCTGCAAGTCGGAAATCGTAAGCCCAGGAACTTAGAAAAGCAACAGCGTTACTCAACAAGCTGCACTTTTGGATGTATTATTCATGTCCATAGCACAAACGGTGCGGAACGAGTTATTCACTTCAGTTCCTTGTGGTTAAGGCCTAAGTGTGAGCAGTAATAAGCTAACACTACTAATAAAAATCATAAATGAAGCAAATATAATAAATACATATATTGTCTGTCTAGCTCAGCTTTGAGGTGGACTGTATGTCATCGTTCTGACCCCTGGTGGTTAAAGCAAGAGGTGCCACTCAAACATTCATATTTCTTTTTGTCTTTAACAGGGGAAACACACACTCAGTGATTGTACGTCCAAAGGTAGAGTCTCCAGATCCACTGAAGAAGCGCCGAATTCATCGTTGTGACTTCAATGGCTGCAATAAAGTCTATACCAAAAGCTCCCATCTGAAAGCTCATAGACGCACACATACAGGTAAATAGACTTTTGTTCATACACAATTAAATATGTGATACTTTTTTTTTGCCGGGATGTATTCTGAGATTTTTGTTGGGAAAACATGTTTTTGGAAACAAAAAAATAGTCTTTTATGTGCACCAAAACTGCATTTGCTTGGTCATAGAAAAACAGTAATTTTATAAAAAATGTAAAAAAAATTTTTATTTAAATATACAGTTGAAGTCAAATGTTTGCATACACCTTGCAGTATCTGCAAAATGTTAATTATTTTACCAAAATAAGAGGGATCATACAAAATGTTTGTTATTTTTTATTTAATACTGACTAGAGGTAAGATATTTCACATAAAAGATAGGACATACAGTTCACAATAGAAAATAATAGCTGAATTTATGAAAATGACCCCGTTCAAAAGTTTACATACATTACATACATGATTCTTAATACTGTGTTGTTACCTGAATGATGCACAGCTTTTTATTATTATCTTTTATTAGTGATAGTTGTTCATGAGTCCCTGAATAGTTAAACTGCCTATTGTCCTTCAAAAAAGTCCTTCAGGTTCCACAGATTCTTTGGTTTTTCAGTTTTTTCAGATTCAGTTTTTTTCAGATTAATTTGTGTGATTTTCAGCATTTGAGATCCATCTGATCCACACTGAGGACAACTGAGAGACTTATATGAAACTATTACAGGAGGTTCAATTTTAATTATTTTAATTATTTTGTCTTCTGGGAAACATGTAAGTATCTTATGTAGCTTCTGAAGGCTAGTACTAAATGAAAAGAATATGATATTTAGGAAAAGTAGAAAAATCGACACATCTTCATTCTGTTCAAAAGTTTACACCCCTGGCTCCTAATGCATCATGTTTTCTTCTGAAGCGTCAGTGAGTGCTTGAACCTTCTGTAATGGTTGCATATCCCTCAGTCCTTAGTGTGAAAAGATGTATCTCAAAATCATAGTCATTGTTGGAAAGGGTTCAAGTAATCAAAAATGCTGAAAAACCAAAGAATTTGTGGGAACTGAAGCATTTTTCTGAAGAAAAGCGGGCAGGACAAACTGTTCAGGACAAACAAGGAACTCATTAAGAAATATCACTAAACAAACAAACAAACAAAAGAGCTGTGGATCATCCAGGTAACAACACAGTATTAAGAATCAGGGGTATGTCAACTTTTGTCATTTTCATAAATTCAGCTATTATTATTTATTTTAAAAAAGAAATTAATACTTTTGTTCAGCAAGGATGCATTAAATTGATCAAACATAACAGTAAAGACATTTATAATATTACACAAGATTTCTAAATGCAGTTTTTTTTTAATCACCTTTGAATTATCTTAGAGATTATTATTGTCCCATATAAAGTTGAAATTGCTAATGTCTTCTTATCTCTTTGTGTGAACGTTTAGGTGAAAAGCCTTACAAGTGCATGTGGGAAGGCTGTACGTGGAAGTTTGCCCGCTCTGATGAGCTGACGCGTCACTTTCGGAAGCACACGGGTGTAAAACCGTTCCAGTGCCCAGACTGTGATCGCACCTTCTCTCGCTCCGACCACCTCGCCCTGCACAAGAAGCGCCACCTGCTGGTGTGAGCTCAAAACTGCAACACGTGAGCGGAGCAGAAATTGCACCTTCGATTAAGCCGTTCCTCAAAAGGAGCTTCACCTTCAGTGATGCCGAGGGCTGTTTTGTGTTTCCCGTCCCGTCCAGGAAACAATGTGTATGAGAAAAAAAGAGTGGAGCAGATGGATCATACGATGGCTAGCTCATACTTCAAGAAAATAATTATTGTCCAAGTGGATTTTGTGGAATTCAAAGCAATTATGTATTTTCTTGATACCAAGTACTCTTTCTCTCTCTCCCCCCTTAGCTTTCTATACACGTCTCGCTCAATCTGTTTCGCCCTCTGCAGGTCAGAGGGCCCATTGTGCCACTTACAGCACTACACAAACAAGCAAAATACATTTACAGTAAACCAGTCACAAACACAA
This sequence comes from Cirrhinus molitorella, assembly GCA_033026305.1. Lineage (NCBI taxonomy): Eukaryota > Metazoa > Chordata > Actinopteri > Cypriniformes > Cyprinidae > Cirrhinus > Cirrhinus molitorella. Next base: position 14,503,279 of record CM065120.1, on the reverse strand, counting down.
CTCGGACAGTTTCACACGTTTAACGTTGTTTTAAAATGCAACTCGGGTCAAACCTGCACAATGTGAATTTTTCTCTTTTTTGTATATTATTCTGAGAAATGAATGTGTATACGCAGATCTTGTATATGTATCCAGCATGTGTGTTTTTTGTTTCAGTGTAAGGACCAAAGATGATTGTCTTACACCCTCATATATTTTCTGAGATTGTTTCATTAAGTCAGTCAGTCGCTAAGGCCCATTCACACCAAGAACAATAACTGTAAAGATAACAATAACTTCTTTAAAGAAGAATGTATTCTGATTGGCTGTCAATATTTTTTTTGTAGACTCTATTCTTTAACAGTTACAACTATTTTTAAAACTATATGTTTATCATGATAGTTATCGTCCTAAGTGTGAATGGGCCTTTAAAGACCAATTTGGTGTTTGCAAACAATAATGATGGCAGACAATCAAAGTTTTCAAGTGGCAGTCTATGGAAACCATGGATTAAAAGCATAAAAAAGATACTCTCTTTTGAGTTTATATCTCACACTTCTGGCTTTTTTCCCTCTCAGAATGAACAAACTTGCTATTGTTGAGTTAAATTTGAGTTCTAAAGTCTGAAATACGAGAAAAAAAATGCATTGTGAGGTAAAATAGGTCAAATGTTATAGGTTTAAATAGTATTTCATTCGGTAACTTGTAGGGCTAATATAATATATTCCCTATGAACTTCATATGTGAATATTATGTAGACCTATTGTTTAAATCAAATGCTTTTTTTTATGCTTTAAAAGTAGAGTAATCATAGCAGGTTTCATCCATTAGTCTGTCCTTTTAAACATCAGTGTTAAGCTCCAAATGGCGACAATATTCTATAAAAATTATTTGTATTCAGATTCTGACATCCAAAGGCACAACAATACATTTGATCTCTTATTCCATGGATTCTTCCCGTTTTACTCCACTTGTTACCAGTGTTTTTCTGCCATCACAATGTGCACGCAGCTGCAAGTGACATAACTGTGACGTCTACTCTAAATTGGTCTATACTTTGACTCATAATAGTTTTTGGTTCCAAAAGTTGCTTCGGAGCACCTGACCAATTATTTACCTTGTAAAACAGGGGCTTGTTTTATTAATTGTAATCATGAATTAATACTGTAGTTTTTTACCGTAAGTACTATGTACTGTGTAAGTTCTTGCAACTATGCACATGCACAATTTACGATTTAGTAATGAAATTATAGTTATTATTTTACCCTACATTTTAAAAGGACAGCTGGAAAGTTAGTGTGAGAGGTCGAAATGGTGTCTTGAATGCTGATAGGCTGGTCTGAGAATCATCCAACACATACATGTTAGTTGCAAGGACTTATAGAAAGCTTAATTTTGCTTAGTCTCACCATTATTCATATTTGAATAATTTGTGTAATCATGAATATTCATATAATCCTAAATATTTTGTTGTGTCTTGTTGTATTTGATCAAATCCAGTGTCTGAGGCTCAAAAGGGTAAAATGTTATTTCACTGAGGGGTGTTTAGGTGGAGAAATGTGATAAATGTGAACCAAGGGGCATTATTATTATTTTATTAGAGTGAGTTCATCTAGGTTATGGGTAACGTTGTCTTACTGCTAACACTTTGTGAGATATTTGTTAAGCATGGATATATGCAGGGACGAGTGTACTCTTGTTTTTCTGTTTGTAGGTTTTGCAAATCATTTTTACGTGAACAAATGTTGGGCAATGTGTAAACGGAAACAGTGCACTTTAAAATAGATTTGAAATGGCAAATATCTGTAAATGGGGGTCCATGAATAGCTTTAAGCTTTGGGCTGTATTTCCATATTTTTCCTCTTTCTTATAGTAGTTTAACATTTTGCAATAAGACCGGTTTCTGTTTTTTTTCTCAACTGAAGGACAATTCTAAAGAACATTTTGAAGGAGGAAAAGAGCAAGAGAATAAGAAAAAGTCCTTAATGAAATGATTGAGATGAGTCAAAGAAAGAATTACAGAGCAAAAGGATGAAGCATTTGTTTCTTGATCTGATGTATAAACCACAGCAAAGCTGTACTAAACATCACAGAAATGAACTAATCGGATAGGATAATGGAAATATATTAATATATACTTATAATATATATATATATATATATATATTTTGAATGGAGTAATATGACTGAATGGGCAATTTATAGAAAGCATGATTATGATATATTTTTAATCCAAAACAAATATTCTATGTTTTTTTATATAAAGATGTGAATCTTCTGTCTTTTCTGAATTACTTATATTTTCACAGTTCAAATGGAATATTATGCTGTGTCATTATATCAAACTGTGAATTTAATACAAATTGTTCAGACACTTTGTATTATATAGATTTAAATATGTATCATTCAATAAACATTTTATGGTGACTATTTTGCATAAATGTGTTGTCATTGTGTTTGATTTTTAATTTAGCATTACCTAATTGCTTGAAAATGTTGATGTTCAGTGACTTGTAAAATTTACCACTAAATTATTTACCCCCATGTCGTCCAAGATGTTAATGTCTTTTTTTCGAAAATAAATAAAGGTTTTTGAGGAAAACATTCCATGATTTTTCTCCATATAGTGGACTTCAATGGTGGGGTTGATGGTTCAAATTGCAGTTTCAGTGCAGCTTTAACGGGAATAACAGTCTTATCTAGCAAAACGATCTGTCATTTTCTGAGAAAAATACAAATTTATATACTTTTTAACCACAAATGCTCGTCTTGCACTAGCTTGGCCTGCGTGATGTAGGCCCAGTGTTTACAAAGCAAACGTGCAAAGAAAGTTAACAGCCTTTTACAAAAAAAGGTAAAACAACAATGTCAGGCTATTTTGAAGATGGAGGATAAAATGAGGTTTAGGTTTTTGCTCTACTCCACCTTTTTAACTGAAGCACACAGATGAAGAACTAAACTCATGTGACTTTTACAGCTTTATTTTTTAAGAAAATGGACGATCGTTTTGCTAGATAAGATCCTTATTCCTCAGCTGGGATTGTGTAGAGCTCCTTGAAGCTGCATTGAAACTGCAATTTGAACCTTCAACCCTTTGGCAACCACTGAAGTACACTAAATGGAGAAAAATTCTGAAATCAAGGTTCCCATGGGTCCTTGAAATCCTTGAAAGTTTGTGAATCTGAAAGAAAAAAGTTTTTGAAAATGAACATACATGGATATAGGTCCTTGAAAGTGCTTAAATTTATTTTATGCAAGAAGTTTTCTGGAGAAAATGCTATGTTCTTATCTCCGCCAACACTTCCTGGCCTATGAATACAAGCTTGATTGATTTACGTTAGTTATGCACACTTAAGGTTACACAATGCCTTAAGTGTTTCCTGCGTGAGGTGTTGTACTTTGCGACAAATGTGACCTTGGACCACAAAACCAGTCTTAAATAGCAAGGGTATTTTTGTAGCAATAGCCAAAATACATTGTATGGGTCAAAATTATAAAAATATATCAAAACTTAATTTTTGATTAGCAATATGCATTGCTACGAACTTCATTTGGACAACTTTATAGGTAATTTTCTTACGATGTTATCTTACAAGGTAACACGATGTAACCTTGCTCTCACTTGAAATGTGTCCCCACATAAGTCATTGAATTTAAGGGTTTTGGACCTGGAAAGACATTGAATTTGAAGTTAACCAAGGTGTGGGAACCCTGTGGAATGTTTTTCTCAAAAATCTTAATTTCTTTTCGACTGAAGAAAGAAAGACATCATGGATGACATGGGGGTCAGTAAATTATCAGGAAATGTTTATTTCGGAAGGGAACGTCTCCTTTAACATAGCAGCTAGATTTACGCGACTGGCCCCAGGACTTCCACAGTTTTGACTATAAGTCATTTATAACGTAAATATCCTATTTCCGACATGTTGCATAGTACGTAAAAAATTAGGGCTCGTCCGGGATTTGAACCCGGGACCTCTCGCACCCTAAGCGAGAATCATACCCCTAGACCAACGAGCCAGATGAGTAAAATATACCTGTTTAACAAGTAACAAAACTTTAAGGTAGCATGCCATTTTCTTTCTACCAAGGTTTTATCAATATGAATATAGTTACAGTGATTTATGTATTTTCTCAGAGTTGGGAAAACGTTTCTCTAATTTCACAATAGATCAGTTATCTCATTACTTTCAGTTTTCCCACTTCCAAAACGAACTCTGAAACGCAACGCCACCTTAAAAGCCGAGAACAAACCAATGAATAGTTTCCTCACACTGAGTTAGTACCACAGCTACAGCTGGGTTTAGCATCTTACTAGAATTTATACTCGGGATGTGACTGGAATCTTCTCACTTATTTATTTCTCTGTCTCCAAAGTGCCAAAAGTTCAGGTGACGTCACCATCCACAGCAGCACGCGACCCTGTTGCCGACGTGGCGCGAGCTCGAGCGGAAGGGTTGCGGGAGCGCGACTGTCAGCAGAACTGGTAAGAAGGGATGAGCTTATATGAATTAACCTAACTAATTTCAGAAGAAATAAAGCTTGTGTTCATTTTGCCTATGTGTATTGTGCATGTTTATTTTGTAGAGTAGGCTACTTTCATTTGTCGCGTTTGTTGTTATTCTTTTGCATCTAGTTAAGTTAAATTCGTTCGTTGAAGTGCTCGCAGAGTATATTTAACATACTTTAACACTCTTCAGATAAATATGTTAAAGTAAAAAAGACAAATATAACGGGGAAACGAATAAACGATTTGTCACCAAACATGGGCGTTTAATTTTAGCTAACAGTATAAACACAGTCTTTGAGATATCTTAAAACTGCATGCGTTTCATTGTATAGAAACTGTAACGTGTAACCTGAGGCTACTAATCTCCGTTACATGCAGTTTCTGTATATGTGTGTTCATGTACTGGACGTTTATTTACAAACTAAAGTTTGAATGTAACTGTAAGTGTATAAGCCAACCGCAAGATGGCGCTGCAATCCACATCAAACAAAGGCGTTTGACATTGTGGCACCATTCAGGGACAGCGCTGGTACTCTGTGTGTGAATACAGCTCTGTGAGAATGATTTTCTGTTCACACACACGTACACGTACAAATAGGTTTCACTGTATTAATAGTGCATATGTATTAATAAAATAATACATATATTACAAATAATACATTTTGACTTAAAATAATACAGTTTAAGTCAAAAGTTTACATACACCTTGCAGGATCTGCGAAATGTTAACTATTTTATCAAAGTAAGAGGGATCATACAAAATGCATGTATTTTTTTATTTAGTACTGACCTGAATAAGATATTTCACATAAAAGATGTTTACATTTAAATAATAGTTTAATTTATAAAAATGACCCCATTTAAAAGTTTACATACAGAATTTTTGTGTATTTGAACCCTTTCCAGCAATGACTGTATGAAAAACAATGCAATACAAGCCTAGATGGGTGAAAACCTTTTGATTTTGAAGATTGTGGTAAATTTAACTTATTTTGTCTTCTGGGAAACATGTAAGTAACCTCTGTAGCCTTTGAAGGTCAGTACTAAAATAAGAGGCAAAAAGGCAAAATAAAAAAAATGTACACATCTTAACTTTGTTTAAAAGTTTACACCCCTGGTTGTTAATGAATTGTGTTTCCTTCTGTACCATCAGCATTTGAGCCTTTTACAATAGTTGCAAATGATTCCCTCAGTGTGAGAAGATGGATCTCAAAATCATATAGTCATTGTTGGAAAGGGTTCAAATATACAAAAAATGCTTAAAAACTAAAGAATTTTATGGACCTGAAGGATTTTTCTGAAGGACATTGGGCCGTTTAACTGTTCAGGACAAACAAGGGACTCATGAACAACTATCACTAAACAAAAAAGCAACAACACAGTATTAAGAATTTGAACAGGGTCATTTTTATAAATTCAACTATTATTTTATTTCATGGACTATATGTAAATGTCTGTCATGTGAAATATCTTATTTAGGTCAGTACTAAATAAAAAATAACATGCATTTTGTATGATCCCTCTTATTTAGGTGAAATTAACATTTAGCTGATTCTGCAAGGTGTATGTAAACTTTTGACTTCAACTGTATATCGCAGAAGTGTCGTGGGTTTTATACACAATGATGATAGCTGCTAAACCTGGATCTAAAACCAACAATGACACAAAACAGTTGACACAATTAGATAAAAATCTAAATATGATGACTTACATGCACACGTATGTGTGTATTCACATTATGCTTAAAGCTATAGTGTGTTTAACCAACCTGACTGCAAATCTTTCTCACTGAAACACCAGAATTCCAAGTCATCCTAATGTAATTCCTGGCGGATTTTGGAAGCAGTCGATTTAAATCGACTAATACTTAAATAAGGGTCTGCTAGATTAAAAAAAAACTGAATTTCAGTTATCCAGGAAGATCTCAGTAAATGGTTTTAATTGTTTTGGGATTGATTCCAAATTTTTATACAGATTATATTAGCAAACCATTAGTGTTAGTCTCCTACATAATACCCAGTTATTCTGTATGCACAACACAAGCCAACTTGTATCTGCATTTTTGAAAAGTTAGTCTCCGAGCAACATATTTCATATAACTTGATATTTCAGAAGAGCAGCATAATTTTTCTTTTCACTGTGCTTGTGGTGTTTTTTCCTAGTTGCCTGTGTCATTGATCAATTTCTAGTTATTTTGCAAACCAATCATAGAGTGTTTAGTCAGACATTTGCTGTCATGGCCAGCTGTTTACATGGCCTCTCATTACACTTTGTTTATCTATTTTTTTATCAGAGCACCATGTCGCAAGATGAGACCGTAGAAGACCTCATTACAAAATCTCCCCCTTCCCTCCACCCGACTGATGTGGACGCCTCTGATGAAACAGGCACTATAGCTGCAGCCAATACAGATGAGGTCCCATCAGTATCACAGCTCTCACTAGACACATCTGCCCCTGACTTGACCAATGTGACAGTAGAAGAGCATGTTACAACCAAAGGTATTGAAGAAAAGCAGGTTCACCCATCAGAAGAAAAACCTGAGGGTCAGATGACTGAATGTGTGGATACAGTGAGCTTGGATCCAGAAGCTACACAGGAAGAAGCACAGGGAACAGAGGTACATTTAATAGGGTAGATTTTTGTCTGCGCTATGTTACAAAATCCATAACGTGTGTGTATTTTGTGGTTGCTCTTCATCTGTGTGGATGTATGTTATCAGCCCCTGGATGAGTCTAAATCTAAAGGCTGGAGTAGTTGGGGCTCCTGGGGGAAGTCACTTCTGACCACTGCTACATCCACTGTGGGTAAGTCACCATAGCAACCTGCTACAGTCAGGTTGCAATAGTAAACCATACAGTAGATCCTTCCATAGTTAACTGTTCAGGCCAATTCATACTGTACAGACAAACACCAACAAACAAGCTGGCCATTGGGTTTAGAAATTTATGAAAAATAACTGTCATGTTCACACTGCCCCAACAGACACTAAAATGCTGATTGAACATGTTAACTTGGGTGAAAAAAACCCCCCAGACCAACGGCAACAGATGCTGACGGGTAACACGCTGATCGCGTTTGTCTGTGCGGTGTGAATTGGCCTGTTATTAACACTATCTATCTGTCTGTTTGAATCTCTGAGAAATGCAGATTTCGACATTTCAAATGTTGATCTAGCACAGACCAGTTTTTGTTGCATGCATGTAAACACCAAAAATACATATGATATATTTTTTACCACTTTGAGGCACTTGACCTTTATAAAAATACTGTACCTTTCAAAAGTTTAGGTTTGAGAAAGAGTTTGATTTTTTTTTTTTTATCATTTTAATAACAGTAATGTAATAAAAAAAATACAGAAAATATTATGAAATGTTATTGCTATTTAAAATAACAGTTTTCTTTTTAAAAATACTTTAAAATATAGTTTGTTTCTGTGATGCAAAGCTGAATTTTCATCAGCCATTACTCCAGACTTCAGTGTCACAGGATTCTTCTGAAATCATTCTATATGCTAATTTATTATCAGTGTTGTGCTGCTTAATATTTTTTTGTGGACCTGTGATATTTTTTCAGGATTCTATGATGAATAAAAAGTTGAAAAAGAACAGCATTTATTCAAAATAGAAATCTTTTTATAACAATATAAGTCTTTACTATAACTTTTAATAAATTTAACACATCCTTGCTGAATAAAAATATGAATGTCTTTCAAAGAAAGAAATTACTGACCCCAAACTTTGAACAGTAGTGTATATTGTTCTTTTTAATGTTTTATTAATCAAAGAATCCTAAACAAAAATTTAACTGGTTCCAAAAAGTATTAAGAAGCACAGTTGTTTCCAACACTTATAATAAATCAGCATATTAGAATGGTTTCTAAAGGATCATGTGACACTGAAGACTGGAGTAATGATGCTGAAAATTCAGCTTTGCATCTCAGGAATAAATTAAATTTTAAAGTATATTACTATTTTTTTTCTGTATTTTTAATCAAACATGCAGCCTTGATCAGCAGAAAAGACATCTAAAAAACACTAAAAATCTTACTGATTCAAAACTTTTGAACAGCAGTGTATTTACTGTTACTTTTGATCAATTTAATACATCTTTGCATAAAAAAAGTATTAATTTCTTTAAAAAAATCTTACTGACCACAAACTTTTGAACAGTTGAGAGTATTTTTTAATTTTGCAGTGGTCTCCAATGATCTGTTTTTGTTTTTCATGCAGTCAGTGGAAAGATTACGTGATTTAAAATGTATTATTGTATGCATGCTTTCTTTTTTTTCTTCTTTTTTTCTTTTTTTTGTGTGTGTAAGACACAAAAAACTTAGAGACAAGTTTCTGTGATGACTTACAGCACAGCATAAGTTGAATTATTTGAATTAACTAATTGCATACACATTAAGTACTGCTTGCCATTTGCAAGAAAACACATGTGAGGCATAATACTAAAGAGCTACCTTCTAAATGCAAAAAGTGCTTTTGTCAGCTCAATGTGTCTTAGTAGATTTTATCATTAAAACAGTTGTGTGAATGTGAACTGTCAGGTCAATAATTAGATTATGTGTCAATATCTGTTCTAATAATTAGCTCTTGCAGGGTAAACTCAGCCCAAAAGATTCAAATGTTCCATCTTTTGATTTTCCCTAGGTCAAGGGTTAAGCTCTGTAAAAGAGAAAGCAGGTGTGGCATTACGAATTCGTCAGAGCTCAACATGTGAGGAGGCAGAAGAGGCCCATGAGCATTGTGGGACAGAGATGTCAGAACACATTCATTCAGAAGAGGTGCACAGAGGGGTGTTGTCAACCATTAGCAGCGCTGTTCAGAACACTGTGAGTCTGCACACTGTAACATAGACCATTAGTCTTACAATGATTTACCATGATCACTGACTTGTAACAAAATCAGCCGCTACACTTGATGAAATCTGGAGATGCATTTGAGATAGTAATAAGTCTCAGCTGACTGCTTGTGATTGAATGACCTATGGTGAATAAATCTTTCTTGTCCCTCCATCGTAGAAAAACGGTCATGTTCTTACTCATTTTTTTCTCTATCTCAATTTATTAGGGAAAGTCAGTCATAACAGGAGGTCTTGATGCTTTGGAGTTCATTGGTAAGAAGACTATGAATGTCTTGGCAGAGAGTGACCCAGGTTTTAAAAAGACAAAAATACTGATGCAGAGAACTGTTTCTCTGTCTCAGGTAAGATGGACAATAAATGCTCAAATAACATTTCTCACCAGTGCCTACAACCGTCTTACCTCACATACTAGAACAGGGGTGCCCAAACTTGTTCCTGGAGGGCCGGTGTCCTGCAGAGTTTACCTCATGCGTGCTAGAAACTTCAAGGCAGGTGTGTTAAGGCAAGTTAGAGCTAAACTCTGCAGGACACCGGCCCTCCAGGGTTGAGTATGGGCACCCCAGTACTAGAAGATGCAGTGGTTTTGTTGAAAAAATTCTGCTATATTTTCAGTGTATGTTTGTGTGGAACTTATCTGCTGTATGTGCTTCTGTCTACAGATGTTAAAAGAAGCAAAAGAAAAAGAAAGAGAGAGACTGAGCAGTCAGATGGTCACAGAACCAACCGCCCACTATGGGATCTTGTTTGATGATTACCAAGGCTTGTCTCATCTTGAGGCACTGGAGATACTTTCCAATGAGAGTGAAGGGAGGGTTAGTAACACATTTGATTTACATTTACCTATAATACCTTTTACCAATATAAAAACGCGTTTCTCTCCAACAATATTTGTACGCTTTGTCTAACAACAAAATTTGTTTTTTTACATTTTCAGTTTTTTTTTTTTGCCCATTTCCCAGCACAATAAAACCATGACAGGCTGATTTTTTTCAGCCTTAACAAATTGATTTTGCACAAATGATTGACTGACTGTACAGTTATACCCCTATTATGCAGGTTTTTCAAATAAATAAATGGACATGAAATATTAATTAGTTTTAACAATATGCAAGCTTGAGTATGTCACTCACTTTGAAAAAAACCTAAAAGAAACATGCCTTGAGAGTCCAAGCATTCAGTGTGTGGTGAAACCTATTCGAATTTAATGTAGTAAGAATGGCACTATAATTCTATAAAGAAGTTCTGAAAGCAAAGAAGTTCTGAAAGCAAAAAAAAAAATCTCTTTATGGGTTTTTGTTTTTTTATAATCGTAAAATATGATATGAGTTAAGTAATATTGCACAAGCATGAGAGATGGCTGTTTTTCTGAATATTAACTTAACACAATATTTTCTATATTTTCTGTTTCACCAAAAAAAATTGTTCCAAACGTAGACGAAGTAGACCATTTGTGCATCTCAGAGCAACAGTGTTTTGTTCCTGAATTATTTTTTATTTTTTATTATTTTTGTATTTATTTTTTGAATTAATCATTCAATGATTCAATGATCCATTCATAAATACAGCCACTTGGGCCGGTCCCAAATGGCACACTTCATGTGCACTTGCGCTCTTGTGCTGAAAGTGTGAAAGACCACGAGGGTTTAGGGTGCAATTTGGGACAGGGCCATGCTTCATTTCTAAATGAATCAGCCAATTCGAACGAATCGCTTAAATGCATGATTCAGTGAATCACTCATTAAGACAGACGCTTTTAGTTTAGTTTAAATATTGTTTAATTATCGTCATCAAAAAAAAACAAAAAAAAACAGACACACACAAAATATACAGATATAATTTTTTTTGGTCAATATCACAAAACCCTACATAAAACATAGCATACACAACGCTTAATTTTTGAATATATATATACACAGGGTGCGATTTGCTGGGGGGGATGGTGGGGATTTCCCCCCCTCTGGTCTATGCATCCCTGCCTCTGATGAATTATTATTATCCCAGGTGGGGATAAAAACATCCCGCGAACCCGCTCCTAAGTCCGGTTCTGAATCACTTGATTCGATATACGCCCTTTGAAGTCCATTTTTGAGTCAAATGATTCGCGATACTCGCTTTAAAGTCCGGTTCTGAATCAAATGATTCGCCATACGCGCTTTAAAGTCCGGTTCTGAATCAAATGATTCGCCATACGCGCTTTAAAGTCCGGTTCTGAATCAAATTATTCGCCATACGCGCTTTAAAGTCCGGTTCTGAATCAAATGATTCGCCATACGCGCTTTAAAGTCCGGTTCTGAATCAAATGATTCGCCATACGCGCTTTAAAGTCCGGTTCTGAATCAAATGATTCGCCATACGCGCTTTAAAGTCCGGTTCTGAATCAAATGATTCGCCATACGCGCTTTAAAGTCCGGTTCTGAATCAAATGATTTGTGATACGCGCTTTAAAGTCCGGTTCTGAATCAAATTAATCAAAAGTCCCTTTTTGAGTCAAACGATTCGCCATACACGCTTTAAAGTCCGGCTCTGAACCAAATTATTCGCCATACGCGCTTTGAAATCCCGTTCTGAATCAAATGATTCGCGATCTGATTGGAGCGCTTCGAAACAGTGAATCATTTTGCGACGCAGTGGTTGATCTTTGCTGGCTTTATATAATTTATTCGTTGTTTGAAATGAAATCGTTACATTTAATAGGACTAACTAATGTTTTTATGAAATTGTGATCACATTTCATGACATGACACTCATTATCTGGTACTTGTCTAAAAAAATGTATATAATGTGCAATGTTAACAGATTACACTAACGTTATTTTTCAAAAGCATCCCCCCCTCTGCTTTTTTCACAAATCGCACCCTGTATATATATATATATAGAGAGAGAGAGAGAGAGAGAGGGAGAGAGAGAGAGATTTGAGTTTATAATTTTGAAAATAGAAATATTTGTGTTACAAAAACCCATGGATCTGCTTAAAAAAACATGTGTTAACCCCTGGAGGCGTATGGGTTAGTTATAGATATATGCGCTTTTTGGAGCTTCAAAAAAATAGCCACTATCCACCACCATTATAAAGCTTTGAAGAGCCAGGATAAAGTTTAGTTCGTCTGGAAGAAGAAAATCATATACACCTAGGATGGCTTAAGGGTGAATTTAAGGGTGAAAATGAACAATTTTCATTTTTGGGTGAACTATTCCTTTAAGTCAAGTCAAGTCAAGTTTATTTGTATAGCGCTTTTCACAAAACATATCTTTTCAAAGCAGCTTTACAGCAAATTAAAATTTGTAATAATAAAGTTTGTTAAATTAAAGTTTGTACAATTTGTACAATGTTAACAGTAATGATTATATGTTGCAATCAAATCACTGTAGTACAGTTCGGTAGTGATGTATGGTGGGGTTGGCATCATCTCTTCTTAGGTGTTCTTTATCCAGACTGAAGCTTGTGTAATTCCCGTGCCAGAAACCGAGAACAAACAGGAACATAATTAGTTCTTTAAATTTGTTCTTGAACACCAAATTTAAAAATTATATGACATCGAAAACTGGAGAAATGTCTACTGAAAATTCCATCACATGAATTAATTACAAAAAGAAGTGTAATATTTTTTACAGTATTATTATTATTTCACTGTATTTTTAATCAAATAAATGCAGCATATCTAAATACGTTAGACATGAAAGTCTCTCTCTTAATTTCAGGTGCAGGAATTCTTGTCTACTTTGGAGGAGGAAGATTTGGAAGTTATGAAGAAGGCGCTGATTGCAATTAAAGAGATCTTCATCACTCACGAGGAGGAGGAACCTGATGCTGCTTCTGAGGAAAACGGTGAACTTTATTCACAAATTCAGTGTTCCACTCCTCTCTGTGAGTCTTCAAATGCCAAAACACAAGTAGACAAATCAAGATCACAGTCAAATCCGGACCACAATCAAGATCCTGTGCTTAATCTCTAGTACAATTTATGCATTCATGTATTAATGTAGATTAATCAGGGTAAATGGTCACACTGGCATTTTTATTTTTAAAATCCAATCACAGATTTCAAGTTAAAATGATTAGTTATATAATAATCTACATAATTATGATTGCTGTGAAATGATTTTGTATTCTATAATTCTGGTTGAAATTAGTATTGGAAAACATAATATTAGCAAATCTCAATGAACAAACATTGATTTGATATGACAGGCGACTCAGCCAGAGCACTATAAATATTTCAGTCTTCCACATTTTTGCCCTTGGGTATTCAATTTACGTGATCTGTGTGTTTCAGCTGCTGATGGAGAGGAGTTTGTCAGTGTTCTTACTGAGCTACTCTTTGAGCTCCATGTTGCTGCAACTCCAGACAAACTGAACAAAGTATAGCCACACACACACATACTGCATATCCACATGCAATACAAATGTGTACTTACTCTCTCCAGCACACAACATACATATGCTATTCACAAGCACAAACACTAATCATACCGTGTGCCCTGCAGGCCCGTATAAAAGCTCATGACTGGGTGCGAGAAGTAGAGCAATCCCAGGAAGATGTTAAAAACGTAACAGAGGAATTAAAGGAAGAGAGCTCCACCATGTGTGTTGCTCCAGAGGAGGAGGAAACAAAAGAAGTAGAAAAGAAAGAGGAGGGAGAAGAGGGAGAAAATGAGGAAAATAATGCAAAGGACAGAAACTCGGATGCTGTTGAGGTGAGAAATGTCTATATATGTCTATATAATGTCTGTATGTATATGAATGATATATAGAAATGTGAAAAACATTTATTTGAAATACAATTGTAAAAGGATAAAAGTATTAATTTCTTTCTTTCAAAAAATACAATTTGCAATAATTACAGTATTTTATTGTGTTTTTTTTTAAATATTATACTTACCAATGCTGTATTTATTAGATAAAAAATAAATACAGTAAAAACAGCATTACTACAATATCTAAAATAACTTTTCTATTAAGTTTTTTAAATGTTTTTTTTTTCTTCTCATCTTCAATATTTTTACTATCTAAAATAACTGATTTCTGTTTGAATATATTTTAAAATGTAATTTATTGCTGTGATCAAAGCTACATTTCAGCATCATTACTTCAGAAATCATTCTAATATGCTGATTTGCTTTTCAAGAAACATTTTTCATTATTATTATTATTATTATCAATATTTAAAACAGTTGAATATTTTTTTTTAGGAAACTTTGATGAATAGAAAGATCCAAAGATCAGCATTTATCTGAAAATAAAAACCTTTTGTAAATGCAGGACTGGTGAGCAGAAGAGACTTCTTTAAAAAACATTAAAAATCGTAGTGTTCAAAAACTTTTGACTGGTAGTGTGTTTTAGAATGTAATTTATTCCCGTAATGGCAAAGATAAATTGTCAGTGGCCATAATTCTAATCCCAGTGTCATATGATCCCTCAGAAACTATTCTAATATTCTGTGTATGTTTGTGTATGTAGAAGGTATATCTGTCTTCAGTGGGCAGTCTTGCTGAGGTGACTGCTCGTAGCATAGAACAACTACACAAAGTGGCCGAGTTGATTTTACACGGACAAGAGCTGGAGAAGCCAGCCTGCCAACAGGCCAGTATACTGGTCAGGTGAGTTCCTTATGGAGCCATTTCCATAAGATACTAATAAAGAAATCTTTTTAGTTGTTGTTAAGTGACTGTTGTGTATACTCAGGTTAACCAGTGCCATGTGTAAGGAGGTCAGATGCCTTGCCCGAAAGTTCTCGGACACATTACTGACTGTAGGGGTGAGTCTGACTGACCTGAGCTCATGACATAATTGATGACATAACTGACCATATTTAATTTCCTAATGCAAGTTCATAGTCTTATAATGAATGATGTATCAGTTGATGCTATTGTGAAGAAAACAAACATTTGACTTCATCTTTTATCAAAATGTAATATCTAATAGCTCAGCCTCTAAAATGACTTTTTCAGATGACATCACCAAGTGCTTTCATTTTTTAGCCCTCCAACCACCATCACATTTAACGAACCAATTAATTCAACTTAATGACTGATGTCCCAACCTACATCTGTGACCACACAACCAGACATAAGGGTCAATTTTTTGAAAAATGAAATTTATACATCATCTGAAAGCTGAATAAGTATGCTTTCCTTTGTTAGGACAGGGCACTATTGGACCGAGATACAACTATTTGAAAATCAGTAATCTGAGGGTGCAATAAAAAAAAAAAATCTAAATATAGAGAAAATGTCCTTTAAAGTTGTCCAAATTAAATTCTTAGCAATGCATATTACTAATCAAAAATTAAGTTTTGATATTTTTACAGTAGGAAATTTATAAAATATCTTTATGGAACATGATTTACTTAATATCTTAATAATTATTGGCATAAAAGAAAAATCTATAATTTTGACACATACAATGTATTTTTGGCTATTGCTACAAATATACCTAAAATTACTACAAATATATTGCTACAAATGTATCTACTGTGGCATAACACAAAACAAAATGGTCAGAAATGTTAAGTGCGAAATTCGACGTATACGTTTCCAGCGTATGTATGTTTTAAGTTAACTTAACGAACATTCATCTGATGCTAGAAAGAATTTTTGAAATCTTTATTTTTCAAAACAGGTCAACACTGCCCTCTTGTGGTGTGGGAGCATTTCTGTTGTATTGTTTTACTTTTGTTGTATCTTAAAGGGATAGTTCATCCACAAATAAAAATTCTGTCATTAAATACTCACCCTCATGTACTTCCAAACCCATAAGACTTTCATTCATCTTTAAAACACAAATTAAGATATTTTTGATGAAATCCGAGTTTTCTGACCCTGCATAGACAACGCAACTGACACGTTCATGGCCCAGAAAGGTAGTAAGGACATCGTTAAAATAGGCATCAGTGGTTCAACCTTAATGTTATGAGGCTATGAGAATCATTTTTGCGTGCAAAGAATTTTGACATGATGTAAACGTTTGTGACACAGAACTGAACAACTTGTTGAATAAAGTTGTTGTTTTTGTTTTTCTGTTTACGCACAAAAAGTATTCTTGTACATTCATAACATTACGGTTGAACCACTGAACTATTTTAACAATGTTTAAAATGCTTACTACCTTTCTGTGCTTTGAACGTGTTATTTGCATTGCTGTCTATGCACGCTCAGAAAGCTCTTGGATTTAATCAAAAATATCTTTATTTGTGTTCCGATGATGAATGAAGGTCTTATGGGTTTGGTACGACATGAGGGTGAGTAATTAATGTCAGAATTTTCATTTCTGGGTGAACTAACCCTTTAAGTGTCCAGCTTTAAATGGGGCAATTTAGCATGAGACTGCAATCCCATAAAAGCTCCAACGAGATCTACTAGCAGTACACAAATTAAAGAAGTCAGCTTATTTTCATAATGACCAAGAGAAGTGCAAATATGTCAACTGCAACTATCACAGACATGTCAAGTCACCCAAAAATGAAAATTGTGGCCACATTTACGCAACCTCAGATTGTTTCAAACCTGTATGTTTCTTTCAGCTGAAAAGATTTTTTGAAGAATGTAGGTAACCAAACAGCTGTTGGTCCCCATTGATGTCTGTAATATGCAAAATAAATAAATAAATAAATAAATAAATAAAATGCAATGGAAATCAATTGGGATTCGGTTTTTGGGCAAGTGTTTCACTTTGAAATGCATCATATTATGAAAGTATATGAATTATGAAAATAGTCAGTGCAAGTGTTATCATTAACTAAAACAATTAAAAAAATTCATTATGTTAAAATGTATTTGTGATTGTCCCAAAAATATATATACTGGTATACTGTTCTGTACAGTATGAAATGTGTATACTGTTGCTTTTGGTAAAAAGTTCACATTGTAGTGCTAAAGTTTAATATTGACATCCGTCTGTTTTTTTTTTTTGTCTCTCTATTTTTTGACCCTGTAGAGTCGGAGAAAAGCAGAAGCAGTAAATCCTCTAGTGGACAGTGTGATGCTTGAGGTAAAACTGAATATTTGAATGTACAGCTAACAAATGAGGACACTGTGATAGGGGACTTGATGATGATGATAACTATAATGACTGCAGTTATGATAATGATGACCCTTTATCACAGCCTATGTGTCTTGTTTCCCCAGGGTTGTAATAGCACTACCTACATTCACAATGCATTCCAGCTGCTGTTGCCTGTTCTTCAGATCTCGCACATCCAGACCAGCAAACCTGCGGCCAAACCAGCCCCAGAACCAGCATCCACAGAGTAGTGCCCTTATTCTGTTTGTGTGTGTTTCTGTCTGTATTTGTCAGTATCTGTGTTTCGTGTTAGGTATGTTGCTTCAGTATGAGAGCTTACACCAAAAAAGTGCAATTCTAGTCTATATATAGACTCTTACATTGAGATAATTAGGAAAATAAGATTGAAACTCCTAACTTATTTAGGAAGCTGCTTATATATCATTCTTCTTTTTTTAAGTTACTTTACCAAAAAATGAAGATTATTAATGGTGTGTTGTATTGTCTAAGCAGATTTGGAAATCTGCCACTGCCATTCACCTAAATTAATCAATCACTCTTACTCCGTTTTTGTTTTGAATAAAACAAACCAAGAATATAATCTGTAATATAAATAATAGGAAACTAAAGAATGAAATTCTCAGTACTGTGTTTTGTTTATTCAGCATCTGTTTTGAAAACATTCCGTTCTCACTGTTCTCAGTACCAGTTACAGATCTAATGTTGCTCATTGGACAAGTACTCATTGACAAAGAAGCTTATGTATTTAAGATGAAGTGAAGATAAAAAGTGCATTATGGGAACATGAGTATTACTTTAATAGCCACAGGAGCTTAAGACTGGTGTTATTCTAATTAAGAAATCACATTAGTGTAGCTATTCTACTTGCTAAATGGATATTGGAGAACCATGAAGCGTGGTTTATGTTTTCAGGCTAGTCATAAAAATGCTGCCTCTCATTTTTTTCAGCATTGGGAAAACAGACTATCTTGAACTGTGTGAGTGACATAACACCATATTGTGATTAATATTCTTGTAGTTAAGATAACTCAAAGACTGTCAATTGCAGATCTATAGAAAGGCCCTATAAAACCACTTCTAAAGACACAATACAACAACAACTTTCAGTAATGATTACAGCTGAGGTGTTCCTAGTCTCTGCCTGTCAATAGCGCATATATAGGAAGCTGGAAGACGAGTGCACGAAAGATGAACTTGTGTGTGAGCATCAGTCTTTCCAGTTAGGAAGCAATCAGTTTCACCTGCTTTGGTCCAAAAGAAAGTGACAACAGCTGCACTGGAGAGCCAACAGCAAGACAACCCCCAAAAAGGGAACTGATTTGTAGGTGGTGGCCACAGACAGCTGCTCTCTCCTTGTCCTTCCTGACTGCAACCAAATCAGGTTGAACAAGTAGTCCAGCTCCTCTAGGATGGCTCATTCATATGTGCCGTTGCAAGGAGGTTTGTGTCTCCAAGCACAGTTTCAAGAGCATAGAGAAGATACCAGGAGACAGGAGAGCTTAGTCTGGCATAGCCAGACCTTCAGACTGAAGGCCGCTTTGAATGGCCAAGGCCTGTCCGAGAGGTCTGACAGGTAAAGTAACCAATGTTTAGGGGCGTGGAAATGTCCTCACAATAACAGACCTGTGTGTAAACTCTTGGACATGTTTTGAAGATTCTATGCTGCGAACTTTAAATATTTCACATACTTTTGAAAATCCAACAATTAGTTGATCCTGATAGGCGCTCATTGTCCCAGTTGTAAACACTACAGCTTTCTTCTTCCTTGAGGGGGTTTTCTCCAACTTGCCTCAACACACCTGCCTGGAAGTGTCAAGTATACCTATTAAGACCTTGATTAGCTGGTTCAGGTGTGTTTGATTAGGGTTGGAGCTTAACTCTGTAGGACACTGGCCCTCCAGGACACAGTGTGGTGACCCCTGCTCTAAATGAATGAGAGCAAGTTCACATGTGATAGATGTGAAAACGTCTGAAGATGCTGTGAGGAACATCTTGCAACATCATCCAGCATTACTGCTTTGGTGGGGGGTCATGATGGTCTGGAAGCAATATCCTTAAAGGGTCACACCAACCTCCACGTGCTAGCCAACAGTTCCCATACTGCTGTTAGTTAAAGGGGGTGAAGTCCTCTGAGTCATTGTCAGACCTTCTGCTGGTTCAATGGGCCTTGGGTTCCTCCTGGTGCATGACAATGCCAGGTCTCTTTTGGCCAGAGTGTTTCTGGATGACACTGACATTCAAAGGCATTGATGTCATTGATTGGCCCTCAAGATCCCCAGACCTGAGTCCAATTGAAAACATCTGGGACGCTATGCTAACGTCATTTACGGCCACTTTAACATGATGCTTTTCTCTGAAGAATGCATGTTGAAGATAACTGGCCTTTGTCGTGTTGAAAATAAACACATTTCTTATTTAATAAAGTGCCTCTGCTGTCTTAGATTTAAAGGGTTAAGAAGTTCACTTGAAAATTAACAATTGTTTCATTAGATAAGAGCCTTATTCCTCAGCTGGGATCGTGTAGAGCCCTTTGAAGCTGCATTGAAACTACAATTTGGACCTTCAACCAGTTGGCCACCATTAAAGTCCACTGTATAGAGAAAAATCCTGGAATGTTTTCCTCAAAAACCTTCATTTCGACTAAAGAAAGTAAGGCATGAACATCTTGGATGACATGGGGGTTTGTAATGATCAGGAAAGTGGATTCAGGAAGTGAACTTCTCTTTTAAAGCTCAACATCTTCTTCATGACCAGAACATGAAAAGGTGCTTCGATGATGCAGGTAAGCTGCAGATGGAAACAAGGAGGGTGTAAAATGACAAGCACATCAAATTAATACTTCTGCTTCTGATCTGCTTCTGCATGATAGCTCATTAATGAGAGACTGGAAACAGTCACTTACTTGGCGGTTCACAGTGGCCCTGTGCTGCCAGATGTTGGAGCTGATGTGATTTTTTAAACTCTGTAAGAATAAGAATATTTATTAAAAACGTATCTCGTAGAATTCTATAACCATGGCAACATCAGACTGCCAGGAGGCCATCTGTACTGTAATTTATTCTGCCCTGAGCAACATACTGGCATCAAAGATCTACCGATCATCAGCTTGTGTCATCATCAATGTGACTGGATGAGACATTATGCAAAATTCAAAGACTGTTTCAGGCTATACTGGAAAATAACTAGTAGTGACATCAAAATAATAAGAGTATAGCATCATCAAACATCAGACTGTGTTACATCACCTAATGGATGAGGAAATCAGTGTGGACATCTTTTTGAAGTTTTAATTTGCTTTGTAAAGTCTCCACTTATATTGAATTTAAAGCATACAAAAGCTATGTTTAATATTCAAAACACATGGAATGCTTGGAGGTTTTGATTTTAGGTAATTTTTTTTAAATCCAAACTAATAAATTATCACTATTATTAAGAGGAAAACATGTTCATCTTTTATTTATAATTTTCATAGGTCACTTTATTTTAAGGTCCAATTCTCACTACTAACAAACTATTAACTACAACTTCTGCCTCAATAAATTCTGAACTACTGCTTATTAATAGTTAGTAAGGTAGTTGTTAAGTTTAGTTATGAGCTTGGATTGAGGGATGTAGAATGTGGTCATGCAGAATAAGTGCTTTCTAATACTAATGAACAGCCAATATGCTAGTAATATGCATGCTAATAAACAACTAGTTAACAGTGAGAATAGGTCCCAAAACTAGTGTTACCTTTTTATTTTCATGAAGTTTCTTTTGTAGTTATACTGTATTTACCTTCCTTTGTTACTGAAGCATTGCATTGCTTCCCTTCCTCATCTTCATTTTGCTGGTCTTCATTTAATGAGGTTTCTGGAAACAAGTAAATTCAACATAAAGCATTAGATCACTCCAGAATAAAAAAATCCTGATAATTTACTCATCCCCATGTCATCCAAGATGTTCATGTCTTTCTTTCTTCAGTTGAAAAGGAATTAAGGTTTTTGAGGAAAACATTTCAATGGGGATCAATGGGTTGAAGGTCCAAATTGCAGTTTCAATGGGCTCCACAATCCTAGCTGAGGAAAAAAGGCCTACATCTAGAAAAACGTTCAGTCATTTTCTAAAATAATATAAAAATGTGTATATTTTTTAACCACAAATGCTGTTCTTGCACAAGCTCTGCATCCACGACTTACATTATGTAGTCATGCTGGAAAAGTCACGCATGGTTAGTTCTTCGTTTGTGTATTACATCTCATTTTCTCCTCCAGCACTGTTGTTTTACCTTTTTTTGTAAAGGGCATTTGACTTTCTTTGCACATTCACTTTGTCAACACTGGGTACTTCCGCCTATGTCACTCGTGAACTTGTATGTAATGCGTGAAGTCAAGCTAGTGCAAGACAGATTTGTGGTTAAAAAGTACATACATTTTATTTATTTATTTATTTATTTTTTAGAAAATGACAGCTGGTTTTGCTAGATAAGGCACTTATTTCTTGGCTGGGATCATGTAAAGCCCTTTGAAGCTGCTCTGAAACCACAATTTGGACCTTCAACCTGCTAAAGTCCACTATATGGAGAAAAAGTTATTTTTGACTAAAAAAAGAAAGACTTGAACATCTTGGATGACACGGGTGAGTAAATGATCTGGAAGAACGTTTCCAGCAAACTGAAAAATCTGAAATTTGATTTGTTTATGTGTTGTGTGTCCCATTCATACCTGTAATCTCATAGATTGGTGACAATCCTAAAACATTATAAAACAATTATAAAAATTACACACACATACTATGACTATATAAGAGAATATATATAAAAAAATACTGCATAGAAGACCAGATACAGCATATACAATCTCATCCAGTATATACTGGATCTGACTATCTACACACGGTTTCGATAGTTTGCGACAGTGTGCGTTTGTATATAGCTCAACCAAAAATGAAAATTTCTTCCAGGCAACAGAAAAGAATCAATCATAGCAGAATGTCTGCTATTCCATTCAATAAAAGTGAATGGACCACAGCCCATAAAATGGCACACAAAGCTATCATATGGCTCCAGAAGAGTCACATGCTTGGCATCCTCTGAACAACATCCACTTTCATGATATGGAAATGAACAGCATGAAAGGCAGCCAAAAATGAAAATTAGCCAATTATTTACTCACCCTTCAGGCATCCTAGGTGTATATGACTTTCTTCTTTAAGATGAATCCAATCGGAGTTATATTAAAAACTGTTCTGGCTCTCCCAAGCTTCATACTGGAAATGGACGTGTGTCTTCCTTATGGATGGATGCACTTTATTGAACTTATTTTGGACTGTTGAAAGGAAACACCTGTTGCCAATAAAGTGCATCCATCCATACTAAAAAGTGTCTCACATGGCTCCAGGAGGAGAATAAAGGCCTCTGGTAGCGAATCAATGCGTTTTTGTGAGAAAAATTCCCATTTTTAAAACTTAATAATTACTTTAGCTTGCGCCAACTCGTACACACGTACACAAGGATTTGTAAAGAAAAATGTCAAAGAATTTCAATATAAGCCAAGAGAAGACTGCTAAAGTAAGGAAAGTTCCTTCTTTTGCTCCTGTAAAAAAAACATTGGTTTTCACGAGACTCACACCGATGTCATACGTTATCTGCCCGAAACTGCTTTCATGACAGTTTGCGCAAACTAGGTGAAAGTGATTATAAGGTTTTAAATATGGATATTTTTCTTACAAAAATGCATCGAGGCCTTTATTCACCCCCAGAGCCATGTGAGACACTTTTTATTATGGATGGATGCACTTCATTGGACTTGTTTTTGGAATGCTGAACACCCGTTCGTTGCCATTAAGAGACAGAACAATTTTTAATATAACTCTGATTGGATTCATCTGAAAGAAGGAAGTCATATACACCTAGGATGCCTGGAGGATGAATAATGGGCTAATTTCATTTTTGGGTGAACTAAGCCTTGAACATTGTCAAAACATCCTTATTTATATGCCACAGTAGAAAGTAAGTCAAACTGGTTGGAATATCATGAGGTGAGTAAATGATGACAGAATTTTCATCATGAGTGTCATCATTAAATTGCTCCAAGACCTAATCTGTTTGCCTGGCGCCCAAAGTAGTTTAAGATAGAGTTGCTTTTTGGAAGTCTGTCACCTGTAATTACTGTACTCTGTCACACTGTATAGAAATATCCAATAACTTACTTCTCTTGTGCATGAGGTCAGCTACCTTCAGATGATTTTCTGGGAAAATATAGATTGAGAGGTAGTGGTCTGGAGAATTTCTATTCAAGTATGGAAACTCAGTGCAGGTTAAAGATGTAATGTTACTTCACAGCATTGTAATAACGCACAGATGTCTTCTGGGTAAAAAGAGTGCAGAATGATAGAACAGGTTGTTTGTTTACCTTCTGTTCTCTTCCCCATTGAAGAGTTCTCAGAGAATACATCACCATCTGTAGAGATGAAGGAGACTGAAATCTATCAACCTTAAAGGGTTGTTCACCCAAAATAAAAATTCTGTCATTAATTACTCACCCTCACATTGTTCCAAATCCATAAGACCTTTGTTAATCTTCAGCATGCAAATTTTTAACATTTAAACAATGTACTACCTTTCTGGGCCTTGAACGTGTCAGTTGCATTGCTGTCTATAAAATATTGATTTATCTTACGGGTTTGAAATGACATGAGGGTGAGTAATCAATAACAGAATTTACATTTTTGGTATTGCCCCTTTACATACAAATATATCTGTTTGTAATTTATTTATTTACACAAATGTAGAGCAATTGCTTTAACAAGGACACAAACACTTGCTTACCACTTGTCCTGCACATTGTTATGGACACATCAGGGACTTTGCTAATTACTGAAAGTAAAAATTAGAGAATTAAGTAGCAGAATAATAGAAGAACTTTGCAATAAATTTGTCACTCACAATTTTCTTTTTGTTTACTGCGCTCTTTGAGCTGACGTCCACAGGCTGAAACGGGCACAGATGCAACCAAACAGGACTGTCCTAAAGTGAGAAGACCAAAATGATCCACATTAGCATTCTCAATTGTAAACAAGGATTCCAAGTGGAAAATGTTCATGGACTGTTGGGCCTGACTAGATTTGTTTTGCAGAAGTGATACTCACGTTTTCTGCTTTTAACAATCATGTTGCCCACACTCAATAGTGTTACCACAACCACAGTCAGCACCAAAGCCAACCACACTGACGTTATCACACACCACCGGCCATCTAACAACAAGAAAAATGGAATACAATAGCAACAGAACATTTAAAAGAGAGTATAGTGTAACATAATACATTAATGAAACATGAAGAAACAATACAGCATATAATATTACAATACTTAAACATCAGACGCACAGAGTTTATAGAGTTCATTTTACATTTACATTAACTCAGATGACCTTGTATGAGTCTGGAAGTGTAAGTCAAACACTGAGTAGCCTGGTTTGATGTTTTGCTATAATATATTTATCAAAAGTTAGGTTGAATTATGAAGTCCTGCTGTCTCTTTCCATGCCCGAATCAATAGACAGGATAAAAGACAGACTCAGCTCTTTTTCAGAAGGAATTCATGAGGGATGTAGAGAGACTTGGGTGAGAATGAGTCATAGAGAACCATGTTTTGAGTAAAAAAAAACAATGTATTACATATTGTAACTTTACGTTATAATGGCTGAAAGAAATACGTTTGCAACATTATTAATACTAATTATTATTATTAATGTTTGTTTATTTATTTACTATGTTTCTAGGTCTGGAAACATTTAGGTTACATTGCTGTCTATGAACAGTGAGAGAGCTCTCTGATTTCATCAAAAATATCTTAATTTGTGTTCCGAAGATGAACAAAGGTCTTACGGGTTTGGCATGACATGAGGGTGAGTCATTAATGACAGAATTTTCATTTTTGGATGAACTATCCAAAAAAACTATCCCTTTAAGGTCAAGGTCAGGTTTATTGTCTTTTGTCTTGTGTGGAGCATGGCGTTGTGGCAGGCAACAGTTTCTCACCTTTTCTTGTTTGCGTCACTGGTAATGTGGTAGATCTTGCCGTTTCATTGTGCTCCTGGTAGTAAAAGAGGAAACTGCTGCTGGACGGTTGGCACTTAAACTTATCTGTAGAAGCTGTTGCTTGGTAAGATGTAGATGTTGTGAATGAAGAGGATGTTGGGTTTGCAGAAGTAGTGGTTTTTAAACTGGAGGTGTCTTGTGTTGGAAGGCTGGTGTTTTCTTGCATTGATATATTTAGATCTGGACAGTTGCTGTTGTCTGGTGGGAGGTAGCAGTGGAAGAGTCTCTGGTCGTTTTGGGGTCCGGTGTATAGAATAGTGTTGTTGAGAAATGCAAACTCACTAATGTTCCATCCGGAGAGATTGCCTGCTTTCATTGTTAGTACCACCATAATATGCTCTTCTATGAAATGAACATAATGCACACACAGTTACTGTCACTGGTTAATACTGTAGATCAGGGTCAGAAATTAACTTTTCCATCAAGGGGCAACATTTGCCCCCTGGAATTGATTTCCAGGGCTTTTTTTTTTTTTTTTTACATTTGTGAGAGCAACCACCTTATTATTATAATCTCCATACTATGTTGTCTTTCATATCAAATGCTTGAATTTGCCCAATTACTTTAAAAAGTACTTTAAACTGTTGTCATTAACAATAGACTGTTTACAATTGTATCAAAATTATACATGTAAAAAAAAAAAAAAAAAAAAACAGGAGCTCATAGAGCTGCAGTGTTATGACAAAAATTATTATTGTAGATTATTGCTCTTTATATTGTAATAATGATTACTAACAATGCTATAGAAAACAATATAAAACGTTTTTGTTTTGGGCACTCACATTCTGGCTTCAGACAAACATGTTGGTCCATGATGTCAGCCTAGCACAAGTTATGCAAACACTCCCGTTATAATCACTGAAGCTACAAAGTATGAAATTAATCTTTTGTTTACTTCATATCTACACTGCTGTTTATGATGAGGGAATTCGTGAGCGTGCGGACTCATCACAGCTCCGGCGTTTTCAACGCTGACTAATCTAAGCGCCTCCGATGCAAGGTCAACAGAAACGCGTTTGATTGGTTCCAAGGCACAGCGCTGAACAGAACAATGCGTAAAAGCAATTTGAAATGCCCCTAAACCCTCGCGGTCTTCCTCTGAGTCCGCACTTTCGTTACGTAAATGCCGCTTTGACTGTCGGGTAGAAGTCTGCTGTGAGCTTGCACCATTGCGGGCTCGGCAGAAGTGCGTATCAAGGGCGCAAAATGGCCGCAAAGGGGGCGCTCGCGAGCACCCTTCTGAACGCTAAAATGACGAATGGGACACCCTACGGCTGGGGTGCCCAACCCTGTTCCTGGAGATCTACCTTCCTGCAGAGTTCAATTCCAACCCTGATCAAACACACCTGTCTGTAATTATCAAGTGCTCCTTCAGATCCTAATTAGTTGGTTCAGTTGTGTTTGACCAGGGTTGGAGCTGAACTTTGCAGGAAGGTAGATCTCCAGGAACAGGATTGGGCACCCCTGCCCTATGGTCTCGTGGACTTAACGGACACGCGCACACGGCAGCCATTGTAAGTCTGTAAGACCGCAAGTGCACATGAAGTGTTCCATTTGGGACAGGGCCCAAGCAGTGTGAGTGAATCCAAATATAATTCCGCGAATTGACACTTTATATTAAATTTCATATTTAACCTTAATCGCAACAGCCGTAATGCATTTTTTTAATTGTGCAGGGGCATTTTTTTTTGCTCCTTGTCTTGTATTCATGAGGCATTTTAGTTTGTTTTCGTGGAATTTTTGCCACAAGCCCTCGTTAATTTCCGACCCTGCTGTAGACAATACACATGAAATAATAATAAACAACTATCCCACCTGACTCTGAGGTAAGAAGCTGCAGATCCATTTCAGTCTTACACAGATACCAGCCTTCAGCACATTCAAGGTCAGCTGGAGCACACACGTGTGCTTTATTCTCAGGTGTGCAAGGGTCAAAGGGCTCACAGAGAAAATCAATTTGTGATAGGCCTATATCTGAGAACCAAAACAAGATGCTCTTAAGATTTTAATAATTTAAAACACATTCTGTATAAAATACATTACAATAAAGAAAAGGAAAAATCTTTTTAAACCCACGCCCAATGTTTAAACCCATGAGCCAAGTTCTTAAATAATGTACTCTTTGTATTCAGGCTGGTTTCATATGGTTGTAACCATTTTATAAAGACTCTAAAAATGTTATGTAGTGTTAAACAGTATTTTTTCCCTAACACTTTGAATACATAAGAGTGTACACATGTTAATCATCAAGGATCTGCTCTACATACGCATATAAATGGTTCTACAGCAGTTGGGGTGGTTGAGGTGCTATAGTACCACTACCATATAAAGGACCTGTTAAGCCTAAATTGGTTCTTTGGGGTGGTTAAGGTGCTAAAAAAGTGTATTTCATGAAGATAACAAGGTTCTCAACTTTTGGCCTTATAGGCCCCCCTATTATTCTAGGGCCCCCACATTAATCTTTTTGACCTTAGAAAAGCATAAAAGTGATTCAAAAAAGCTTTTGCCATTGTAGTAAATTTCCATCCATAGTAAACATACATGCCTTGCAAAAGTATTTATACCCCTTCATTTTTTTTTACATTTTGTTACAATGCTGCCTTATGTTAAACTGCTTTAAATTACTTTTTTTCCCACATCAATCTACAATCCATACACCATAATGGCAAAGCAAAAAATGCTTGCAAAGTTATTAAAAATAAAAAATGTGGATCCTTTGCGTATATATTCATACCCTTATCTGGGACAGTTGAAATTTAGCTCAGGAGCATTCAAATTTACATTTACATTTAGTTATTTAGCAGACGCTTTTATCCAAAGCGACTTACAAATGAGGACAATGGAAGCAATCCAAATCAACAAAAGAGCAATGCTCTGACAAGTGCTATGACAAGTCTCTGATTATCTTGCAGTATATGTAGCAAGGTTTTTTCTAATTATACAGTAAAAAAAGAAAACTGATAGAACAGAAAAAGAATAGAGCAAGACAAAAAGAATAGTCTTTTTTTAGAAAAGAAAAAAAGAAAACATAGAAAGTTAGAAAAGATGGATGACAAAAAAAACTAGAGGTGTTTTTTTTTTTTACAAAAGATAGAAAGATAGAAAAGATAGATGACAAAAAATAATAGAGTAGAGATTTTTTTTAAGAATAGAAATAGAAATAGAATAAAGTCAGTGAAAGTGTCACATTGCTTGTAGATGTTACTACACTTTGAGTGAAGTTAACCTGTGGCAAATTCATTTGAATGGGTATGATTTGGAAAGGCACACACGTCTTAATAAAAGGTCTGAACAGCTGAAAATGCATGTAAGAGCAAAAACCAAGCCCTGAGGTAAAACAAACTACCAGTACAGCTCAGAGACAGGATTGCATCAAGCCACACATCGGGGATAAAAATCAGAAAAAAAATATTTAGCATTGAAGGTTCACAGAAGCACGTAGTTTCCGTTAACCGCAATGGAAGAAGTTTGAAACAACCAGGACTCTTCCTAGAACGGCATCCTGTCCAAACTGAGCAATTGATGGAGAAGGGCCTTGGCTAGAGTGGTGACCAAAAACCAGATGGGAAAAACTTATAGACTTATTTCCTGTTTTATAATGTATTATTCTTTTTGTTTCTCTGTATATTACGTTTTTGGTCATAGCTGTATGTATGTATGTATGTATTTTTAATCAATAGATCATTGGCTTATCTATCATCTAGCATCCTTTGTTTGCCTATAGCAGTGTTAACAATAACACATCACTTACAAGCAACAAAAACACTAAGGAAAAGGTTTTAGATTTCATCAAAACTGAAAGTTATTGTCATTTGCTCATTTTGTCCATTATCTGACCCCATAATCACATGTAGAGTGAAGTTGCTCTTCCTGTTTTCTCAAACACCAGACTGTTTTCTGCTGCTGTTAGTAAGTTAGTGTGACATTTCCTGTCTGAAAGTTACAACACAACACATCAAACTAACAGCTTGTATCAAAAGACGGAAACAATGATGACTGAGTAACTTACTCAGATATAGTCTAAAACCATAAAAGTTATGTATTGATATGTGTAGGCTATGTGGGTATTTGTGCACAGAATTTATAGATGCACACACACTGTGGTTTTTAACACCTTTTACCATACCATGTCCAGACCACAATGATGTTGTCACCTGTGACAGAGTGCCAACTGTTTTATCCTGTTTTAAACATATAAATACATACAAACGGTAACATTGCACATACCTCATTGTGTATCTCTAAACGTCACAGACAGGTTTCATGCTGTCAGTCATACAAACATTTAACATGCTTTGGTCTACTGTGCACATGTTCACACAAACCCACACTGCTGCCACATTGCCCTCACTCATGCCTCAATCCCCCAAGCCATCTTATTTTGCTGTTTATACTTACTTTGAAAAAACTCTGGTAGACACAGGATGAAGGTGAGAAAGAAGATGATGCTGAGTTTGAAGGCACCTGATCTTGTCATTGTCAGACTTTTTTAGCATGTCTTCTTCACGACTAACTTGACTAACTCTTGATTACATGAAACGCTTTACCACTTCCTGCCTGTCTTCCTGTTTTGTGTAACTTTGAAAACAGAAAGAGCAAAGACATGTCATGCTGTTAATGTGTTTGCTTGTCTCATAAGGATTTAAATCATTTTAGAAATCATTAATGTAGGGTAATTTTAGTTATATTATAAAATTATAAATAAAATAAATATATTATATTATATTATATTATATTATATTATATTATATTATATTATATTATATTATATTATATTATACAGTTGAAAACAAAATTATTAGCCCCCCTGTGAAAAAAAAAATGTTAGAATATTTCCAATTGATGTTTAAAAGAGCAAGAGAATTTTTTCACATTATTTCCTATTATTTTTTTCTTCTAGAGAAAGTCGATTTCTTATAGTTGCTTGAATAAATAAATAAAAAATAAAATAAAGTTAAAATAAAAAACTCAATATTATTAGCCCTCTTAAGAAATGATTAGTTTGATTAGCTATAGATCAAACCACTGTTGTCCAATGATTGCCAAATTAACCTAATTTGCCTGATTAGCCTAATTAACCTAGTTAAGCCTTTAAATTACTCTTTAAGATGAGGATTAGTATCTTGTGAAACAACTAGTAAAATAATATGCACTGTCATCATGGCAAAGAGAAAATAAATTAGTTTGGACTTGAGAGAAATGATGGAGAAGGATACACGTTTATCAAAGCGTTTTCAATTGATAAGAACTGCAGTGAGATGCATTATCAAGAAGTTTAAAGAGACCAACACAGTGGAGAACAAGACGGGCAGAGGCAGGAAGTAAAAGATTTCAAAAACTTTGGAAAGAAAACTAGTGAGAGAGGTTTCTAAAGACCCAAGAACAACTGCCAAGACATTAGTGAATGACCTAGCCAAGTCTAGAATTGATGTCTCAACGAAGACAGTCACTAGAGCCCTGCACAGGAATGAACTGAGAGGTTGCCGACCAAGAAAGACTCCACTTCTGAAGAAGAGACACCTCCAAGCTAGAATGAAGTCTGCTAAGGACAACCTGGGGGAATGTAACGCATACTGGAAACGTGTCCTTTGGTCAGATGAGACAAAACTAGAGCTTTTTGGCCATAAAGATGTTGCCTATGTTTGCAGAAAGAAGGGAGAGGCATTCAACCCCAAGAACACTGTTCCTACAGTGAAACATGGTGGTGGGAGTATAATGCTGTGGGGATGTTTCAGTGCGTTTGGAACTGGGAATCTCGTCAGGGTTGAAGGAAACGTGAAAAAGGAAGACTATAAGACGATTTTGAAAGACAACCTCAGACAGTCGGCAAGAAAACTTGGTTTGGGTCGACATTTTGTCTTCCAGCATGATAACGACTCAAAGCATACTTCACTTCTGGTGAAGAAATACCTCCAAATGAGCAAAGTGAGTGTACTTGACTGGCCTGCACAAAGCCCAGACTTGAATCCAATAGAAAATCTGAGGGGCACACTAAAGTCCAGAGGTTGTGCCAGAAGACCAACAAATCTGGAGTAGCTTGAGAGATTTGCTAAGGAAGAATGGGCTGTCATTCCTCAGGAGACATGCTTGAAATTTGTTGAGAACTACAGCAAATGACTAAAGGCTGTTATCAAGCAAAAGGGATACATTATTGACAATTAACATCAGAGGGTTAATAATTTTGATTAGTAGACTTTTTCAAATTCTTGGTTATACATTTATTTCTATTTGTATTACAATCCCTAAAAGCTTCCTGAATAAAGTATTATGTTTGAAAATGCTGTGTTGATAAAATCGTCTTTCTGTTAAACAAAACCTGGGAGTTATTTTAAAAATAATTAAAAAATTTTTAAGGGGCTAATAATTTTGTCCTCAACTGTATTGGATGTCATGTTTCATTAATTTGAAGGGATAGTTTTCCCAAAAATGAAAATTCTGTCATTAATTAGTCACCCTCATGTCGTTCCAAACCTGCAAGAGGGCAGTGAAAAGAAGAGAAGAACTGTTGAATAAAGTTGTTATTTTTGTTTTCTTTGCTTTGTAAAATTACGTTTGAGCCACTGATGTCACATGGACTATTTTAGCGATGCAACATTCTGGGTCTGGGAACATTTCAGTTACATTGTTGTCTATGGAGGGTCAGAAAGCTCTTGAATTAGTGTCCATAATTAAAATGATTCATTTCTAAAGGCAAATCAATACAACGGGTGAAAATCAGACTCATCAAGCAGCTTCATTTATCTTATCATGCTAGTAAGTTGTTCATATACAGTTACAGTCAAAATTATTCAACCACCTTGACCTTCAACAAAGGCATTAGTACACTGTTAGAGAAAGTTTATTAATAGACATTTGAGTGATTCTAAGAATGTAACATTGCTGAATCATGATAAAATTAAAATTGGCTCCAAAACCTATTCAACCCCCAAAAGTCAAATTTGCGCAGAATCATTTATTGTTTATAACAGCCAATAAATGCTGCCTGTAAGCACTTTTGTCATCTTCAAATTCAATCAAATATTGTCAATGAGAATTAAATCTGGAGACTAACAGGCCACTCAAGTACATTCTATGAAACCTGAACCAAGCATGAGTAGAGTTGGATGTATACTTTTTGACGATTGTCCTGCAGGAAAGTCTGCTGATCATCAGCTTTTCACCAAAGGCATCACAATTATTGCCAAAATGGCCTGATACTTCAAAGAATCCATGATGTTCTTCATACATAAGTTTTGCCTTTTTTGCACCAAACATATTGCTGATCTATGAAACATTCTTCTAGAACTCCACAGGTCTATCCAAATGAATTTTAGCATATATTCAGATTGGCCTTTTTGTTCTTCTTGGTCAAGAGTGGCATTTGGCAAGATGCCCCAACTCTGCATTGAAATGTTTTTCCACCTTTCATTGGGTCATCTTGAAAGTCTTTGGTTGTACATTCATTTTTTTTCCTCAGTTGTTCTGATCAAACATTTTATGATATTGTGCTTCAACCTCAAAGTTTTTCTGGTACAACATATTTTAAACTAAGCAGTAAGACTGCCAGCTATGTCTCTAGGAACTTTTAATGTTTTGGAAATCTTCATATAGTCTTAGACTTTCTAAAGTACTAAAATTATTTCTTCTCTATATTTTGTGAGATCTCTGTTGACTTCAGTACATGCATGGGTAAATGCTGTTTTCTAATAGAGTTTCTAAAGCAGTGGTTCTCAAAGTGTGGTACAAGTACCACTAGTGGTATTCAGGTACCCTCTAATGGTACGCAGAGGAATCACAAAATTAAATATAAATTAATGTTAAAACACAATGTTAATTTAATCTTTATTTGAATAAAGTTTAAGTGCAGTACAGGTTTTATTCAACTTTAAGGTACAACACATTTTAATTGAATCATTATTATTATTATTATTTTTTTTTGATTTACCTGTTTGTAAGCACTGTGCAGTGTTGATGTTCAAATAGTGTATTTACAATGTTAAAGTGGCTAACAACAGTAAATATTCTTAGGAATAAAACCGCCTCATTTTTGAAACGTGTGGAGCTGTAGCTGAATAGTTAGGCCTACAACGCTATACTGTATTTTAATGTTGGTCGTTATGGTGGTACTTGGAGAGCCAAATGGTTTCTGAGGTTGTACTTGCTATAAAAAGTTTGCGAACCACTGTTCTAAAGGTGTTCTAAATTGTGTTTTAAGACAATTTTGTTCCCCACCATACAAATAAGTGACTAAATAAACAGCAATGTTGAATAGGAGTTGAATAATTACATAGCTGTTATTAATAAAAATCCTAGAACTCAAAAATATTACATTATATATTGACATTATCACTTTTAATATGCCAGTAATCTGTTATAGATGCGAATTTGATACATTTCTGGATCTTCAGAAAAGCTTGTATTTGTAAAGTACTGCAGTTTTTGGGGGTTGAATAATTTTGATTGCAACTGTATTAATTTAGTAGCATGTTGACTATGATTCATTATTTTTTTTAAAGTTAAACTGGTTGAACAAAGCAAAATCAGAATCATTCCAGGTACCCTTTGGTGCCCACATCCATAAACTCTTGGCAGAATGAGTGTGTAAGGTTGTGTGTGATAGAGCCTGACGGACATTCCTGCTGCAAAGCAAACAGGTTTGATCAGGGAAAGGATTCAGGAACATTCAGTTATCGTGGCAGGGCAGAAGGAAGGTTCTCATCAGGACCCACACTGGGATTAGGAGAGCTCTCAGCACCAAGCACCTTATCAGCATCATCCAGTGAGCTGACTGTAGTGGACTACTGCTGCATTTAAACCCCTTGAGCTGTATTTGAACTCTCACTGTTAAAATCCACGACAAAATATGAGGAAAACACTATACCGTTCAAAAGATTGGGGTTTTTAATGATTTTGGAAAATGCCTAATGCTCGCAAAATGATAAATAATAATAAAAAAAAACGAGTAAAATATAGAAATATTGTCAAATATTATTACAATTCAAAATAATTATTTCTATTTTAATTTATTTCAAAATATTATTTATGCTTGTAATGCCAAAGCTTTTTTTCGCAGCCATTATAGTTTTCAGAGTCACATGATTCTTCAGAGATTTGATGCTTGAGACACGATTACTATCATTGTTAAAAACAGTTGTGCTTAATATTTTTGTGAGTTTTTGCAACATTATCCACCTTAATTTTCAATGCGGAAGTATTTCCGGTTGGTTAGCTGCTATAAGGAAATTAGGAGAAGAATAACAACATGTAGTAAACGGTAAAACTGTTACCACTGTGTTCAATTAAGATAATACAAAAAAATAACATAGTAAGACACTAATTTGCTATATGAAGCAACAAAACAAGCTGTTTTGTACAGCTAAACACACACGCACATGCACACACAGACACAAACACAGAAAGAAGTCGGAGATCTCTGCACACACACAGAAACATTCAGGTTTTTCAACTTTATTAATAATAGCCTATTGGATCGGTACATATTACTCAGCAATGACGTGGTAAAATCGCTGTATTTTAACTATACAGTTTCATTTTCTGAAGAGAGACGCGCAGGCACTGGTAACTCACACACACACAACTGTCATCTTTGCCTCTCTCGTTTGATAGTTAGTTCATTAAAATAAATGTTATAATTCTTTCATTGAATGTTTAGAAGCAGGCAGAATGCTAGAGCCAATGAGCTGTAACTGACGAAAATAATTCATTCTGTTCAAATATTGAGCTGCAAACAACATTATGCTGGCAAATGACCATGGTACACTCTTAAAAATAAAGGTGCTTCATAATGCCATAGAAGAACGTTTTTTTATCTAAATGGTTTCATTAAGAACCTTTAACATCTGAAGAACATTTCTGTTTCACAAAAAGTTTGTGGTGAAAGTAAGTTCTTCAGATTATAAAAAGGTAGGAAAGAGATGGTTCTTTAAAGAACCTTTGACTGAATGGTTCTTTGTGAAACCAAAAATGGTTCTTCTATGGCATCACAACCTTTATTTTCAAGAATGAATAAGCAGGATAATGCATGGCCAAGAACCATTTGATGCAAAGTTATAATTGAATGCATCCTTGCTAAAAAACAAAACAAAAAAACATACTGATACATTCCTTTTCATAAGGAAAGAATAAATTCATTAAAAGCAACGCGTTAAAGGACTATTAAATATCAAAGTTGTATTACAGTAGTGGTTATTCAGTGCTTTTCCACCAAATTATTACTAATTATAAAATAATTATAAATTCTACAATTAATATAGCATGCGAAACTTTAAAATTCAATATTTTATATCTGAAAACACTAGTTATTATCCACCTTTTTCTTCAACGCTTAAACCTGCGAATGAGACCTCCGGTTCATTAAACGCTATAGAGAAATATTGAGAAGAATAAGAACATGCAGTAAACAGTAAAACTGTTTGCACTACAAACCATTGTGTTCATAATTAAGATAATACATTAAAATAATCTGGTAAGACAAACCAATATGCAATATCAAGCAGCAAAATTAGCTGTTTTGTACACCTGAAAATAGCTGGATGCGGATGAGACCGAAGCCAGACGCATACAATTTTAGTGGCTGTGTCCACGCTTATGGGGAAAAAATGGTGGATAAAGCATGTGGAGCTTTAATATTTTATGTCTGAAAACCCTAATTATTGTAAAGTAACATCATTCCAAATTTTGCTGCTTGGGCTTTTCTCAGATAGGGAATTAGATGTTTTAAATCTGTCACTCAGGAGCTCCACACAAACTTGCTCACTGTCATATTTAAGTCTTTTGATTTCAGCTTGTGACCTATATAAGAGAAACCTGTGTAATGTATTCATGATGGGTCATGAATTTTACTCATTTCCTTTTACTTTCAAATGGATGGATGATAATACTCCCTCTGTCAGCAATCTAATGATCTTGACTGCTGCACCTACAGTAAGAATGTATTATGCATGTGAAGTGTCATGAGAAGTGAGTTTTTTTTCTTTGAAACTTTAAAACTAGTCTGGATCTTGACAACCATCTATACAACATATGTGCAATATCCACTAGGTGGAGTTACTGTCTTTCACCCCCTAAAAGTGTAGTACAGATAAGATTGATTATTGGTATTTGATTATTGAACAGTGGCGAGCTTCTTCTTCACCACGTATGAACTGTTTGTCACACAATAATACGTGGAACTTCGATTTGAAAGTGCAACTTTTGTATCTAAATGGACAATCATAACTAAATTCATACAAAATGAAGTAACTCTCCTTTAAATAAAGTTACAACATGAAGTGAAAGTCCGTTTTCAAGCATGAGTTAGGCTTTTACATAGTTAAGATTCTACTTAGAAACGCACTGTTACAGCTTTGAGGGCTAGTCTTTACTCCACGCCTTTTCATCCAAAAGTGAATCACGCGA
Organism: Cirrhinus molitorella; assembly: GCA_033026305.1. NCBI lineage: Eukaryota > Metazoa > Chordata > Actinopteri > Cypriniformes > Cyprinidae > Cirrhinus > Cirrhinus molitorella. The sequence continues at coordinate 14,466,425 of CM065120.1, read as the reverse complement.
TTATAATCAGAGTTTAAAGAGCCAGTCTCTGTTCAACTGCTAAATGTGTAATTTACATCCGAAACAAGCGATAAGAGCAGCTATTATCCCGCCAGGTAAGAGAGCTCATTTCATGCGCTGTGATGTGGGGTTATTTTGGGTGACAGCCGAAGTCCATTAGACTTACGTGCAGCTACAAGTTCGCAGACAGTAATGCGGTAAAAGGGAAATGAATCAGCCCATAAACGCTTTTAAAATGCGGTCTCATTCAGCAGGAAAGCACGGGGTTCAGACTGGCCTGCGAGTGCCGATAGTTTTGCTAAAAAGATTCGATAAATTAATGAACTGAAAGTTGTTTCATGTGCACGACGAATATTTCCTGCTTGGTCCAGCTCTTCTGGCCAAGGAAGTACAGAGGGGTGGGTTTTGTTGATATACTTAACAGGAAACGAAAGTGTTTTGGAAAGTGTGTTGGAAAATACATAATTATATATTTATCTTAAAGTTTCGCGCATGTGTGTTCACAATGGCAGGCAAACAAGTTTATCACAATAGAAGAGCGTGGAGCACAAGTACATGCACTTACAACAGTATTGGAAAGTCTACAGCTTAAATATATTTGAGCTATTTTCGAATTTCATAGAAATGTTTCTTTAAAAAGGGGGTAATTTAATCTGTTTTCGTATAATCTAAATCCATGGATTCACGAAGACATGAGGCAAATCTTCTGTTATTCTGTTGGTTAAGCTTTGGATTTCCTGGGAAACATTTTTTCTAGTTAGAGACGTTTAAGGGTAAAAAAGGTCTAGATGTATACATTCTTAGTGACAAGTCATACAAGTATACATCACTGTGGACAGATTTCAGGTGGATTGATATAGGAGATGAGGAAAAGAAAATAGTTGCATACAAGATACACCCACAGAAGCCCATGTTTCCAGAGCCCTGTGTTTGTATTTTTAATTAGTGTCTGACTATGACCCAGCACTAAAGATAGAACAGAGACAGCAGAGAAACAAGAAGAATGGAGATGTGCAGCATGTCCTTGCATTTGTTTGTTTTTTGTCCTTTATGATGTGCTCCTTGTTTAAGCAGCAGTGTTTCTCCTCTTGTGTTGGTACAGGCTGTGCAGTAGGAAAACAAACAAAATTGTTCAAGCGTTTTTACACATTAGTGGGTTAGCTAAGTCATAATGAAATATTATTAAAATATTGCAGTGCTTGTTATAAATGAATCATAAAATGTATATGCCATCTAATCATTAATCCAAACATTTGCTGCATGCCAATTTGCATACTATCCATCCTAAATAGTATTCAAAATAAGAATCGGTGTCCCAAATCATAGTGTGCTGAAATGAGTATTATACCATTGTAAAAGGATGGTTTACTACAGGGGTGCCCAATCTCGGAGGGCCAGTGTCCTGCAGAGTTTAGCCATGACTTGCCTCACCACACCTGCTTAGAAGTTTCTAGCATGCCTAGTAAGAGCTTGATTAGATGGATCAGGTGTGTCTAATTGGGGTTGGAGCTAAACTCTGCAGGACACCGTTGGGCACCCCTGGTTTACAGATCCAGCACACTCTAATGTGTGCCACAAATTACCCACAACCCACTGCGTGTTGGACGAGGATTTGACTAGAACTAAAAACACAAATGAAGTGTTGAAAAATGATAAACATGGTAGATATGAGACAAGTAGAGAGTTTTAGGAAAAGGGGTTTGAGTGATTAATAATCAACATCTAATCTGATTAAAAAAATTATTTAATGTTATCCGTGTTTCACCTGCAATAACACTGTGAACATTTATGAAGATACATGTGGTCATTAACTTTTAACACATGACAGGTGTTCTCGGTATGAAAGGTACACAACTTGCAGATAAACATGCTACTTTAATTTCTCTCCAGTACAGTAGGAAATTCAATTAAATGAAATGTGGAGGATGTTAACTGTGACAGTGATTGACTGGGCAGTTTAAACAATGATGGGATACAAGCTTACTAACAGAGTGGTCTGTTAAAGGCACTATTATAATGAAGTAGTGCTGTACGTCCAAAATAGTGGCAAATATGGCTGCAAAGTATGGAAGCCATTTCTGCCACTGGATAAAATGAAAAAAGGTAATTGTAATGTTTTATTTGACAATTATTATTTTTTTCTCAGAATTGTATGATATAAACTTGAAATTGTGAGATTTATACTCACAATTCTAAGAAATAAAGTTACAATTTTGAAAAATAAAGTCAAACTTGAAATTGTGAGAAAAAACTCAGAATTGCAAGATTTAAACTTGTAATTCTAACGAATAAAGTCGCAATTCTGTGAACAAGTCAGAATTGCAAGATTATTTATTAATAATAGTGTTTTTATTTCATAGAATTGCAAGTTTATACCTCACAATTCTGACTTTATTACACAAAATTGTTATTAAGTTATTAAGTGAGAATTGTAAGTTTATGTCTCAGTTTTGAAAAAAAAGTCAGAATTGCGCAATATAAATGCACAATTGTGAGAAATAAGTCTGAATGGCTGACTCTATGAGGATTATATCCCGCAATTCTGACTTTATATCTCACAATTCTGACTTTATAACTCACAATTGCAAGTTTATATAATGCGATTTTAAAAAGCTCACAGTTCAGAAAAAAGTCTTTATAACTCTTTATAACTTCATTACTCACAATTGTGAGTTTATATCTCAGTTCTGAAAAAAAGTCAATGTAAATGCGCAGTTGTGAGAAAAATATCTGAATTGCGAGTTTATATCCCACCATTCTTTATATTCACAATTCTGACTTTATAACTCGCAATTGTTTAAATGCCGCAAAAGTAAGAATTGCAAGGTTTATATTATATTTTTTTAGAACTGCCAATTTATATCTCACAATTCTGACTTTCTTCCTAAGAATTGTGAGATAAAAAGTTGTAATACCTTTTTTTTTTTTTATTCAGTGGCGGAAACGCACTTCCATAGCAGCGTGAACAGACTTACATTGACATTAATTGACATGCTGACATAAAGCTCAGTGACTCCAAAAAGATCCATTCAGTTTTGTTCACTGATATGTAGAATTTGCAGTTAGTCACAATTATCTTTTCATTGTATGTTCTCTGGGGTGTAAATCGGCTTCCACTATTTTGATCATTGGCCTTCTCTGCAGGTAACATTGGTACACCGGTTAGGCGAGCATATTTTTATTGTGCTATGAGTGAGTCAGTGAATCATTCATTCAGCTGATTTTTTTTTATAACACATTCATAAATGTTGATCCGCAGATTACCGTTCATGGACAAGTTTTGTTCATTTTTGTTTACAAAAGAGGTATTTTATTTAGCCAATGGCAGGCTTGCTTCCACACTTCTGGACTGAACCCTAGTTCAATCTTTACAAATTATGTAAAATTCAGTGCTCTAAAAAATTCTATAATTCCAATTTTTGGGCAAAATTTTGGCCCTTTTCTGTTCTTTTCAGCATTAGATCCATATAGAAATGGTGTACTGAATCTGTAGTAGAATCTTGTCTAGTCAACACAAAGCCCAGACCTGGACCTCACTGAACACCTTTGAGGTGGTTTAGAATGCAGACTGCAAGCCAGAGCTCATCAGCCAACATCAGTGCTTGTCTCTACTGTGTGTGAATTGAAACAAATCCCCACTGCCATGTTCCAACATAGTGCAAAGCCTTTCCAGGGAAGTGGAAGCTCTAGCAGTTAAGGAAAGAAGAATTTCTTATCAATGCCAGTGGTTTTGAAATTAAAGGTCAAGCACATTGGCGCAGTCTTCAGCTGTCCACATACTCATAGCCATATGTTAATAGTAATCTAATCAATGTGTTTTCAAACTCTTCTCCTATCATCCTCTGAGCTCCTCGGGATTTGTTGATTTCTCACTGTGTCTGTCTGTGAAAAGAGAGATTAATAAATCATAGCAGATGAATTATGGATTGAAGTGGATTCAGCCTTGGAAGTTCTATATAAAGGATGGACTGCTGGATTATTACATCATTGGAAAATGTGTTTGTAGAACACGTGCATTGAAAACCCATGGCTTGAAAAAAGATTTGAAGTCTATACAGCATAATATATAATGGTAATAATATGATAATGTATTTCTTATCCTCCTAGATATAGCTTCTGAAACGTTATTTATTTTGTCAACCTTACTGACAGAGTATAGAGTGCATACATAAGCACCGTAGTGTTGCAGCACTGGACAAAATATATTTTAACTTAAACCTGAACTAGCAGCCCCTGCTCTATTAGGTTCCTCCAGATCCAGTATGGCTGCTGCAAACGCTGGACAGATGTGCAGCCATTATGGCTCATGTTTTCCTCCATGACAGCTCATGACTAATCTGTCCCAGTGGGCTCTGCTCTGCACCGTGTTACATACAAAACGCTACCTAATGTATGCATTATTATTGTTCGGCACAAATTGCCAGTTCCAGTGCTTCCTGTTTAGACATACTGTAGCATTCACGCTAATATTTTGTTTAGCTAAGGCATTGTTCCCCAAAGTTTAGCTTCCATCTTAGAAGTTGAAAGCAGTTTGTATGCAGTTTTAGCCTGCATCATCATTTGCCTGAGTGGTTTTATTCAGTAGGTCACTGCAGCAGTGGATGTACTTCGTCCTCTGGAGTCAGATTCATTCTCTCTCTCCCTCTCGCATTCCCTCTCTCTGATCAATTCAGCAGGCTTTAAGGTGACCTTTGTGGAGGAATGTTGGTGCGTTTGGCCCTCTGCATTTGTTCAGTCATCAAAAAGGTGGTTCAATAGAGCAGACAGTTGCTCAATAGACCCGCTTTGCATTGTACAGACTGTATTTCACAGGGCAATCTGAGACTCTGTGGCTTTCTTTATGAAATATCTTCATGGATTTCTTCCTTGTCAGGTTTGGGTCTAAAAATTCAGCCCTGATTATTGTTGCACAAAGGAAGACCATGGTTTTCTTAGAACTTTGGCCTTGTGGTTAGTACATATTCTCGGACAATGGAGGTTTGAATCTGGCTTGCAATATTAGTTTCAATATTAATAGTTTCCTGTCCTTTCTCCACACATCTTTTACAAAGATGGCAAGAAAGTGTTGAATTGATGGTTAGTGCATGTGCTCTACAACACTGAGTTTTGGTTCTCATGTGTTCCAATTTGGCTGCTAAATAAGATTTTACCTACCTGATCTCATGACGAAAACCAGCCTGTGGGAACTTTTTCGCAAGATGCGAAATACGTACCAATAAACAGTGTTGGGGAAAGTTACTTTTAAAAGTAATGCATTACAATATTACGTTACTTCCTTTAAAAAGTAACTAATTATGCTACAAAGTTACTTTTAATGAAAAGTAATGCATTAGATTACTTTTGCATTACTTTTTGAATCTGGAAAGGGCTTGCTTGTTTGTTTTTAATATAAAAAGTTAGATTTTCAGCAAATGTAAAAGCCCTTTCGCACCAAAAAGTGAAATGAAGAAGCCTAAGGCTGAAGGAAAAGTAAATTCATGTCTGTACAGTAGAACTGTTGGAAAAGAAAGTTCAACACTCTTCAGCAACGAGAAAAATATGCACAAATGTTAGTTAATCTAACGTAAGTAGTATGGTTGAATTGGATCAACAAAGGTCAGCAGCAAAGACACTGGTTAATAAAATGGGATTAAATGCATAAAGGAAACAAAAAGTAACTCATATATTTTCTTGTAAATGAAAAAGTAATGTTACTTTACTAGTTACTTGAAAAAAGTAATCTGATTACGTAACTTGCGTTACTGGTACTGCTTTACCGCCAATAAGTACATATCACTGCAGTTTCCAACAGAAATGAACACTAGAGGTGGTAAAACAGTGAAACTTGTAATCATTTTCGCACACGGTTATGATTACAGTTCCATATGTTTTGCTTTACGGACGTAACAAGCTTACTCCGTAGCTCAGCCGGCACGGAATTGGACTTGGATGCAGAATCCTTGGCTGCGAATTCCGTGAAAAATATGACTCCTGATGAAAGAGCTGAAAGTTGAGAGATCAAAAAACAAGCTAAAATGGCATGCTTGAGATTGCGTTTTTACGTCACATTCGCTTTTGTTCATACTATCGGGTAGATTTTGGTGTAGTGCAGATGTTATGTTATTTTAAAATGTCACAGAGCATTAGAGTTACAGCGCCACTCAACAGACATTTTAAGTCAGAACTGTGGTGACGCATACAAAACCAAAGTATTTCCAAATGTTGTGTATTTGCGAAATAAATCCCAGAGGTACGTTTTCGTCATGAGATCAGATTGGACTTTACAGTTCATTGAAACAATTATAAAATGAAAATGAATAAATAAATAATAAATAACGAATTGCCATAAATATTAGTTTGGTCATTTAACTGAAAAATACAGTTATAATCATTATCATTGTATTAGTTGACTTACATACTTAATTATTTATATGACTCTGAAATATATATTTTTTTTATTTATTTTGATTTTATTTATTAATAATAATAATAATAATAATAATAATAATAATGCAGTATCCGTCTGCCACACACATGGTTTCCGAGAGCATGCTTGAATTTCCCCACCTATTGATGATGAGTGTTGCACTTCTTCTGAAACATAAAGAGAAATTTGTGGGTGTTTTGTTGGTGGGGTTGACCAAATCATGCAGCTCTAATTATACATTTCCCAAAACCATCAACCCCCCACTTCTCTTGTTGTGTCATTTCCTGTCATCTCTTCACATATCAACATAAAGGTGGGCAAAAGGTGCCAACCTGGGGGTTGATGCATGTGCTTAGACACATTAAAGTTTGGGTAAGGCAATATTAAATATGTGTTCAGAGTTTATCACTCCATGGAAAAATATGTTTTTAACCACCCTGCCAAATTTGAATGATAAAAAATAAAAACGTCAAGTAAATAAAATAGGCAGCAGCTATTTGCACTAAGTGTCAGTGAAAAGTGCAAGTAGCGACAGATTCTATTTACGTTATTTATAATAACGTAAATAAATAAATAAATAATTGCCTTTGCATGGACTTTAAGCTGTGGTGCTTGTGTTTGAATGCTGTTCTCCACTGTTGTGTTAATAAATGTAACAAAAAGACCACAACTAAAATTAAAACATATGTTCCATCAAACTGACTTTACATAGATGTCAATGTTTTTATCCATAAGTGACATTTTCCAGCTGCACATCCAACATATGGCATGTTTTTGTAGCTGTGTGTCTCATGTTCAATCCTGATTTGCTTACATGTACACAGATAAAGTTTGAGTTTAGTATATGCAGTATTACAAATCATTATATTGTGGTTTGTATGTTCATTTGTTAATCGGTGCTTCTCAGTGGATTGTGGACTGAAATGCAGACAAGGGACAGATGATAAAAGATGGCAGGGAGCTGTCTAAACACACCAGTCCCTGTCAGTGCAGATGGAGGCTGAATGGCAGACTGAAAGAGGAAAGGGATTTTCTTGGCATTAAAATCTTTCTTTTCTTGGCAAGAGCTCTCTCTTTGCTGGTTGTGAAGGTCCAGGGGCGGAAAATTGGCTTCTCAGACTCACAGATGGTCTAAGCCTCGGTCTACACATCCACACGCACACGCACACGCACACGCACACACAAATTTAGAGTTTTTGGTGCACTGTTGAAGTTTTCATTTGCCAGTAAATGTTTGTCAGCTAATCTTGTCATCAAGTGGGTATTACACAAGAGTGTCTGTCAAAATTATGCTTGTATTCTCATGTAAGCTGACCTCACACCACAGAATTTTGACCTCTTGAGTATGTGTGTTTGAAAAAGTGTCAACGCTGTCATTGCATTCAGTATGTGAACATATGGAGGGAGCAAAGCATGAATATGCACACACATGCATACGGTGAGCGCATGCAGGCCTTGTCTCAGATTTTAGATGACACTGTGTTGCCAGGCAGCTTTTTTCTGCACACCTGTACTATCTTTATTAATATATTTTTCTCAGCCGAGAGGCCTGTGAGGTCCCAGCTGACAGTATTATCAGAGGACTAAAGTACTTGAAGTACTTCACTACAGTTGAGTAACTGAATACTTTTACTCAATTGCATTTCTAAGAAAATGAGATATAAGTATGTGCTTTTATGGTAATTGTGATGTAAATCTGTCCTTATTAAAGTAGTTCTGTAGGTCTTACTGAGGTGAGTCATTCGAATGAATCAGGGATGAATGACCACAAAAAAGCATCTGTTCAGACACCACACATATGGTGATGAAGACAAACTTAACTTGAGTGCAACACGGCTGGTGATCAGTCTCTATTTTCAACTGTCAGCTATAAAATCTGCAATGCAGAATTTTACGTCTATCAATTTTAATGTTTCAGGATATTGTCTCACTTTAACACCTGCTGTGCTAGATTGTTATATAATTGAGAAATATTTTTTTTTCAAAGTTACATGACTTTTGCTGTGTTACTTTATTTTAGTAAGTCTTTCTCTGCAAGCTTATGAAAAATCAAGCCACTCAGATTTCAGATAATATTTCTTATTATAATGGTCATCCAGCCTGGTCATAACTGGTGAGCAAGCTGGTTTTAGGGTTTTTTGACCACTTTAACTAGTCAGGCTTGGAGACCAGCTGGAACAACCAGCTAAAACCAGCCTGGCCAGGCTGGGAGACCAGCTTGACCAGCGTAGCCAAGCTGGGAGACCAGCTAAACCAGCTACTTTCAGCTTAAACCAGCTAAGGTCAGATAATTTGTACTGATAATTTAAAGACAAACAACTTTTGTGGTTGTTAAAAAAAGTATGTTTCATATAGCAGATGAAAGTGAAAGTGAATGCACACCATGAACATCCATATTTGTGCAGTACCCGCTAGCAGTTCGGTGGGTCTCCCCCTAAGTCGTGGTATTGGAGGGTGGAAGAGAATGCTGGTCATTCACTCCCCCCACCTACAATTCCTGTCTCTAACCATTGTACAATATGTTATTATTAGCTATGTTTCCATCACCCTGTTTTATGCCAATTTTGAAGCATCACATCAGAAACTAGCGTAAAAATATGCACAGCATCTGAAATGTGGTTATGGTCATTCTTAAATGACCATGCAAAGTCTGTAGTCTCTGTCTTACAAGACCGCGTTCCCAAACAGCAGGCATCCACCTCTGAAAGCAATGACTGCCTTTTTTGTGTGTCTTTTGCTTGTTCTGAGGCGCAAGTAATTTATTATATATGAAAATGATTATATCAGTAGCATTTTGTACTTTTCTTAGTAGTTTCCATTACCCTTCAAATTGCACAAATTGAAATTGCGAACTGAAAATACGTCCAATGAAAACGTCAATTTCACAAAAACTCCCATATATTGCAAAAAAGTTTTAATGCTCACATGAGGTGGATTTTTCGAGGCAATTCGAAAAAAGAATATATCACAAAATTGTAATTGAAACTGGTGTACGTAAAAGTCACATGATCATTCTTTAATATACTATTACCTTCAAGAAAAACCTTGTATGTGACCACTCTTAAGTATAAGGGCTTTCCTTGCCATTAATGCTTGGACAAGCTCTTATTTACTCTGCATTATAGCAGCTTCACTAAAGATACATGCAAACATCTCCTATGATTAAAAATAATGGCTAATGCGATGGCTGCTGTACATGTAAACCTACCAACATCCGTTTGCCATTACTTATTTTAAGAGGAAAAATTGCATTTTGGTCACATAAGATACTAGTTTTTTCATTATATATAATGGTAATTTATCAGGGAGTAACAATTTTGTTCTCTTTGACTCGTTAGATTGAAATGATGCTCATTTGCAAATGTTCTATGCAGCATAAATTTACAATTCACAACTTTGGATAGAAACCCAGCTATTAAAATATGACTTAATGCGTCAGTTGCATCAGTTCACTGCCTTTCACGCTTATACTTTCCTATGGTTTCAAGCTGCATTTCCATTATTTTTCAGATTGCAAATTCAAATTCATATTCAGTTAGCAAATTGAAATGGCGATCAATTTTGCAAAAAATACCATATGTCACAAAAAGTTATTGCGCTTGCATGAGGTGGTTTTTCAGGCAATTCAAAAAAGGAATATTTCGCAAAACTGAAAAAAAAAAGTTTTTTTTTTTTGCATTTACAGCTCGTAAAAGGCTGTACTATAACCTTCAAGAAACACCTCGCCACTCTCAGTATAAGAGTCTTTCCTTGCCATTAATGCTAATAACCCCATATTTACACTGCACATGTCTGCAGCACAGTACAGCTCCGACACAAGCACTGGAGCTGACTGTAGTCAATGCTTGTGTTTATATGACGTTACAGAAGAAGCTCTCCATGCTGCTTTGCTAAAGATAAAGTCTATGTCTCTTTCAATTAAAATAATGGCTAGTGCCATTATTTGTGCCTTTTCCTCATAAACCTACCATCATGACTTATCACAAGAGGAAAAAATTAAGTTTTAGTTGCATAACATATTGGTTAGATTAACATGGTTAATAGAAACGTCTTGGTTACGTATGGTAACCCTCGTTCCCTGATGGAGGGAACGGAGACGTTGTGTCGAAGTGACGACTAGGGGTCGCTCTTGAGAGCCCGAATACCTCTGACAGCTTTGAGAAAAGGCCAATGAGAATTGGTATGCAGTATTTGCATAGCCCGCTCCGCCCCGGAGATCCGGGCATAAGAGGGGGGGGCTAGGCAACACTCATTGTTCTGATCTGAGGAGCCGAAGCACCCGGCTACACTCAGAGGCGGTCCGAGGTTGTGGCAAGGGGGACACAACGTCTCCGTTCCCTCCATCAGGGAACGAGGGTTACCATACGTAACCAAGACGTTCCCCGTCTGTCGTTCACGTTCGACGTTGTGTCGAAGTGACGACTAGGGGTCCCAGTTGAAAACGCCACAACCAGCGGACCGCGTCACGAGTGCATGGAGTGCAAATATTAACAGGTCTTGCGTGTTAGATAAATGTCACTCACCTCTACGTGACCTTCCAATGCCCAAGAGCTTCAGCCAGCCTTTCCTCACCTTTGGTTGAACATCTTGGAGAACATTGGGCCAGTGTCCGTCCTCCCCGGGGGGGGATGGGCACTACGGAGACCACACCCTGCCCGGAGGGAGGTATTTGTGTGGAGAATACACTTGAGGGCTCGCACTAGGGGAGCACAACAAGGGGACGATCCTGAGGCAGGCTCCGCATGAGGAGAGACTGCTGAGCTCAGGGTCGGAGACAAGTTTTGTCTTAAGGGAAACACCGCATCTCTGGGAGTATAGGTGGAGATACACACATGGGGCCGCATTAGGAGCCACTACATGTGGGGCACCAACCTAATATGAGAGTTCACAAGAGGCAACCTAACCTCATATTAGATTCTGATAGCTAGTTCCTCCGCTGAACATAGCTACGTTGCGGGTGCAACATGATGGAAATTGTCGTTCAGGGTTCACGCCAGGAAACTTACTGAACTGGGGAAGCGTCATCACCCGTGGGGAACGACGCTTCAGCAAGCTTCTACACCGTGTCAGCTTCAGGAGTTACTGGGCTTGCGTTCAGGACTCCCGAAGAGACTGGTTCTACACGCAGATTGTAGAACCTGGCAAACGTGTTAGGTGTAGCCCAACCTGCAGCTCTGCAAATGTCTGTTAAAGAGATCCCGTTTGCCAGCGCAACCGACGCTGCGACGCCCCTGGTGGAGTGGGCGTGCACCCCCAGCGGGCAGGGCACCCCTGTGGCCTGGTAGGCCAAACGAATCGCATCCACAATCCAGTGGGAAATTCTTTGTTTGGAGACAGCTTTCCCCTTCTGCTGTCCTCCAAAACAGACAAAGAGCTGACTCGACCGTCTGAAGCTTTCAGTACGTTCCAAGTAAATGCTCAGGGCACGGACTGGGCATAACAAGGAGAGGTTGGGGTCGCCTTCCTGAGAAGGGATAGCTTGCAGAGTGACCACCTGGTCCCTGAAGGGAGTGGTGGGCACTTTGGGCACATAACCGGGCCGGGGTCTCAGGATAACGTGAGAGTTAGCCGGCCCGAATTCGAGGCACGAGTCACTGACGGAGAGGGCTTGGAGGTCTCCCACTCTTTTGATCGATGTGAGCGCAGTCAGGAGAGCCGTCTTTTGGGAGAGAGCACTGAGTTCGACTGACTGGAGCGGCTCAAAGGGATCTGACTGTAGGCCCCGGAGGACCACAGACAGATCCCAAGAGGGGACAAGGCGCGGTCTGACGGGGTTCAGCCTGCGTGCACCTTTAAGGAATCGTATAACCAAATTGTGCTTCCCAACCGATCTACCTTCCACCAGGTCGTGGTTAGCGGCAATAGCGGCTACCTGGACCTTAAGTGTTGAAGCAGAAAGGTGTCTATCCAGTCCTCCTTGGAGGAAGGAAAGCACCGTTCGGATGCCACATCTCCGTGGGTTCTCCCCCCGGGAGGAACACCAGTTTGTGAATTTGCGCCATCTGAGGTCGTACAGCCGCCTCGTGGAAGGAGCTCTCGACTGCAACAGAGTGTTTACCACTGCCAGTGGGAGATCTCTGAAATCCTCCTGGTCGCGTCCAGGGACCATACGTGGAGGTTCCAGAGATCTGGGCGCGGGTGCCATATCGTGCCCTTCCCCTGTGAAAGGAGGTCCTTCCTCAGGGGAATGCGCCAGGGAGGAACGGGGGAGAGGAGCACCAGCTCTGAGAACCAAACCCTGTTGGGCCAGTAGGGGGCCACCAGCAGGATCTGTTCTCTGTCCTCCCTGACTTTGCACAGGGTCTGTGCAATTAGGCTCACTGGTGGAAACGCATACTTGAGGAGGCCCTGAGGCCAGCTGTGTGCCAGTGCATCTGTGCCGAGGGGCGCCTCGGACAGACCGTACCACAACTGGCAGTGAGTGTTCTCTATCGAGGCAAACAGGTCGACCTGGGCCTGACCGAAAAGACTCCAGATCAGCTGAACCGTCTGAGGGTGAAGTCTCCACTCGCCCCGAAGCGAAGTCTGTCGGGAGAGCGCGTCCGCTACCCAATTGAGTTCGCCCGGTATGTGGGTGGCTCGTAGAGACTTGACATTGTTTCGACACCAAAGGAGGAGATGGCGGGCTAGCTGTGACATGCGAAAGGAGCGTACACCGCCCTGGTGATTGATGTAGGCTACAGTCGCAGTGCTGTCTGTGCGGACCAGCACGTGTTTGCCCTGAACCAAAGGTCGGAACCTCTTCAGGGCCAAAAACACTGTCAGCAGCTCGAGGCAATTGATATGCCAATGCAGCCGAGGGCCCGACCAGAGCCCTGCAGCTGCTTGCCCATTGCATACGGCGCCCCAGCCTGTGTTGGATGCATCTGTCGTAACCAAAATGCGCCTGGACACTTGTCCTAAGGGCACCCCGGCCCGTAGGAACGAAATGTCTTTCCAAGGACCGAGGGTTTTTAGACATACGGGTGTGACGTGCACCCGGTATGAACCCTGGCGCCATGGCCATCTCGGGACTCGGGAACGCAGCCAGTGTTGTAACGGTCTCATGTGCATCAGGCCCAGCGGCGTGACGGCGGCTGCGGATGCCATGTGACCCAGGAGCCTCTGAAATTGTTTGAGGGGGACCGTCGGGCTGCGTGAGAGCTTCTGGACGCAGCTCAGCACTGACTGTGCACGCTCCGGGGAGAGCCGTGCACTCATGGCAACCGAGTCTAGTTGTATACCGAGAAAAGAGATGCTCCGTACCGGGGCGAGCTTGCTCTTTTCCCAGTTGACCCGAAACCCCAGATGGGCCAGATGGTTGAGAACCACATCCCTGTGTTTGCATACCAACTCCTGAGAGTGTGCTATGACCAGCCAGTCGTCGAGGTAATTGAGAATGCGGATGCCCCTCTCCCGGAGAGGGGCAAGGGCTGCCTCTGCGACTTTCGTAAAGACGCGGGGAGACAGGGAGAGCCCAAATGGAAGGACTTTGTACTGAAATGCTCGACCTTCGAAGGCAAACCGCAGGAAGGGCCTGTGTCTTGGAAGAATCGAGACATGAAAGTACGCGTCTTTCAGGTCTATCGCCACAAACCAATCCTGGAATCTGATGCACGTGAGAATGCGTTTGAGCGTTAGCATTCTGAAGGGGAGCTTGTGAAGGGCCCGATTCAGAATCCTCAGATCCAGGATTGGTCTTAAACCGCCACCTTTCTTGGGTACAATGAAGTAGGGGCTGTAGAACCCTTTCTTCATGTCGGCCGAGGGGACCGGCTCTATCGCGTCCTTCACCAGAAGGGTCGCGATCTCCGCCCGAAGAACCGCAGCATTCTCGTCCCGAACCGCGGTAGAGAAGATGCCGCTGAACTTGGGCGGGTTGCGTGCGAATTGGATAGCATAGCCGAGTCGGATGGTTCTGAGAAGCCAGCGAGAGAGGTTGGGTATCTCGAGCCAAGCTGTAAAACTCTCTGCCAACGGTCTCAGGGGGACCACCGACGTACCTCGGGTGGGTACGGTGTGACTGAGTTGTGGTGAAAGCCCTTTGTTCGGGGGCGTGCTGTCCCGGAGGACACAAGGTGCTTTGATCGCCATAACCGACATACAAGGATCCGTGAGAAGATCGCCTGAGCTCAGGGGATCGACTGACGGATGCGCTTGTTTCTCTGTCAAAGTATGCAGAAGCGCAAGTTTTGCGGTTGAGCATGCTTTGATGTGTTTTGGTGGCTGGGTACCCCGGAGGGACCCAGCCATGGGAGGATCGACCATCGGAACCGACAGACAAGGATCCATCAGAAGATCGCCTGAGCTCAGGGGATCGACTGATGGATGCACTTGATTCGTCAAAGCATGCCGAAGCGCAGGCCCTGCGGTTGAGCATGCTTTGACATGTTTTAGTGGCTGGGTACCCCGGAGGGACGCAGTCACATAGATTTTTTCGCCCAGAGAAGAAAATTGCTCTTTTATTGACCATGTGGTGGCCGTCTGCCGAGAGGCAGACAGCCGGGGTGGAGCCGAAACCCACACTCGTCCCCTCGCCGAGTGTGGATCCAGACAGGTCAGCAGATCTCTCTCCTCCGGGCTGCTCGTTTCAGGAACGCTTCGAAGCCTGACGAGGGTTCTTAGCGGCCTGAGACTGAGCTAACGGCGCCACCTTCTTGCGAGAGCTCGACCGCAAGGCTGGTTTAGGTGCAGGACCAGCCTGTGGCGGGCCCTGAGCCGGTCTGGAAGGCGGTCGTCCTCGGTGTGAAACAGGCGGAGGCTGCTGCCTCGGGGGTGCGGGCCCGGGGGGCGGCGCCCGACGAGGCAAGATGTGTTTGATAGCCTCCGTCTGTTTCTTCACTGCGGAGAACTGCTGTGCAAATTCCTCGACAGTGTCGCCAAAGAGACCAGCCTGAGAAATGGGGGCGTCAAGAAAGCGAACCTTCTCAGCGTCCTTCATTTCCGCCAGATTCAGCCAAAGGTGGCGCTCCTGGACCACCATAGTGGACATCGCCCTCCCCAGAGCCTGCGCCGTGACCTTCGTAGCTCGTAGAGCATAGTCAGTCGCCGAGCGCAGATCCTGCAAAAGCTCTGGTTTGGGAACACCCTCGTGCAACTCGCTAAGAACCTTGGCCTGATAGACCTGCAGGACGGCCATAGCGTGAAGGGCGGACGCAGCTTGTCCAGAAGCAGCATAAGCCTTCCCCACGAGAGCGGAAGAAGCCTTACATGCCCTGGACGGGAGTTTTGGGCGGTCCCGCCAGGTGGCGGCGGTCTGCGGGCAAAGATGCACCGCGATCGCACGCTCCACGGCGGGAACCTCCGTATACCCCTTCGCTGGACCTCCATCGAGGGTGGTGAGAGAGGAAGAACCGCTAAGACGCGTTCTGGCTGAAAAAGGAGCCTTCCACGACTTAGTCAGTTCCTCATGCACTTCCGGGAAGAAAGGAACTGGGGTAGAACGTGGCCGAGAACCACGGTCGTTACCCAGATACCAATCATCCAGCCGTGAGCGCTCAGGATGGGGCGGAGACTTCCACTCAATCCCGATTGCTTTGGCCGCCCGTTCGAGCATGGCCGCCATTTCCGCGTCTGCTACTGACTGAGAACCCGCCCCCGCAGCGGGTGCCTCAGATAGCGCGTCTGCTTCAGATGGCTGCCCACTCTCCGATGCTGCAGACACTTCTTCCTCCCCCGCAGGAGCCCCGAATAACCAATCCAACCCGTACTGAGACGAGTTTTCAAAGTCATCCGAAAGCTCGACCGGCAGACACACAGAGCGCGAGGGACGCGGGGAATTACCCGGCGAAACGCTCGCGCTCTCTCGCTCTTCATCAACACGCGCCGCGGCAGCCTCGTACCCGGAAGTAGAAGGACGAGCCGCGGTAGCGGTTGATGCGAGCCGCGGTCTTTTAGTAAAGAACGCGACTCGCGAACGAAGTGTGCTGAGGGGCATGTCCTCGCAAGCAGGACATCCGCCCTCGCCGAACGCTGCTTCAGCATGGTCACGACCCAAACATTGAAGACAGAGCTCGTGCCGATCGTTTTGGGAGAGAAAGAAGCCGCAACCAGAAGGACACGGAAGGAAAGGCATAGTAAACACACAAACCCACCGTGTCTGCACTCTTTTAGAGAAATTTGCTCTTTAGATTTTATTAAGAGGAAATCTGCTCTTCAAGATTCGCCGTCGAAGCACCCAGGGGACTCTCACTGCTACTGCGTTCGAGAAGGAAGAGACCGCTGCCCGTGCCGTAGATCCAACGACGAGAGAGGTGAGTAACGCTGCTTCTCAATGAAGAGACGCTGCATTCGGCTCCGAAGAAACAGAGCAATGAGTGTTGCCTAGCCCCCCCCTCTTATGCCCGGATCTCCGGGGCGGAGCGGGCTATGCAAATACTGCATACCAATTCTCATTGGCCTTTTCTCAAAGCTGTCAGAGGTATTCGGGCTCTCAAGAGCGACCCCTAGTCGTCACTTCGACACAACGTCGAACGTGAACGACAGACGGGGAACACAAGTGTTTTCATCAACATTTATAAAATATCATAAAAGTTTTGTGCAAATATGTAATGGAAACACAAGTGTCTTGGCGAAGTTGTAGGACATGGCTACTTTTTGCATACTGTTTTATTAATACTACGAATCCAGACATACTGTGCATTTCACATACTATTTTTCACCAATATTGGAAAGTAAGCTTATTTAGATGTAGGCTGTTTCAAAAGCTAAGAAAACCCCATTTAAATACTTGAGTTTGTGTATGTCAATGAACCTGTTTTTTTACCTTTTGTAGTTTTGTTGATAGTTTTAATACTTCTATTTAGGTGCATAAAATGTATCAGAAGTGACATTTATGATGTAACAAAAGATTTCTAATTCAAATAAATGCTGTTCTTTTAAATGATATATTCATTAAAGAATCCAAAAAATAAACATATCACCTTATTTTTAGTAATAATTTTGTCATTTTGAAGTATCATGTGACACTGAAGACTGGAATCATTGAAATTTCCTCTTTAAAATATATTCACATAAACAGTTATTTTAATTTGTAATAATATTTCACATATTTTTACCATCATTTAAAAAAAATAATAGAGATTTTATTTAAAAGCATTTAAAAATGTCATTATTTCAAACTTCTGACTGATAGTATATGCAGTATGTAAGTACAGCATGTAAAAATATTGGCCAAAATAAATACATACAATGCAAAAGAAAGGAATAAAATACTGTGCAGCCATACAGACAACGAAAGAAAAAGCAAATAATAGAAATGAATAGAGCAAGTAAATCGGAAACACTGAGCAATTGAAATGAAAGAAGCAGAGAAATTGAACTGCAAAGTCAGCGCTTACCTGACTGTCTCACCCTCTTTGTCTCTTTTCTCTCTCTCTCACACATCATTCATGCTCATCATTATAGTGACGCATCAGTTTGTATGCAGGTCAGACCCCAGGTGTAAAATTTCTCGTTCTAGCTCTTGTGCACGTGTGTTTCCCTCATGACCGGTAGAAGAGGGGAAACCTGAATGATCTGTTTATTTACAGCATGAGGCTGCAGCACTATTTATGATCTTTAAACGATAAGCCTTCGGGAGACTCATAAAAGGGAAGTGTATGTGAGAGTGGATTGACTCTAGTAAGGTAAGACTAGGGACAAGAATATTTATTTATTTGTTTATGTTTAGAGATAATTCAGGGTGTGCTTTATGTTCTTTCGAAGATGCTCCAGGTCTTTAGGGTCTAGAGGTTTCTAGCTTGTGTATTAATTTTATTTTAAGACCTTTCTGTTTATTCCTTCTTTGATCAAAAGCAAACACTGTCGTTAACTCCTGATCTCCAGCATTTATCTCCTGGGTCTTTAGCTCATCTGCTGTGTGTATGGTTTATCAATACAATAAAATTTTAGCTATGAAATATTATGAGTCTCATCAAGGATGAATCTGTCTCCTAGGAAACATGTGCCTTGCAAATACATACCCACACACCCACACCCACACACACACACACACACACACTTCCTTGTACACTCAAACCATTCACACCTTACAAAAACATACTGTATTAGATAGTTATACTTTTTTTACATACTGGATTTTTAAATACAGCTCCAAGATAGAAGACTGCAAACAACAAGATCGTTTGATACACATACCCTTCTTTCTAGACATGTCATGTCTACATATCATGATGTTACTATGGTAACTTGTCTGCATTACTATATTCCATGTACCATGGTATTTACTACATGAATACAGAGAACAGCATTGAGTTACCATGGTACACTGCCATATAAAGTTTGCATGCATTAAATTGTTTAAAAGTGTCAGTAAAGACTTATAATGTTACGAAAGTTATTGTTCTTCTGAACTGTATATTTATTAGGGCTGCCGCTAACAATTATTTTGTTAATCGAGTAATACGATCAAGTAATCTGAGAATTATCATTTATATTTTTGATGTAATAAAAGACCCAAGCTAACAATAGCCTTTAAAATCACTTAAAATACATATATATTAGCAATGAAGCAATAATAATTGGTTCAATCATATGGTTTTATTAAACAAAACTGTGAAAATACATTATGTATTATAAACGATAGAAATGCCTGCTGAGGGCACCAATGGCCTGACGATTGTTTTTACGCTTTACTGCCTGATCTAATCCTTGTTTAAAGGAACACTCCACTTTTTAAAAAAAAAATAGACTAATTTTCCCCTAGATTTAAACTGATGAGTTTTACCATTTTTGAATCCATTCAGCCAATCTCCGGGTCTGCCATTAGCACTTTTAGCATAGCTTAGCATAAATCACTGAATCAGATTAGACCATTTGCATCTCGTTCAAAAATGACCAAAGATTTTCGATATTTTCCCTATTTAAAACTCGACTCTTCTGTAGTTACATCGTGTACAAAGTTTCGATTTTCCAAGCTGATATGGATAGGAACTATACTCTCATTCTGCCGTAATAATCAAGGAACTTTGCTGCCGTACCATGGGTGCAGCAGGTGCAATGATATTACGCAGCGCCTGAATATAGTCCCCAGCTAGTTTACTATTACCTTAGTGGCGTATAGTATTAGAAGTATAGTTCCTATCCATATCACCCTGGAAAATTGCAACTTTTCATTTTCTGTCAGTCTTAGTACACAATGTAACCGCAGAAGAGTCAAGTCTTAAATAGGAAAAATATCGAAAACATTTGGTCATTTTTGGTCACAAGATGCTAATGGTCTAGTCAGATTCAATGATTTATGCTAAGCTATGCTAAAAGTGCTAACGGCAGACCTGGAGATTGGCTGAAAACAGTAAAACTCATCTGTTTAACTCTAGAGGAGTTGGAATGTGAGCCTGTTTTCAAAAAAGTGGAGTGTTCCTTTAATATTGACTAAACACCATTTAATTTTATGTCCGCTGGGTTGGGCGATATGGCAAAAACTTGACATTCTCGATTTTTTAAAGATTTTTAACTAGTCAATGTCAAGTGAAAATGTAACCTCAAAATGGTTCAAGTAACTTTTTATTTATTAACCCTCTAGTTAAGAAAATTATATTCCAAGTGCACCACACATGAGATTGTCAACATGAATTGCAACTACATTTTGTACTAACTTGTCTTATATGTTAAGAAATAATACAAGGAAAATGCTGTAAAAAAATCTCAAAAGTCAAGGTAATTCAAAGTCAAAATGACTGAATATATAACACCAGTAGACTATTATTAACTTTATATGTTCTGTAAAAACAATTAACAGCAGCTTTCAGCTTGTCCATGATGCAAACATAAAATATCAGATATTAATATGTGTATTCTGAATGGCACCTAGCGATATAACGTAAGTGCGTCAACATGTAGTTGGATTGTTCTTTTCTCTTTACTGTTATCATTAGCATATTGTCTAATTCTAACGTTTGGTAATATTTCTATTCAAATCGCAATACCTTGATTTCTATAAAATAAAATGGTGGCAAAACATTACATTCAAATTAATCAATAAAATCTGAAAAATCGCCCAGTCCTAGTCGACTTAATCTTATATATTTGGCAGTTTCTTTATGAAAGAAATGCTACAGCCACTGTAATTTCTTAAATATGTGGACATCAAAACGTGTAAACTCAGAGTGAGGATTTGAGCTTTTATTTTGAAATCGCGATGAACTGTTAGCATATTGAAAAAGTTTTTTCTTGTGTTTACATATAAATGACTTACTCTACCAATCTGAAATGAGAGAGATTGAGTCTGAGATGCTTCATACATTTAAATGGTAACAGTTTGTGTGGAGCAGCATTTACTGTGAACGGAGACGCACGTACAAAATAATTAAAGCGCATTAAACATGCATCGCATACACTACCAGTCAAAAGTTTGGACACACCCTCTCATTTAATGTTTTTTAAAGAAGCGTCCTATGCTTATCAAGGCTGTTTTTACTTGATCAAAAATACAGAAAAAAAAAGTAATATTGTGAAATATTATTACGATGTGAATCAATGTATTTCTATATTAATATACATGAAAATTTAATTTATATCTGTAATTAAAGTTGAATTTCCAGAATCATTACTCCAGTCTTCAGTGTCACATGATCCTTCAAAAATCATTCTAATGTGCTGATTTATTATCAGTGCTGGAAACTGTTGCGCTGCTTAATATTTTTTTTTGGAACCTGTGATAATTTTTTCAGGATTTTTTGATCAATAAAAGGTTATAAAAGAACAACATTTATTTAAAATAGAAAGCTTTTTTAACAATATACACTACTGTTCCAAAGTTTGGGGTCAGTAAATTTTTATTCTTTCTTTTTTTGAAAGAAATGAATACTTTTATTCACCAAGGATGTGTTAAATTAATAAAAAGTGATAGCATAGATTTACATTGTTAGAAAAGGTTTATATTTTGAATAAATGCTGTTCTTTTTAACTTGTTATTCATCAAAGAATCCTGAAAAAAGAATCACAGGTTGCAAAAAAAATATTTGGCAGCACAACTGTTTCCAACATTGATAATTCTACTAATAAATCAGCAAATTAGAATGATTTCTGAAGGATCACGTGACACTTACGACTGGAGTAACAGCTGATGAAAATTCAGTTTTGCATCAGAGGAATAAATTGTATTGTAAAGTGTATTAAAATAAAAAAAATGTTTTTTTATATTGTAATAACATTTTGCAATAATACTGCTTTTTTCTGTATTTTTGATCAAATAAATGCAGCCTTGGTAAGCATAAGAGACATTTTTAAAAAACATTAAATGAGAGGGTGTGTCCAAACTTTTGACTGGTAGTGTATATTTATTTAATTGTATCATATAGTGTTTGTGAATTCACATTTTGCTTAATTATTAAAATGGGTTTAATAAATCATGCAGCCTAGAAAAATGGTTTGGTCAGTTGGCCATATTAGAGATATTTGCATGTAAACAGCATGGACTGTATGGTTAATGTACTACCGAAAACAGTGTTCTGCTAATTTATGCTGCCTAAACCATGGAAAAAAGGTGTGGAAGCTGCTAAAGAGTAAGCAGGAAATGGCACAATTTTTTGACAAACTAAAGATAATAGGTGGTAAAGATACATACAAGCAGTAATTAGCCTAACATTTCACCTACCTGCCCAGAAATTATAACAACAAGACAGTTTTTTGCACTCCTCTCCTTGATTTGTTATAACATTTGGCAGTCTAGAGTACTCCAAATGTTTTTCCAGGTCCGACTGATTAGTAGAGCCTAAAACATGACAATAATTGACCATTTTCAGCAGCAAAATTTGCAAGGTCCATTCGGTTCAGTGGCATTGTTACGATGATGTGTTGTTAAAACACTCTATAATGCGTTTCATAAATTCTTGACCATGGAATGTGCCACTTCCGGTATTTTGACACTGCAGTGACACTGTATTCAGTTATTTGACACTGCAATTTGCAGTTGAGGATTTTTTAAAATTCTCGTGCTCAAATTGAATTGAGGAATTAAGTTATAACCCAGGACGCATATACAAGAAATCATGGTCATTTCATTGTACTTCATAATTACATTGTATTGGTAATTACATTATATTTCATAGTACACTGTAATTTCACTGTCAGTGGAATGTAAGGCTTAATGTTTGTACGGTCGTTCACATATACACACTTTCTTTAAATGTCCATCCTGGGCTTGAGTTACAACAGACATCCTGAGGATTTTCAGGCTCTTTAGTATATAAAGAAAAAGAGGGATTGTTTCTGGAGGTGGTCTGCCAGCCAGATGTGTTCAGTCTCTTAACCACAGGCTCGCAATGGTTTATTTCAGTAGGAGATTCTTCTTTTTTAAATCCATTCCTCCGTCCATCTCCTCTGACATCTAAACCCTGCTGGCTCGCCCTGTATCACCTCTATCTGCATTCAATTCCCGCACTGCTTCCTGTTCAGCTTAAGGGAGACCAATATGAGAATCAGTGAAAGGAAGGCTGAGCAGAGGATGAAAATGTCATTGCTATGTGCAAAATGGACCTGGTGATATTTTGGCTGATGAGTTTGGAGCAAATGGATGGGGTGTGTGCGTCCAGATCTGTCCTATAATTTCATCCAGTGGCAGTAGAGGAAATATGAATGCACCAGAGCAGGAAGAATGCAATTTGGAATCGAACACACGCTGAATAGTAAGATGTTTGCGTGTGTATGTGGTCTTTTGAAAAGCAGAAATGTGCACACGTTATCGTCATGCTGTCTGTGTACTGTTGTATGACTGTAGTTTCAAGGAAATGTGTGTCAGATATGTGTAGTTTTTTTTCCTCTTAAGCAATGAAACATATTTCCTCCCATGACTGTTGCAGACATGAATCAAAGCAATGAGACATCTAAACTCTCAGCCCAGTTCAGCTTTGGCTTTCAGGGATGAGATTACATGGTATGTGAATGTAAGTATGTGTTGTTTGTGTTTGTGTGTGCATGTTTCAGTGATGGATGCAGCCGAACTGAAGTGTGGAATCTGTATCATAGCATAACCTTATAAGAAAGCTGACATTATGGTTTGAGTTTGTGTGTGTGATGAAAGACAGAAAATCTGCTGCACAACCCAGCCCTGTTGTCTGTTCTTCACACACACATTTGGAGTGTCACTGTTTAACCCTCTATGGAAAAAAATATGAAAGCAGTGATTTAAATATAAGTGGTTGAAAATATAAGCGTCAAAGACACGAAAGATAAGAATTTGTATTGAATAAAGGTTAAACCACTGATGTCAAAATTTACTTACTACCTTCTGGGCCTTGAATTTGTCATTTGTTTTGCTGTCTATGGAGGGTCAGAAAGCACCAATGCATAGGTTTTCCTTCTGGAGCATCAGTGAGCATTTTAACCTTCTGTAATAGTTGCATATGAGTCCCTCAGTTGTATTTAGTGTGAAAAGATGGATCTCAAAATCATACAGTCATTGTTGGAAAGAGTTCAAATACGCAAAAATGCTGAAAAACCAAAGAATTTGTGGGACATGAAGGATTTTTCTGAAGAACAACAGGCAGTTTAACTGTTCAGGACCAACAAGGGACTCATGAACAACTATCACTAAACAAACAAACAAACAAAAACGAAAAAAAAACTGCTGTGGATCATTCAGGTAACAATACAGTATTAAGAATTAAGTGTATGTAAACTTTTGAACTGGGTCATTTTTATAAATTCTACTATTATTTTCTCTTGTGGACTATATGTAAACGTCGTTTATGTGAAATATCTTATTCAGGTCAGTACTTAATAAAAAAATAACATGCATTTTGTATGACCCCTCTTATTTTGGTAAAATTATTTACATTTTGCAGATTCTGCGAGGTGTATGTAAACTTTTAACTGTATCTCACCTGTAGATGTTGCATGTGTGCAGGTTTGTAGTACTACAGAAATCCTTCCTTTTACACCACAAGAAATGCTGAGTCATGCTATAGTTTAATTAGTCTGCCCAGCGTCTCCTCCATGTGCCAGTTTGTGTGATATATTTGCTGGAGAGTTTTGATTTACATGCAGGGAAGATGAAAGATGAAATTAAGGGGCAGGAAGAAGGAGAGGGAGAGAAAGAGAGAAGGACTGGATTAACCTTGAGAAAATAAGTAGGGGCCATAAAGAATAAATTGCTTAATCATCCTTCCCATCATTCAGTGATGTTTCATGCAGTCGCGCTAGCCATAAAGCTTTGTGACAGCAGTGTGTCTGTATGGCTGTGAGTGTGTGTGAGTGTATTTATGATCACACGTATAGAGGTTAACACTCCTGTCATACTTGATTTCTCCAGACCTGAATCAGTGTGAAATAAAGCTTTGACCATCACAGGGTCACCACTGACTCTCTCTCAGAAGCTAGTATGACTACTGACCTGAGACCTGTGTTTTCACTCACTGCAGTCTCCGTTCCAGCTGACAGGAGTGCAGCATTGCTGTCAGGGAACAAAGCACTCTGGGACGACATTAAATTCCTCCTTGTATTAATCTCCTCCCACATACACAACTGCCACAAATACAGTCCTTTAAAGTGACAGTTCAGCCAAAAATGAAAATTCTCTCATTATTTTCTTACCCTCATGTTTTGACTATCTTCGGTGGAAAGCAAAAGATAATGTTTTGAAGAATACAAGCAGTGTCAATTAAAAAGAGCACAATAAAAGTAGATAATATGACTGGTGGTTAGCGCATACATTCACTCATGAACCCAAAGAACCTTTCAGTGAATGGTTCTTAAAAGAACCATTTTGAAAAACATTTAAAAAATCTAAAGAACCTTTTCTGCATTTGAAAGGTTCCATGGATGTTTAAGGTTCTTCGATGCTAATAAAGAACCTTTATTTTTAAGAGTGAAATGGATTATTGTAAAAAAAAAAAAAAAAAAATGGGGACTTGATTCTATCATTGTGGTTGATTGGATGGATCTGAATGCGAGATGAAGGATAATTGTAAAAGTGCTGTCATTTTAAGGAAAATTTATTGTCAATATCTAAAATCTATTTTCAATAGTTTAGTGATATATGAAGCACAGCTCACACAGAACTCACTTTCCAAATCAAGCAACATGGTAAATTTGCAAAATTTAAAAAAATGAAAAAACATATCTCAGTGTGTAAATATTGAACCCCTCATGTGAAATTCCAGATCGACTATATTTTCAGTATAGTCGGTACAGGATTGTCTTTAAAGGGATCATGAACTGCCTTTGTTTTTTATTTTGTACTTTTCATTGAAGTCCACTTAGTGTTATCAAGATTTTTAAATCAAAAAACATAATCTAGAATAGGCTATTTTCTGTCCTGTTTTTAAACCCCCCTCAGTAGAACGCTCAGTTTTAATAGGCGTGGTGGATTGTGGCGGACTCAGAAGTAAACGCCCACTGCTATGATTGGCTAACATACACTCATAGGTGGACGCCGCTGTGATTTAGGTTTAAAACACATAAATAATTCAATACATATCAAATTATCTGTAAGAAGAGACAAAGTAATAGTGACCTCGTAATGAAAACAATTGACCTATCGGTAAGCCCCGCCCCTCTTAGTTTCCGTTGCTGCCTCGGACAAACAAACGTGATGCCCACTCTTACAATGACAGCTGCCAGTGTGAAAACCTTGTCCGAAAATGTTTCTGGTCAATTTTGAACACAGAAGGACCACCTCTCTTCGAGGACCATTAAATGTGCCATGGAGGGATATATAAATGATTTTAAAATAAATATGGTGAGTAGCAATTACTTTGGATGCGAGGGTTTACAGATGGCAGTGCAAACGGGAGAAATCTCATGTTACAGTCATCACGATCACAATAACAACATCCAGGATCAACACTGTTCATGTACCGCAGTGTAACTAAGATTAATTAAAATTAGGACTGTCAAACAATTAATCGCGATTAATCGCATTCAAAATAAAAGTTTATGTTTACATACTATATGTGTGTTTACTTTGTATATTATGTACATATAAACACACACACACACACACACACATGTATACATTAAAACTTAATATATATATATACCTGTATACAATTTAGATTATAAATAAATATAAATATTTTAGATATAAATCTCAAATATTTTTCCTTAATATATACATGCATGCTTTTGTATTTATATATACATAATAAATATACACAGTACACAAATATATAGTATGTAAACATAAACTTTTATTTTGGATGCGATTAATCGCGATTAATTGTTTGACAGCACTAATTAAAATACATTTAATCAGTTTAATATGGAGAGGCACTGAAATGTAATCCTTTGTTTATGTGTTTTTGATTATAGATCATTCATTTTTGACCTACCCCAATGAAGTGAGAATAAGTTAGCTGAGGTTTGTACGTTAGCCTGGAATTTTAACATTAGCTAGTTTTAGCCAAAGGTACTAAATGATATTAACAGACAGTAACTGCGTAATTAAGACTATTAATCTATTAATCTGCTTGAGCAGATGAAAACAGTAATTTAATGAGAGTATGACAACCAGAAAATGAATGTTGAATAATAAAATAAATTCCAAATTCCATTCCAATCCTCTCAATCAGTGTTACAAGTACCGCAG
Organism: Cirrhinus molitorella; assembly: GCA_033026305.1. NCBI lineage: Eukaryota > Metazoa > Chordata > Actinopteri > Cypriniformes > Cyprinidae > Cirrhinus > Cirrhinus molitorella. The sequence goes on along the minus strand of CM065120.1, from coordinate 14,439,510 downwards.
ACACAATGTTTTATTATTTTTGTAGCATAAACACCATCAAAATGACGAAAGCCTCGGATCTTCCAATGTTTCTCTATGGCACTGAAACTTAAAGATGTCCGAGTTCCACTCGGCTGATACTCAACTGTGCAGCTGATACTCAACTGCCAATGGCTCATCTGCGTTCGAGGGGCAGGGCTTACTGATCTATTACTCACACTTTTGTTGCAACATGACTGTCGGATCTAATATAGGCAGCACAGCATCAACTTTTAGTTTCAATCTTTTGAAAATCCTTTGTCGAATTGTGTCGCTCCGGTTATCGACATAACCTCATTTTCCGTAATTTATCAGCAGTTTATTATCAGCAACACAGCACATGCGTGTGATAATGCAATATCTGCATTTGATCTCGTAGGTATCTGTTACGCTTCCAGAGCTCAGAACTGTCCGTCTTGACTGCACTTATTTCACTCCTCCCCTGACTGCAGCCGCCTATTCTCGCCTACATTTCAGGCAAGGCGAGGCGCAACTCAAACAAGCCTAATCTCTTTCTGCAACAGTGGCGCTAATAGAGTAGAACATTCCAAAAGCTGTTGTTTTGTCAGACTGCATTCAATATAAGCTGTTTTTAGACTAACAGCAACGTTTTAAAAATTACAGGATGTTTTTATAGTACAATGACCTCTTATATGTCAAAAGATCAAGGGAATTTAGTTTTCTCAGTTTCCTTTAAGTTAAAATCTTTGTGAAAATCCTGCGTCGATTTGTGCCTTGTTTGTAAATGAATCTGTGGTAAAATTAAGTGAACAATGGACCAAGCTCTTACTAACGTGGTCTGGAATTTAAAAAAATAAAAATGTAACAGTTCCTTTTAATTTTCATAAACAAAGGGCTGTACAGCAGGTGTTTACTGTAAAAATTAAAACATTAAGTAAAAAGTGTGATTATTTCTTTAAAAATCAAGTTTTAGGATTGTTATTAGCCCCTCGGGTCTGACTTTGGGCCAGTTTTCACGTTATAGCTCAGACGTGTCCGAGCATCGGACTACCAGACCGAGACCAGGCAGTAGCCTGCGTCTGTGACTGTCAAGAGCGGCTCGGACAGTGTTTAGTGTCCCAGTGAGCAGGAAGAGATGCACAACCAATAATAAACTAGTGTTTCCTGAGTCAGTATACAAAGATTAAGTTGATGATCCCGACTCATTATCTCCTCACTGGATGCGCCTTTACAGAGAAATGCATCTTTACAGATTTTATAATGAAAGAGTGTTTGTTTTCGATTTGAATTGTTTTGTTTTAAAGTCATTTAAAGCTTTCTATAGATATATTTATCAAGTCAGAGAGACAAGTATTCACTGAGTTTCGGTTTATCAGAAGTGTGCCTGCTCAAAACAGAAACTGCGGAAAGCACATCCTGTTTTTTTCTTTTTATTTTTATAAAAGCACAACGTTTTGTTGATATTGTGAGTGCACACAAATAAAAATAGACCCTTTACAGTTCTAAATGCTATATTACTCTTACCTTTATGGGCAAAAATGATGGTGTAAAAATGTTTCCAATTCAAGTGATTGCGCTGGCGCCTCCATGTCCTGTAAAGCACACTTTAACTTCCACTCTCTGCTCAAACGATTGGATATGTGCGGACATTTATAAAGGTTAAATGTTTAAACTAACACTGTGATATGCTTGAGGTGTTTTATATCTATAGATTTTATTTTAGGCAAGTCATGATAATTTGAGAAGGCTACACTGATCAAACATAGGCTATGATCAAAAACAAACAAACAAACAAAAAAACTTACATTTAACAAAGCTTTTTCTAAATTAACTTAATAAAACAACCAAACGAAATAAATTCCATTTGCACATCATGAAAATCATAATTGCCTGTTTTTACACTAACAAGAAGGTTCTGAGTTCTGAAACGTACACAAGTTTTTCTAGTACAGTGACCTTTTATATGTCAAAAGATCAAGGGAATTTTGATGTCTCAGTTCAGACCTCTTTAAATAGACTAAATGGTTGGAGAAATTCAGAATATGTCACGGCGTACAAAAAAAAAAAAATGTATGCATGAATCGTATACAGTAAGATCAGTAACATTTAGAAAATAACTGAATTTTCATTTTATGCCGACTTTGTTATGGCAGAATAGATTATCAGTGAATAAATTTGTGAATAAATTTTACTCAGTTCCTCACACAAAAATGATCACATGGACCTGAAAAAGGTTCCTAAAATGATGGTGCTTTATAGTCATTTTTGCTGCTTGTCAGGCTTTGCCTTAATTGTATAGAAAAAGAGCAATGTTTATATTCTCCAAAACATCCAATGTGTCCTAAAAAGAATTCCAAACAAATTTAGAAAAACATGACTGACTAATGACTATTTTTATGATTTTTTTTTTTTTAGTTTTCAGAGGAACTATTCCTACACCCTGGCACATTTTTCATGCAAAGTGCTTATTTCAGGCAAAAGCTATATTTGGGAAGCATTATGGGCATGATGCTCTAAAATCTGCCTCTTTTGCATTATGTGGTTTGTATTTGGTTGCCCTGATGAAAATGATTCAGCTCAAACCAGTGATTTTCTGGAACATAATGATAAAATGAAAGAATCCTAGTCTCCACTCCACTGGTTTACTGATGTTGTGCTGCTTGTCGGTGGCACTCGGGGCACGTGGGTCTGGCTGTGTTTATTTTATGTGCCCTTAGAGCTAACATCTGTGAATAATGTTAGAAAAGCAGGCAGAAATTCCAGCTCTCTGTTGTGGTTTGCATGGCCTGAACTGAGACCAAACTCCCAACTGATCCTACTGTGAACGAGTTAGCCTTTCTGTCTCACAAACTGCAGATTTCCATGGATGGCTGGCATCACATTCACTCTTGTACAGAACATAAATTAAAGACAGGTTTGTGGCCACGGGAATAAGCTATAGAACCAAAACTCCTCCCTTCCTCCCTCTGTTTACTTTCTTCCTTCTCAGTATTTTGTGGGACAGCATATGTAGTAGTCATTTATTGACTCTCTTTACTTTTGCATTGTTGCCTACTAAAATAAAAACAAAAATCTTTTTCTCACTTAAAGCCCAGTTCTCTCATTCGCATTATTTGACCACAGTTTCTGTGGATGTGTACTGTTGTGGTATTGACAAATATGTGCGCAAGAGATATTGAACTTTAATGTGTGGTATTGATTGTGTAGAGCGGTTGTCCGGTTTGTATTTCTATTGACTAAGTGAGTTCTAAGTAGAAAAGGTCAAGGAATCAACAGGCACTAAATGTGAGAGGTGTGTGTGTGCTAAAAATGGCAAGTTGGCATATTTCTCTCGGTACTAATTTTTTAAGTGCGGGGGAGAAAAAGTTAACCTTGAAACTCTGGGGGTGATGCTGGTGGAGCAATTTTACTGGAATCTTTGCTGATGTGCAATGCTGCAGTGCTTTATAGGTGGGCGTGTGAGTGTTTGATATAGTAGCGGTTAATGTAGGCTTAAATATTCATTTCCTTTTTTCTTTTTACACCGTCAGTTATATATCAAGTTCTGCTGCTGTTTATTCTTAATATGTAGGTTGCATCCGGAAATGCATAGTTCCCTACAGTAGCTGAAAAACTGTGAAAGGGTACAGAAAAAACATAAATTCACAGTATTAATAAAACATTAGGCATAAAATCGCACTTCTGAAGTGCACATTCAATGGACACTTTACTATCCCATTAGGCCACTGGAGAGGATTTGTAAAAGGTAAAAATTAGATCATACAAGAGTAAAATAAAAAATAAATAATATATTTCTCAAGAGGGAACTTCAAGTAAATATTTTAGGTCAAAGGGGTTCTGTCAACAAAACATTTGGGAATTCTTATTCCGAGGATGATTGTAGTGTTCATCGTATGTGAGAGAATGTAATTTTAAAGATATTTCAAAGTGGTTTTAATTAGTTTATTTGTAAAAACCTTTAAATTAGCAAAAATAAATGTGACCCTGGACCACAAAACCAGTCTTAAGTAGCAAGGGTATATTTTGTAGCTATAGCCAAAAATACATTGTATGGGTCCAAATTATCGATTTTTCTTTTATGCCAAAAATCATTAGGATATTATGTAAAGATCATGTTCCATGAAGGCATTTTGTACATTTCCAGCCGTAAATGTATAAAAAATAATTTTTGATTAGCAATGTATTGCTAAGAACTTCATTTGGACAATTTTAAAGGCGATTTTATCAATATTTAGATTTATTTTTGCACCCTCAGATTCCAGATGTTCAAATAGTTCAAATACTGTTCTATATTTTAAAAAAATATATACCCTTATGACTGATTTTGTGGTCCAGGGTCACAAAGAAATAATTGTGTACTTTAAGTGGGCTATTGAAGCTATTCTGATAATAGGCTATTCATAACATGTTTGATGTAGCTATAATATACTACTTCACTTCTGAGATCGTCGTATATAATGATCTTATGTCAGTGAAATCGTAAAAATCGTGAAATGTCAATAATTGATTTGGCATTTGGCTGACAGATATTAGCCTGAGTATTTTCTATATTCATGTACGCAGGTCATTGAAAAGTGTCATTAGAGGTTTTACCGCACAGATTACGTTTTTGACTGTCTCTCTCTCTCTGTGTGTGTGTGTGTGTGTGTGTGTGTGTGTGTGTGAGAGAGAGAGCGATGGAACGAGTGAGTGAGAAGAAAAAGAGAGAGAGCAATGGAGCGAGTGAGTGAGAAGAAAGAGAGAGAGAGGTGTGTGTATTTCCTTCTCCCCCTCCGTACTCAGTCTCACTCTACACGTCGTCTCCGTGATCTTCGCCAGCAGTGCACGCGTGCTCTTGTTACCAAGACAATCACGGATCACGAGGCTCGTCGTTCCGTCCCCGCGTCTCCCATTACCGGAGTCTCGGGAATGTCGAATCCCAGGAAAGACTTTGACGTGAAACAGATCTTGCGCATCCGCTGGCGATGGTTCGGCCACCCAACATCTCCTCCTTCTCCCGGTAACCAGCCTTCGGGAGATCTCTTCAACAGCAGCAGCAGCAGCGGTGGAAGCAGCCGGGGGACTGGAGGCTCCTCATCCGGCGGTGATCAGCCCTCCCTCGGCGGCTGCAGTAACTCCAACGCCGCCGCCGGTGCCAGTTCGAGTAACGGCAACTCTTCCACCAACATAAACAACAATCGAAAGTTTGGAGATTCGGGTCCAAATAGCGGGCACTCAGCAGCAGCAGCAGCAGTAGTAGTTGCCTCCGCGTGTCCTCGGTCCATGAGCCAGCAGGAGTGCCGGAGCTCCCCGCCGGCACCTTGGGTCTTCCCGGCTCACTCGCGCTCCAGCGAGAGCCTGGAGCCGCTCCTACAGCAGCAGCAGCAGAAGCAGAAACAGCAACAGCAGCAGCAGTCCACGCGTATAAAAGACGCCCCTGCCCCTGGAGACGAGGAGAACAATAATAACGTGGAGTCTGACTCCAGCTCTTGCAGGTATGGGAAGCATTACTGGTGTGGTTCCAGTCGAACACAGCAGGGCGCGTGTACTGAGCTGGTACCACTTCACAACAGATGCATCGCCAGCTGTTTTCTATTAAGATTAAACTATGTTACCAGAGCCCTCCCTTTTGTTTCCTTACACTCTCTCTTTGTGATAAATAGTGCATATGGTATATTCAAGTATTTAACTGAATGACAAAAACAAATACTTCTTTTTATTAGGTACATTTTTAAATTTTAAACAGTCACAGACTAACAGTGTACACCAGTGTGCTTGCATTTTTTCATTAATGTGGATTGCATTACAATTTTCTCTTAGTACATACATTTTACTGTCTAAAATGTGGAATTTTGTTTATTAATCTATGATAGTGTAGTACAGTATGTGTCTTGTATCAGTTGTGCTGTTATAGCTGATGTTGGAGAAATTGTCATGATGTTAAATATATAGCGTGCACTAAAGTATGAATTTGAGTCGATTATTTTTTTTAGGAAGCTGATGCAGTATTTTCTGCAGTGTGACACAATTTATTTATAATTATTATGCATTCAAATTTTATGATGGCTTATTAATTGAAAAATTACATGGAATATTTGTACTTATAAAAATTAATTTGTCACACTGCAGGAAAATGTAACGAGTGATGATTTGAAATGGTGAAAAAGGAAATGGAGATGAACTGCACCATCGTTTCATAAATTTTTACGTATATCGTATTGGATGTGTTCTGTATGGCTTTTGTGGTACATAACCTCAGCTGAACAGTTTTTTTTCTTTTTTTTTTAAATATTGTCCTGACGCATCCTTTTGACAGTAAGTGGTGACCAAAGATGTCAAACCTCAAAAAGGATACAAAAGTACTGTAAAAGTCTAACTCTTGCATGTTATATGTGACCCTGGACCACAAAACCAGTCATAAGTAGCACAGGTATATTTTGTAGCAATAGACAACAATACATTGTATGAGTCAGAATTATAGATTTTTCTTTTATGCCAAAAATCATTAGGATATTGAGTAAAGATCATGTTCCATAAAGATATTTTGTAAAGTTCCTACTATGAATATATCAGAACTTCATTTTTGATTAGTAATATGCACTGCTAAGAATTTCATTTAGAAAACCTTTAAAGATGATTTTCTCAATATTTGGATTAGATTCCAGAATTTCTTGGGCAAATATTGTCTTATCCTAACAAACAATACATCAATGGAAAGCTTATTTATTCAGCTTTGGTGAACATATGGTGTATAAAATTGACCCTTATGACTGGTTTTGTGGTCCAGGGTCACATATTGGTCTTCTGAAGCTATACAAAAGTGTAACACACATGACCTTTGTTCATCTTTGGAACACAAATTAAGATATATTTGATGAAATCCCAGAGCTTTCTGACCCTGCATAGACCGCAATGTAATCACGTACTACGTTCAAGGCCCATAAAGGTAGTAAGAACATCGGTAAAATAGTCCATGTGATGACAGCGGTTCTATCTTAATTTTATGACACTACGAGAATACTTTTTCTGTGCAAAGAAAACAAAAATAATAACTTAATTCAACAATTTCTTCTCTTCCATGGCAATCGGCGTGAGTACCATGACGCATAATTTACTGCTAACCTTGTTGAACCGACTTGGACAGTTTGATTCATTAGTGCAGTTGTTTTCAATCCTGGTCCTTGGGACCCACTGCTCTGCACATTTTGTGTGTCTCCCTTATTTAACACACCTGTTTCAGATCATCAGCTCGTTAGGAGAGAGATCCATGTACTGAAGTGAGTGCGTCAGATAAGGGAGACATACAAAATGTGCAGAGCAGTGGGTCCCCTGGACGAGGATTGAAAACCACTGCATTAGTGAATCATTCAAGATTGCGCTTCCCAAAAGCATAAGTAGATCCTAGAAACCATTGGCACCAATAGACTTACAGTGATTCTGGGTAACGCAGCAATTAGATCAAGTCATTCTTTGAAAGATCAGCCTGAAACATAATTTGTTTACAAATCAGAGATTCATACAAAATCTCATGATTGCTACATGGAAGATGTCAAGATTTTCAGGGTCTGTTCCACACACAGCGACTATTGTATGGCTCCGGAAGACTATTGGACCATTATAAGATTTTTTTTTTAAATGGTTTTGCCATTTTAAAGCTTGACATCTCTAAGAGTCAATTTTCTTAATTTCACGAAAAAAATACATTTTTCAAAATTTCTTCATTGTATTCCACAGAAGAAAGCAAGTCTTGGAGCAACATGAGGGTTCAGTAACAATGACAGAATTAGTTTTTAAATTCATGTTGCTTTTGTTGCATCATGACAACATGAAAATCCATTATCTTACCTTTGATGCATTAGCTCACTTACTATATTCGTAGTAGAGCGATTGTGATGTAACTTCCACTAAACACTTTTGCCTTGGTGAGGAAGTGGTGTGTACATAAATTGTGCGTAATGTTCCTTCACAGATCTTTAGCGTGATGAACAGCTGTGAGTCTTTTATGTGTGAATTTGAAAGATGAAAACAGAAAACAGACTTGTAAGGTGTTGCAATGCTTTATGGGATTGCAGAACGTTACAGTACGTGCTTTATGTGATGGAAAAGATGTGCAAGCGTGTCTGGCTTCCTGATTTGATACCCCATTCTTGGGCTTGACGACTCATTCTGTGTCTGACGCTTAGTAATGACCTATAAATATGTGCCAGCAGCAGTGTTTCTTGTTTGATTGTGCCGTAGACTTCAGACTCTGGTACTAGCCTATATGTGAGAGGGTATGTTTACTAGGGTTTTTTTATATGTGTGAGTGAAGGATGTGGGTCTGTCAGTGTGGTGAAGCTCTAAAAGGCACTTAGTCATCACCTTGGAGACGGTAGATTGAACCTATTGCTTCTGCTCTTTACAGTTCATACCAGAAAGAGATAACTACACAAACACACACACAAGCAAAACAGAACCTGAAATCTGTGAGAACTGCATGTGTCTCTATACTCTACAGTAAAACTTTGATCCAAACATGAAATTTCGAAAAACTGGAATTATATTTTAAAAGATTACAGACACAGTGCACACAGTGATTTTGTTTTTCTGTCCTCCAAAAGTTCTTTTGTGAAAGTGGCCCCTTCTCACGCTGTTCATAACATTCACTAACCACATACGCATGTGCTTTCAACCACTACCTCTTTGTTATTTCAAACACAAGGTTTGTTACAGTTGATGCTCAAATAGGTAGTGACTATTTGAGGATTCAAGTGTGACTCCATAAGCCTCCAGGCCCTGGGGCTGTTTATGACTTACAAGAAAGCAAAAGAGTGATGGAAGGAGAGAGAGACAGGAAGATGAAGGAAACAGTCTAGCCGACTGAAAACGGCAATTACGATGTTGAGATAATGGGGCAAAGCAACTGATATCCGTTGAGCATTCAAACCAGGGCTCTCCCTCTCTCCTCTGTGCCTCCAGCTCACACTTCCATTTATTTTGACACACATATATGAACACGATTTATTCTACTCCCAACTATGGAGCAATGAAGATTTTAATTTTTAGTGATCTTAAACATTTTTTGTTGTTGTTCAGAAGGATGAGTAGGGCCAGGGCAGGAGAACCAATTCGGTGAACATGTGCAAAACACATTTTTAAATATTGAAGTAAAAATGGTAAAACTTTATTACCTAATATTAGATAATAAAAGTAATATTGGTAACCTTTAAAGGGTTAGTTCACCCAAAAATTACTTACTTACCCTCAATCCATTCTAGGTGTATATGACTTTCTTCTTTCTAACAAATACAATCAGAGTTACATAAAAAATGTCCTGGCTCTTTCAAAGTTTTATAATGGCAATGAATGGGTGTTAAGATTTTGAAGTTCAATAAAGCACATCCATCTATCATAAAAAGTACTCCACACAGCTCCAGGGGGTTCATAAAGGCCTTCTGAGGCAAATCGATGCATTTGTGTAAGAAAAATATTCATATTTAAAACTTAATAAACCATAATCTCTAGCTTCCACTAACTGTCGTACGCGCATTCACGAGAGATATGTTCCAGTGAATGATGTAGGACAGTCAGAATATGTCTCTTGGAAACCAAGTTTTGTTTACAGCTAGGGCTGCAACAAACAATCATTTTAATAATTGATTAATCTAGCGATTATTAGAATGATTAATCGAATAATTGTTGATTATTTCACTTATTAATCAGTAGGTATGTGACGAGATCTCGTGGCACGAGATCTCACCAGATCAAATGTGTCTCGAGAGACCAGAGAACGTGATACTAGAGCTGCGTGATTAATCATAAAAAGATTGTATCTCTGTTCAAACGCCAATGAAATTGTATTCCTGTCTTCCAACCACATAATGATCATTATTTCTGTGTCACCGACATTTAAATAACAGAAGTACTAGAATAAAAGTTTAGAGTTTGGGTATAAACACTTAATGCCTATAATAGCGATCAAAACGAAAGTATCTTAACAGGTGTATGTATTGTAAGACTTATTCTCTTCCGCCAGGAGAGGGCGACAAGTCTTTATTAATTGCGAAATTCATTTGATCAAATATATATATATATAAAAGCAATGAACGCTGTGTCAGAATCACTAGTAAATTATGTTATTTAGTTTTTTTTGTTTACTTTTTTCTTCAGAATCATGAGAGAATCGTGATTTAAAAAAAAAAAAGTTTTTTAATTGATCCAGAATCATGTAGCATTAGTTTACATGTTTATTACTACATATAATTCATTAAAATAGAAGTTTAATTTCATAAAGTACAAGTTTGTGTCAAAATGCACCTATATTTTTTTTGTTTTTCAGTTGAATAAAATACTATTTTCCCCTATATATTTCTTAATTGAGGATTTCTTTAAAAAAGTTTAAAAATCTCATCTCATCTCGTCTTGTTCTTGTGAACCCAGTCTCGTGTCTTGTTTCGTCTCATGGGATAAGTGTCTCATCACACCCCTATTAATCAGTAGACTTTGACTGATTATTCAGCTTTTGCAATTAGTAAAAAAGTTGCAGCTTTTAAAAATCATATTATGTAATTACAGTTATTATACAATTAAATTATGCAAATAAATATATTTGGCACACACAACTTATTCACCATTTAATTAGCTATATGAAAAAGTGAATGACACATCATTCTGCTTAACATCTCCTTTTATAAGTCATATGGATAAGGAACAAAATAGAGGTAAGTGCTAAGATGCTTTATTTTTGGATAGACTATTTTATTCACAACATAATCTCTTAAAATACCTTACAGGGTTATGATAATCAAAACAGTCCTGAGCTAGACAAAGCTTTTTAAATCAAGTCCTGAGCTAGATCAAGCTAGATCAACATTAAACTATCACTTTAATGTTAGCTAGCTCCACACTGCAGAGCTGCTTTTATAACAGAGAATCAAGTTGTTATTGACTGAAAGCAAAACACTGACTGTTTTTTCATGTTTAATACAGTAAAGCTGCTTGATTTAATGTTATTTTCTGCATAAAGTACTATATAAATAAACGTGACGTGACTGGACTTTACTGGCGTACCAAACCGCAGAGCTTGTGCAAACATTCACATCACTTTCACATTGCTGTCAGTTTTTGTTGTGTTTATTTTGTTGAGTTTGTCTTGAATTTCGTCTGAATTACAGTCTTGCGCTGAAGTGCCACACTGGTCAAACTGCATTATTTCAGGCTCTTTCATTAGGTCAGGAAATCAAATGAGTATACTTGACGACACAAATATTTGTCTACAGTTTTTAATTGTTTACATGGTCGATAATGTCGACTATTCGTTTCAGCCCTATTTACAGTAAAGGGAAACCAGTCTTCACTTGGCTTATATCAAAATCCTCTGACATTTGTCTATACAAATCCTTATTTTGTTACTTTAGATTTTTGAACGGTGTTTTGTTTTGCTCTCTCTCCACTGCGCTTTCGTGTTTGTCACTGTTTACAATGACCTACAGTATGTCATCTGCTGAAATGCCACTCTGTTGTGAGCGTGCCTACGATAGTTGGCGGAAGGTTGAGATTACGGTTTATCAAGTTTTAAATATTAACATTTTTTCTTACACAAATGCATCAATTCGCTTCAGAAGGCCTTTATTAACCCTCCGGAGCCATCTGGAGTACTTTTTATAATGGATGAATGCACTTTTTTTTGGACTTGACCACCATTCACTGTCATTATATAGCTTGGAAGAGCTAGGACATTTTTTTTTTTAATATAATGCTTTATATGTGTGTGTTGATCAGTCTAGTGCATTTCTTCTGTTCTGTTGTGGTCAGATGCAAATAAAAACACAAACACACTGGTGCACAGCTGGTGCAAACATTTCTATGATCAGATGCTTTCTTAACTGCTGTTTTCTCATAGAACTGCTGTTTACTCCAGAAAGGTAGTATGGGCATTGTTAAAATAGTCCATGTGACATCAATGGTTCAACCTTAATTTTATTAAGCTATGATAATACTCTTTGTATGCAAAGAAGAAAAAAAAAAAACTTTATTCAGCATATTTTTCTCTTTTTGTTAGTATGTAATAAACATGAGAAGTTTTAGCTAGTATTAAAAAATAAAGAATTAAAAAAATAAAAAATAAAAATAAAGAACTTTATAAAGATAATAATTCTCAGTGTCTTTCTTGTTCTATAAACGCTTCACACTTGGGTGTGTCTAGAACTTTTGAGAGCAATCATCTTTTTAAACCCTCAAAACAGTGTTGTTCTTAAAAGTTTCTTTTCTTGAGAGCTAGAAAAGAGCTTTTGGGTTTATGGATAAAGTAATCTAAACAAGAGCAGGAGGAGACAGATTTATAAGGCTATTTTTATACTAGCTCTATCGGACAGGTTAAAACTTGTTTCTTGTATGTGTCATGATTGAGTTTGCTGGTTGGGAATTGAATTGATATTTTGAATGGCTTGTCTTTAATTGCCCACATGACACCATTTCCCCTTTCAGTTCCTCCTCCTTCCTTTTCCTCTTTCTTTACCCTTTTTTATTCTCCTCCTTTGGCATTCTATGTCTCCTCATCTGCATGACGCTGTCAATATGAATGTGTGGTTATGTACACCCATTTGTAAAATAAGACTCAGAGTGTTGTAAGATGCTGTTTGAAATGCGTTTACATAATTAATGTTCACCAGACTTTTCTAAAATGTAAAATCCCTCTTTTCCCCTCTCCATCTGATATATTTTCCCATTCCCTTCTGAATTGGTCTACAGAGGCTTAAATCTGATCCAGATCTCCAAATGGTGCCGTAATCCCAGCTCAAATCCTTTCTGAAATGACAGCAGATATCAGTGGAGCTCATTAAAGCCAGGAAACCACCTCTCTTCCCTTTAACCTCAACTGAAGTGATCAGACATGAATATGCATTTATTAACTTTTCATTTTGAAGGACTGAATGTCAGATCTTTTGACAGCATGAGGTTTAGAAAATAGAGCAGAATACTCATTAAATGAGAAGAAGATGTAGAGAGAGTCTTATGCTTAGGCATATGGAAACTAACAATGGCGTAGAGACAGAAATACTAGAGTGATTAAGGAAATGAGCCAGACAGTGTTGGAGAAGCTGCATCGGAACTGATTTCCAAGTTAAACCTTCTTATAACTTGCAGTAAACTTACTTTATTGCATTTTAAGAAGGCTATATATTAGAATGACAGCGTTAAACTTTCCAGTTAAATTTTAGTGATTTATTTGCCTTGGTTTGTTTAGATTCACATACATTAGTAGTTTTAATTCTTTGTAAATTCTTTGTTTTACTTCTCCAAACATACTGATTCACTTAGACAAAATGCTTTGTCTGTTTTTTTTTCAGTCAAATGTAGAATTTAGCATAAATTTTTGCTTTAATTTGCTATCAGTTTTGCAGTGTGATATAAAACATTGTTACATTGGTATCTGTTGAAAAAAGAAGGCTGTTACTGAAAATTCTGTCATACTGTAGAATTTGGCTACAGTAGCGTCACTTCTTTCAGTTATTGTTACTCCTCAACATTTGAGAAGGAGGACGACAGGAAATAAGGAGGATATTCTCTGAAAAGGAAACTGAGGGAGTAAGAAAAAGAGTGCAAATATGAATGGACGAGTGCCCACTGGGGATGTTCAGGAACTGGCAGGTGTTTATCTGGCTTTTTGAGATAACTTGCTGCCTCTCTCCTGTGTGTTTGCGCTCGTGCTGGGGTTTGTGTGATGTTTACTTTGGTAGGTTGTGTTTGGAGGATTGTGAGTTTGCCTGTGTTTACCGTGTATGAGAAAGATACGTGTGTGTATGTGTTTTATGTTGCCTCTAGTCTCTGTTTTCATATGAGACTAAATAATTTTGGCATTGAGAAGAGCCAGAGGCTGAAAACCTGCTACCCATAACTGAGTAAAGCGTTTAAGAGAGGGAAATCTCTGCAGTTCGTCTCGGCATCTGCACGCTTCCTACTGTCTGCTTCTCTTACTTTCATAATACCTGTATTAAAGGAATGGTTTAAGTCCATAACAAGACCAAGTCCAAGACCATGAAAACAGGGTCTTAGACTTTTTTTTGAGAGCAGTCTCAATTACTACAACACTGGACAGGAGCAGAAATGGCCTTTTTTAAAATCCCTCAATTCAGGTTTCACAGAAGAAGGAAAGCCATGTGGGTTTTAGATGAAATGAGGGTGACTTTTTTTTTTTTAATTCTGCTCCTGTCCAGTGTTGTAGTACTTGAGACTGCTCTCAAACTGCTCTCAAAGTCTAGGACCCTGTTTTCATGGTCTTGGACTTGGTCTTGTTATGGACTTAGTTTTCACTCAAACTAGAGATATGCAACAATTTGGATACATTGTTTAGTGGGCTGAAAGCATTTCCAAACAAACTGATTAACTAAAATGAAATGCTGTTGTTTTTCTCTTCGTAGAGTACAAAGCCTTTCCTAGTTCTATTTAGTCTTCTTTTGAAATACAGCCAATTTACAGCAAAAATTAGTGAAAGCTTTTAACTTTTCACACCAAAAACACATGTGAGATATAATGTGACATGTAAACAACAGCTTGTTGTTTGTGTAAATTGGTTTGAGTTTGATTGAGGATTCTTGTCAACCAGTCCTTTTTCACTGGACTAAATGAACTGAGTCACTAAAGCAAAGTTTTTACTGTTGTATTGAATTTGCCTTTTTTTAGGGGTCCAAGCGCATGACGCTGAAACCCTATTGTAATTGTTAGAATGCTCACAGATCAGTGATCTCCACATAAAACTGATTGTGCAGACCAAACCATAAGTTCTAGAGTTTTGAATCTTGGAGGGATGGCAGTACTCACACCGCCTACAACTTGACAAAGGCTTGCCCTGATCAGCCTGATGGGGCGCTACAGCGATCAAAAGTACAAAATCAAAATTTCCAGGTATTTCTGAAAAACCTACTTTTGCAAACTAGTCCTAGGTTTTTCGCTTGAAAAAAACAAAACAGTGCAGAAGGATTCACTAAAGAGTGAATATCAATAATTATCAAAAAAAGATTAACTTTTGACTCACAGTTGCAAAGGGTGCCACAATGTCCGAAAAGGGCACTGCCACTTTTAGTAAAATGCCTATAACTTCTGAACAGAATGAGATCTCCGCCAAACTCAGAACACTTATGTAAAAGCTCAATGCAGTACAGTTCTCTGGACTCTCTAGGTCAATAATTATCAAACAATGTTGAAATTTACGCTTTGGGAAGCTATAACGGAGTTTCCTATAAAGCCTCAAAACATCACAAAGCCTGGTGAGCACATGTGACACATGATTCTAAACAAGCACAGTTTTAAGGAGAACGTACCACAGCTGGCGCTATAACAGTCCTAAATGTTTTAAAAAAAAAACCATTGTATTTATGGCAAATTACCTGTGTTTGCCAAAAATACTTTAGCATATGCTAAACAGTATGTCTTTTTTCCATATTTGCCTTAAAGCGATTGAACCATGGTAATCACTGCTTGCAGCTATCTTTTAAAATGTATTTCTGGTTTAATGCTAAATACAACTAATAACTATAAAAAAACGAGTAACTATAAAATATGCTAAATCCTACAACTGATGTAAATCAAGTGGCCTGAACTTTTTTCAAACTGCCTGATTGACATGAATCAATCGCACAAATTTTTGACAACTATGTACTATTGTGTCTCTGAACCATTGGTAACCTAGTAATCAACAGTAAATAAAAACCTGAAATACACCATCAGCGGAAATAGCTAATTAGTCACATGGGCTTAACGTTTGGTACGTTAGAAGTTATATGGCAAATTTAAATCCTTTCCTTTTCCTGTCCAAATGTGTTTCCAGCTCAGATTATTTGCATTAACTCTTTTTCGCCAAAAACCATCTCAAGTGAGCGTAAAACATTTTTGTGAATTAAGGGATTTCCCCCCGAAGTTAGGTATTTTTATAATTTCTACTATTCCTATTCTTTATCATTTTACTCATTTCTAATGCGATACTTCAAAATGCGCATAAAAATGGTGATTGAAACACACATGGTTACCATTGCAGATTTGTGCAAAACTTTTGTGATATTTTATAAATGTTGATTAAAAAAAACCTACTGAGAATTGACGGTTTCCATTAACCGACGTTATGCAACTAAAACATAATTTTTTCCTCTCACAATAAGTCATGGCAATGACAATGGCTCTGGGTAGGTTTACATGTATCGCAGCCACCACATTAGCCATTATTTTTTTGATTGAAGGAGACTTTTTCAAATGAGAGTTTTGTGCTATATTCCTTTTTCGAATTGCCAGAAAAATCACCGAAATTTACTTCTTTCCATTGGCCGTATTACTGATGGAGCTACTGATATAACTACTGATACGAAACATGGCTTCATTCATTTTAGAGGAAAGTACAGTTACACTGTTTTAAAATGTGACTCGTCTTGACTCGAACTCAACCCTCTTGAATGCGTTGGTACCGACTACAACTCTACTCTACCATTTTAAGAGACAAAATTTAAGAATTGTTACCTAAATATCTTGCCCTCTGCCATGCCTCTTAAATCCCCATGAAAAGTCTTCTCTATTTTTTTCCCCATCTCTCTTATTCTTTCCCTTTGGGTACTTGATAGACTAGGTTCCTACACTCATCTGACTGCAAGTGTTTAATTGCTTTTAAAAGATTTGGAGCCGAGAGCTCAAATATACTCACTCTCTCTCATAATCTCACCATCTGTCTTCTTTTCAAATGGTTGATTGAAAGCTGTGTGTGTGTGTAAATGGGCTCTTTTTGAACTTTCTGCTTGAATGAAATAGATTTTCTATTTGATCATGGTCTGTGAGGCTGAGAGATCTTGGCTTATAAAAGGTAGTTTGACTGCTGTTATCTCCTGCTGTTGAGCGCATTGAAACCCCAGAGACCCTCACTGCGACACACTGCTCTTCACTTTACTGATATTTGCCAATAGTGTGACCTCTTAAGACCGTAGAAATGGATCTGACATTCTTTTAGAGACATTTTAACTTTATTATCGATTTAAGTTAGCAGCTTCACATTTATGCAGTAAAAAAATCTGAACCTTTTTGAAAGGTTAAGTATTACCGTCTTAAAAAAAATCTAATGCTGTTAAATTATGATTGTAACATGTCAGCCAAATTACAGTTTTTCTCCCAAACTGAAAAATGCTTCAACCTTACAAATGGGTCTACATTAACAATGCCAAACAATAGCTAATACTCTGGGCCTATAATGAACACTTGCCAAACATGAGAACATGGAACTATGTTACTTGATTCTAATACCATTTATTACAACAAAAATCTGCTTTGGATATGTATTTCATTTGTTATGTAAACAGCCAGTGAGTAATTAGATGGATTTTGCTGATATAGCAGTCTCACAAACCTGAAGTTCTGGTTCTCAGTAACGGACGTTGCTGTAAATATCTTGCATTGCGACGCTTGAGCATATTTGACTGTTAACTTGTGATTCATTGAAAAGAACAAGGCAGTTAGAGTTTACTATCGGCTTCTCTGCAGGCTCACTTGCTGGCTATTGTGATTAATTACAGTGAGAACTATTCATTATCAAGGATCCTGGATAAATCAGAAGCTCAGCGGCCTTGAATGTGGACTGAATTTCTACTACAGGGATGTGTTCACAAGAGCACCATTAAGAGAGAGAAAATAAGTGTGAACATGGGAAGTGGGGATTGCAAGGCAATCTGCAGAGATGGGGAAAGAGGGAGACAAGAATGACAGGAAGCGAGTGATAAAGGGAGAGGGAGAGAGAGAGAGTGAGAGGCAGTAGAGACGACAGCCATTTGGGAACAAGCTAAATTGCTTTGTGTATTTCATGGCCAGCTTCATCATCAAAGCTAATTACTAACAGCTCTCTAAAGCCCTCTATATTTATCCATCCATTGATCGTGTGCATGTGTGTGTAATTTTGAGTGTGTGTAGCCGTAATTTTGCAAGGAAAGCTTACGGCTGTGTTTAAATGATTTTGATTTTTTTGTGAAACTAAATTTGTTACTGTTGTTCTAGTCTTTGATATTTTAGTCCAGTTAAGCCGTGAGTGCTTGAACTGAGATCGAAGTTACCGGTAAAGTCCCCAAGGCCCATAAGTTGCAGACTTGGGGGGGGGTCCCCAAATATTTCTGTAAAGTAGTGGTTCTTATAGGGATAATTCACCCAAAAATGAAAATTCTGTCATTGATTACTCACCCTCCTGTTGGTCCAAACCCATAAGACCTTTCGATCATTTTCGGAAATTAAGATGCAGGGTCATAATTTTCAAAAATATCTTAATTTGTGTTCTGAAGGTGTATGAGGGTCTTGAGTAATTGAGTAATCAGTGATAGAATTTTCATTTTTTGGTGAACTAATCCTTTAATTTTATTAATGATACTTACAAAAGAGAACCAGATACAAAGACTATAATGAACATATATAGTTCAAGTCAAATATTTACATACACCTTGCAGAATCTGCAAAATGTTAATTATTTTACCAAAATAAAAGGGATCATACAAAAGGAAACACAGTGCACAAACTTTTGGAATTTGAAGATCAGGGTGAATTTAACTTGTTTTGTCTTCTGGGAAACACAAAAGTATCTTCTGTAGCTTCTGAAGGGCAGTAAGAAAAAAATACACAATTTTATTCTGTTCAAAAGAAGTCCCTCATTTGTCCTCAGTGTGAAAAGATGGTTGTCAAAATCATAGTCATTGCTGGAAATGGTTCAAATACACAAAAAGCTAAAAAAACCCAAAGAATTTGTGGGACCTGAAAGATTTTTCTGAAGAACAGCGGGCAGTTTAACTGTTCAGGACAAACAAGGGACTCATGAACAACTATCACTAAACAAAAAACACAGTTGTGGATCATTCAGGTAACAACACAGTATTATGTTTTGCAGATTCTGCAAGGTGTATGTAAACTTTTGACTGCAACTGTGTTTTTCATGTCTTACGGTTTAAATTTGCATTTGCAATTGTAATTTTCTAACCCAATGAATGTGTGTTTTTCAGGACGTCTAACAGCAGTGCGACTTTATCCTCATGTGCGTCGATGGAGCCGTGTGTGTCAGATGAGCATTTCCAGGCACACAGTCACGCTGAACACACTTTCAGACGGATGGAGGCCTACCTGAGGACCAGGAAACTCTGTGATGTTGTCCTCCTCGCTGGAGACCGCAGAATACCAGCACACAGGTAAACAAGAAAACAGCACACACACATGTGGTTCATTGAAATCCTAACCAACCCCTGAAATCTTACTGTACAAAACATACTGAAACAATAAACCATTGTTCAGCAAGTAATGGTGGAGCCTTCTCTGTAAAACATTGTAAAGACAGTACAGATGGTATCACATTCTCATTTAGCTGAACCAAATAGCCTCAAACTAAACCACAAAAAGTTTAAGTCAATCCAGTGACAGGTTTTTCTTTTGTGTGGGGCCTCTGACAAGATCGGAGTAGATCCAGTCAATGCTGCTGATTCATAAATGCCCTAGAGATGCTGGAGATGAGTGATGGTAGTTACAATTTACTGCTGAATGTAGCAGCACTGGCACATTTATAGCACAGTTCATTGTCAGCAAGTATTGCACTTTCTGAATTTGACAAATAAAACTTTGGATTTTTGAAACTGTCATGGTATTATTTTGAGTAATATTCAGCTTTTTTTCCATTTTAGATTTCTTCATCCTTCATCTTCATTCTTCATCCTTTAATTGTCACTCCCATTCTCGAACAAAGATGTGAAAGTGCAGTATTCAAACTTAAACTTTTATAAGTCATTAACGAAAATATTTTGTACTATGAGTTTGGTGTACATTTTCCATGGTAATGCAATGTCTGATTTTAAAATGGTTTTTAAAGGATGAATTTTTCAGCTGATATATAATTTCTTACGATTTCTAAAGTGTGATGGGGAAAAAGGAATGAAGAAAGTCTTTTTGTGACAATGGTCAGAACTTCTGTTATGAAGTAGACTTTTTTTTTTTAGGGGCACTCTTGTCATAAATTAATCTATTACTTTTCCTACATAATTTGTAGGAAAAGTAATAGACCTTTCCTACGATATATAGTTTGTCATGATTAGATTAGGATTTAAGTAAAGTAAACTTAGGTGTCCCACTGAGGGGACGGGTGACAGTTAATGGGTCAATCATAGGGCCTCATTTATACTTTAAAAGAACAATTTATGCCCAATTTAAAATAACTAAATCTAAACTAAAAATAAAATTGTCTGTCTTTTTCTGTTGTTTGAAGGGGAAAGAGATTAATTTTAGACTATTTTCAGCTTCTGAATTTAAAATCAATATTAAGCGAATGCCATATGGTCGTGACATACAGATTTTTATATTAATAATGAGAGGTGTCGCATTTGACAGGGTTCCCCTGTGATGTTGATGGATTGACAGCTGTTCAGCAACCATTTTTCATGCGAGAGTTTCTGGATTTATGGAGAGGTGGACGTTTGAGATGTGACCTCGGACACAAATAGCATTTATTCTTACTGTGTGTCTGTGTTAAACGATTAGGCTGCTTCTATATGTGAATCAGTGTTGTGGAATAGCAGTCTCAAAAGTTATTCAAAATGCAAAAGTGCATTCACGTATATTTTCAGTTCAGAGTACAAATGCAAATTACTCTGCATTTATGTGTTTATTCAATTACAGATATAAAATGATCTGTGTATATTGTGTAATGTACATGCAAAACGTAAATTAGAAAATGTATATTATAAAATGTATTTGTGCATTTTGTTGCATGTGAGAATATTTATATTGTTAATGATTATTAAAGTGAAACAAAAATGTATCAGACAGAGTTGTTGTGTATCCCCCTGTGGTTCCACAGCTTTCCACTCATGCATTTTTTTTAAACGTTTCTCCAGCTCAGTTTCTTAAAGGGTACATAACATGCACAGTTTCACCTAATCTCATGTTAATCCTGAGTACCTATAGAGTACTATTGTATCCTTAATATCTCCAGAAATCTTTAGTTTTATTATATTTATGAAAGAAAAATACAGCTTTCCGATTTTCTACGGAAAAAGCCGAACTTCTGGAGGCACGCCGTGGGCGGAGCTAAATTCGACCATCAGGTTAGAATTGCCAATAAAACAGACATTTGATGCTGTTTCACTTACCATCTGCAGTTGTGAATCATTACCGGGATCTTTTATAGCTGGGACCGCTCTGTCTTTCAGTATCAAACAATGTGCAAATCCAGGGTCGAACTGGGCCTCGTAACGTTATATGAAACACATACTTGCTAAACTCCATTGCTGCCCCGGAAAAAGTAACTGTATCCACTGCTCACCTAACGCTGGGTTCTTCAGGAAGCTGAGCAAAGTTCTCTTTGCCTTACAACCATAACCACACTTCTTTAGAGACATTCTTCCCGAATGAATCCCTTACAGAGTGCAGCCGAATGAAGCACGTTGATGGCGCGCTCTTTCTCACGGTCTAACCGACGTGATCGCGGGCGCCGCGGACGCGCTTTTCTGGGAGAAAAGCTCATATAAGGAGTTCGTCATTCGTCATTACTGCCACGATCGAAAAAAATCAGCCGAAACTTGTACCAACCCGGAAGTAAGATTTTCGGCAAAGAAATTCTCTGTCATCTGTCCAAATTATTTTTTTAAACTTTGGCTATGTTTAGCATGAGAATCCAACTCTTTAACACTGTTAACAACTCTGAATATACGAAACACCATTGTACCCCCCCTTTAAGGTCTAAATCCATCTCAGAGGTTTTTTTATTTACATTTTTTTAGTATGTCATTTCAGTGTGTGAACTAAATCAAAATTCAGTCCTTCATACACAGTTGAACACATAAAGGAAACTAAATAATAGGCCTATTTGTAATAATTAGGTTTTGTAACATCATTCTTCGCTCATCTCATCTATTTCTCTGCATTAAAATGAATTTAAAATTTAAACAACTTGCATGTTAACATTTCTGTGCATGACAGTATTTTACTTGTGGGAACAAGTTAAATTTCACTGTAGATATAATGCAAATGACTTTACCTTTGGTAAACGTTCTATTTGTTTTGATTTATAAATAAATTACCCATAGAGATGGTCTGTCTTCATTATTTACTTACGAACGCATGCTTCGCTAGAGACTTCTGTGAGTGTCAGTTCCGATCCAATCAGTTTTTGGTAAACACACGGAACAGAATGTAGCATTTATGTTGTCATATTGAATAAATGTGATAATAGCACTGAAAATATATTAACTGCAAGTCTTAACAAATAGACTTTGATAGCTTTATACTTCAAAACCATAGTAGGTGGCAAAAAATTGAAGATTCACCCTTATATAGCAGCACATTGGCATTCCATTCCTCTGTTCTTCTCTGATCTGCTCATCCTTTCTTCTCCTTCATTATTTTACTCTTCTCTTTGTGTTGTTTCCACGTGTTTGTTGATAGCATAGCTCTGCTGATTGCAGGGCTGCCTTAGGCAGCTGGAAGGTTTTGCTGGTGTTTTATTTATAATGATGCACAAATGCACACACAAACACTTTATAGTGAATAGCCTTTGTACATTTTTTTTCTAACTAGAACACCATCTGCAACCTAAAATCCCTAAAATCTTGCTTTAGCACACAGACTTTCAGGCTACTATGAGAAAGAGCTTACAAGAAAGCTGAATCAGTCATTCAGTGACACACTAATATGAGTAAAAAACAGAGAACTGCTATTTTGCTTGTGTGTAAAGTGAAAGGTTTAAAAGCAATCTGCTCAGTGATGAAAGTGCAGAAAGAGGGAGTGAAGGAGAGTGGCAGAGGACAAATGTTGAGTGTTACTCGTGCTGCTAAATGAGTCTCACAGTCTCTAATGTACTTTGACTCCCCGCTTCTCTGCTGAAGCCTCATTTGTGATCCCTTTCTTTCTCTTTTCTTCTCTCCCTTCATTAATTCTTTCATCATAATTCTTGCATGAGTATTCACCATTACCAGCTTCATGTTTCCATATCTCTGTGTTTGAATGCACCTGCTTCCAGTGGTGCCAGAGCAAGTTTTGAAGTGGGAGGCGGCAAGGCAACACACTCTCAAAGCAATTCTTAAAGCTTTAGTGTAACTTTTTTTTTGGGTTAAAATGATGCAAAATCAATTTTTTGATAAGTACATAACCAACCACTAACACACTAAATAGACATAGTCATGCAATGGTGATATTGTTAACATTAACATTTTGAGAACAAAGTATAACAATAATAATAATTTGCATGGTTTGCTGTGATATGAGCTAAGCGATTGTTAGGTTTAATCACCATTGGTAGCGCAATGCATTGTAGTGCATTTTTTTTCTCAGTTGGTCAGAACAATAATGGCATACTTGTTACTTACTTGTTCAGATGACATTTTCCTGTGAAAATTATTTGGTTCATAACTGATCTAAAACTCAGAAATACCACCAAAGTGAACAAAAAGGGGCTAAAACTGCCCCTGCACAATTACACTAAATCTATTATGGCTGTCCCAATGAAAGTGTAAACAAGTAAACAGTCAACAATTAAATAACAATAAGAAACTATTTACAAGCGACAGGAAAAAAAAAAACTACTTTAGAACAAATAAATGCTACGGACGTTGTATAAAGATTGTCTCTCTTTTGCTGTATTATTAACATGAATGACTGCTGTCACTTTAAGAGCTACCCAGATTCCAATATACTGTTATATGTGTATTTTCTTTTTTAGACATTTACTTTCTTTTAAGACCTAAATTAAACCTATTTTACCATATAACAAAATGACTTCTCTTTCGCTGATGGTTGCGTTTCAGTGGCGTAAAATCACTCGTTTTTAAACCGCAATGCTTAAAAACACTTTCAGACATTGCATTTTTATGACCAAGTAGCACAACAACGATAGTCCAAAGATAGTACAAAATCTGTACCCATTGATTTCCGGTTGATTTCTACAGGTTAATCGTGTCTACTGCTATATCGCCAACTCCTAATTACAATAATTAAGAGCAGTATTCAACAAGAATGATTTTGTCATGATATTGCAGCTTCACGCTCTGTTTTTTTTAATCCACCTTTTTTTTCCCATAAGAGCGGGCGCAGCCATTTGTAAATATTAATGACTTCCGTTCTCATCCGAGTCCAGCTATTTTTATCTGTACAAAACTGCTCACTTTGCTGCTTAATATTACAAATTGATGTGTCTTACCATATTATTTTAATGTATTATTTTGATTGTGAGCACACTGGTTTGTTGTCCAAAAAGTTTTACCGTTTGCTGTACGTTGTTATTCTTCTTGTTATTTCCCAATATTGGCTAATGAGCCGGAAGTCTTACCCATAGGCTTACTACTGCGTTAAAGAAAAAGGTGGATATAAGCTTTTTAGAAAACAGTTCCATTGGGCAAATATTGCCCATTAATGGAAAAGTTAATTTCTGAACCTGCTCTACATTTGTACCTCATTTAGTATATCATGAACATGCAAATGAATCCCCGCCTCCACTCAATCACAAGCTCAGTCTAAATGCTTCAATTTCACACTTTCACAATAGTTTAGCTATATGTGTTTGAAACTGATTCCAAAGAGAAGAGTCAATTATGCAGGGTCATCTACAAGTCAGTGTATCAGAATGGTAATGAACAACCTTAGACACGTAATGGTAATTGATATCATTAGCCTTTGACTTGCCTGCATTAGCAAACAGCTAATAATATGTTGCTAATGTCACAAAACCATTTTCCCGTTTACCATCTCAGACAGCTAATGATATAAAAAGGCCTTTTTTAATTTCTAGTTGAGTGTTGATGTGGAGTTTATAAGGTTTAGTGGCAGTCAGTTGGTTATCCGATATGATGTATTTAGTGTAAATGACGCATCAGTTTTAATTAATTAAACACAGTGTAATTAAACACAACCAGCATACACGGAAGTAGAACAATAAAATTGCTTAGTAATTTAATACGTAAAGCAAACAAAATAAAACCTCACAGAGTTTGCCTTCGTTTCAAGCAGTAATACAAGCACACACACACATTCAGCTCTTTGATATAGTAATTAGCATTTTGGGTATGAGTCTAATAGATTTAAAGCCGCAAGCTTTGACTGAGTGTGTGTGTGTGCGTGTGTGTGTATGTGAATATCTTTGTCTGCAGAGCTGGATTTGAATAGGAAATCCTCATTTTACCATGCTTCAGTTAACAGATCCTCAAATCCTGTCTCTTACTGTAATCTCTCTCCCACTCTATCTGTCTCTGTTTCTCTAGTCTGTCTTTTTTCTTTTCCAACTTTTTATTATGCTTTACCTGCAGCATACAAAAGTGTCTATTCAGTGATCCAGAAGATGAACAGTATGCATGAAAAAAATGAGAGCATGTAAAAGCATGTGGGCACTCAGTGAGATATCGTATCATAGTTTCTCTCTCTCTCTCTCTCTCTCTCTCTCTCTCTCTCTCTCTCTCTCTCTCTCTCTCTCTCTCTTTCTGTTTTCTTAGACTAGTTCTCTCATCAGTGTCTGATTACTTTGCGGCAATGTTCACCAGTGATGTCCGAGAGGCAAAACAAGAAGAGATCAAAATGGAGGGTGTGGATCCAGATGCATTATGGGTCCTGGTACAGTATGCTTACACAGGTGTGTGTTTATCTGGAAGAGAATGTTTGGAATGCTTGGTTAGATATACACATGCACACATACTAAGGTACTATAGCATAATATCAGTGGTGTTCTGAAATGAGGCCTCGAAACGTTTCTTTTTAATCAAATGTAAATTTATCTCCCAGTCACTTTTTCTTAAAATGAATGTTACTTACACTATCAGGAAAAAAAAGATTACAAGATTAAAGTCATAATATTTTGAGAATGTTGAAATATTACAAAATAAAGTTTAAATTATGAGAATAAAGTCAAAATGTTTTGAGAGTAGTGTAAAAATGAGAATGAGAATTAATTTGTAGCAATTACGAGATTAAAGTTAATTATTATAGGTATAATAGTTATTATAGTTAATAATATTCCTTAATAATATTTGGATATTTCAAACACTCAGCTTTCAAAATCTGTCAGTTTTATAGCAAAATACAAACAATATGTCCATTGCAATAATGTGGCATGACAGATTGCTTTATTCACGTTATTCGCCTTTAGTTAGTTTAAAAGGTGTGTGAATCAGTCATCTTTCCAATTATAATGAGACATTTGTTTTATTAAATTAGGATATACTGCTTTTTTATTCCTTCTGATGTTTCTTCATGTTTATTTTGTGCTATAAATTTGAAATAAAGAGGAAAAACACATTTATAATTTGTATCCCATGATAAAACTGACAGAATTTGAAAGCTGAGCTGTTATGCTGAAAGCAACAAAGCACAAAATTATTGTGATTGCTGGATGGCTGGTCTCTACAAATAATGAATTGAAGTTGATAAATATTATTTCCAATCATTTACTGTATTATAGCATGAATAAAACAGCTTGTGAATAGTCACTTTTACAGTATACCTCAGAAAAGACAACTTATATGAATATAAGTAACTTTAACTACTAAACTAAACTAAAGATGGAGTCCACTTCAACCGTTAGAACGTTTTATTGTTGTTTTTAATTAAATACATGTGAGAAATGAAAGATTGGATGCCACAGACATTTTTGTCTGTTTTTGCAGAGTAGTTGGTGGAATTTTCAGAAACAGTATATTTTAATGAAACAAATATCTCATTGTAATTGAAAAGACGATTAATTCACATGAATACGGTGAATCTGTCCCGCTACATTAACGAGCATGAAAAACATTATTGTAAGACGCACTGTTTGTATTTTGCTATAAATTGCTATAATTTCATTCTCTTAATTTCAACTTTATTCTCGAAACATTTCTACTTTATTCTCTAAACATTTTGACTTATTCCCGAAACATTTTGATTTTATTATAAAAGCATTTCAACTTTATTCTCAAAACATTTCGACTTTATTCTCTAAACATTTTGACTTATTCCCAAAACATTTTGATTTTATTATAAAAGCATTTCAACTTTATTCTCAAAACATTTCGACTTTATTCTCAAAACATTTCGACTTTATTCTCAAAACATTTTGACTTATTCCCAAAACATTTTGATTTTATTATAAAAGCATTTCAACTTTATTCTCAAAACATTTCGACTTTATTCTCAAAACATTTTGACTTTATTATCGAAACATTTCAACTTTATTCTCATAATTTCGACTTTGTTTCTAAATATTTAGACTTTATTCTCATAATATTTAGACTTTATTCTCTAAATATAATAATAATCTTGTAATCTTCAGTTTTGTTTTTAAAGTGGCACTAAAATGTCTTCGTAGCTCATCAATAATAACTCAAGGCAGTAACAATTTAAACAATAGATTTTATTTGTGAACTTATGTTCAGCTATTCTTTTTGTTCACTTTTAACTATTTTTGAATTTTTCTGATGATCAGTCATCAAAGCTCTGTAAATATTGATCACAGACATGGAGATTTACTTTAAATTTCACTAAGCTGATTACTCACTAAAAACTTCCACAGATCATGTTGTCATGCCATTTATGCGATTTTTATTTTTTTATTTTTTTATACTACAAGTGTAAATTAGTCTTTATAGGCGGAATTTATTGTGTAAACCAATCACATCCAATCAATCAAATGAATGTATCATTTTTTTATAAAAACAATGCTGACTGAATAAATACACATTGATTAACAGCAATTACACCCTGGAAATCTGTCTGTCTTTCTACAGGACGTTTGGAGTTGAGAGAGGATACTATAGAGAGTTTGTTGTCGGCTGCTTGTCTCCTCCAGCTGTCTGCAGTGGTTCAGGCTTGCTGCAGTTACCTAATGAAACAACTCCATCCATCCAACTGTCTGGGCATTCGATCTTTTGCTGATGCTCAGGGTTGCCTGGACCTTCATAAAGTGGCACACAACTATACCATGGTGAGCAAAAGCACACATTTTGAGAACAGTTACAAACTGACTTAATTAGAACAAAAGATATGCTGGCAAAGTCAAAAGGAGTTTCTACTCCAGGAAAGTGAATACTAAACCTCTTTGTTTTTTATCTTCAATGAACACCCCTCTCTCTCTGCCTCATTTTTCTTCTTTTATCACTTTTCTTTCATTCCTTTTTGTTTGTCCTCCTCCCAACCAAGCTCACACTGAGGGATTTATCATCCGCAGTTCACAGAGTCAAAAACTTGGAAGTGATTTAGAGGACATTATTGCTTAAACTTACAGACACGCTGTCTTTTTTTTGTCCTACGTTGTTCTATGTGGGCGGCTACCTCAGTGAGTGTGTGTATTTGTATTCATATATAAGCATCTGTGTCCATCTGGCTGTCTGTGCCTGCGTCTGTGGGTTTACGAGTGGGCAATTGAGCCCGTTTTAACAGGCGTGGAAGCACTGGTGCTGAAAAAGTTCCCTGAACGAGGCGAGTGTGTTTAATTGGACATGCTACTGTTCCTCTTCGGAAATTTTCCGCTCAGCGTTTGATGTTCCACTGCTCCTGAGGGAAACTCATTCAAGAAAATATAACCCATAATAGCCCGCCCACAGTTCACAACAGGGGGGTTGTCATGGAGACTGCACTGAAAACTTGTATTCCATTTTCCATCAGTGCCTCTGTTTCCTATCTGGCTTTCCTTCCCTTGTTTTTATTTCATTCCTCCCATCCCCCCAACAATGTCCAGTTCCATTGTCCACTTTGTAAATTACTACTCTCTTTCTTTCTCTTTGTTGGATTTGATGACATGTTGGGTAACAGAACTGCAAAGAAAGCATGGAAAAAACAATGCAAAATGCAAATTCAAAAATGCAATAAAACAATATATTCATGCATATATGCAGCCATGGCCAAAAATGTTGGCACCCTGCAATTCCATCAGAAAATGCTTCTCAGTTTTCTCACTTCTCTCAAGTTTTTGGTAACTTGATAAAAATTCACACAGAACTGGACTGGACAAAATTATTGCCACCTTACCAAAATTGTAAGCATGTGATGCTCCTGTAATTAGCATTTAGACACAAAATAGATGTGGGCAAAGTTGTAATCACACTTGCAACCAGTTAAAATGGAAAAAGCTGACTCAACCTTTGTGTCACACTGGGCATGTAGAAAAGAAAGAAGTGTAAAGAGTTGTCTGTGGATTTGAGAGAGAAAATGTGGAAAAACGTAGACAATCTCAAGGCTACAAGTCCATCTCTTAATGTTCATGTGTTCACTGTGCGCAATATCATCAAGAGGTGGATTTGTTTGCATAGTGGATAAAAAAAACCTGATAACTTCCAAACAAATTCAGGCTGATCTGCAGACACAGGGTACAACAGTTTCAGCTTGCATTATCCGTTGCTATTTGAATGAAAAGGGACAATATGGTAGGATACCCAGGAGGACACCACTGCTGACACAAAGGCATAAAAAAGTAAGACTGGAGTTTGCCAAAACTTATGTGACAAAACCACACTCCTTCTGGGAGAATGTACTGTGGACAGATGAGACTAAAGTAAAGCTTTTTAGTAAAGGACATGGCACTGGCCACAGCCATAGTCCCTACAGTCAAACATGGTGGAGGTTCATAGATGTTTTGGGGTTGCTTTGCTTCTTCTGGCACTGGATGCCTTGACTGTGTGAACGGTATCATGAAATCTGATGATTACCAAAGAATTTTGGGGCATAACGTAGTACCAGAAAGCTACATATCCACCAGAGGTCATGGGTCTTCCAGCAGGACAATGACCCGAAACAAAAAGCACTCAGAAATGGTTACAAACAAAGTGCTGAAGAGTTCCGAAATGTTCAGTAATGAGTCCAGATCTGAATCCCATAGAACACCTGTGGAGAGATCACAAAACAGCAGTTGGGAGAAGGCATCCTTCAAATCTGAATGACCTGGAGCAGTTTGCGAAAGAAGAGTGGTTCAAAATTCCAGTAGAGAGGTGTAAAAAACTTGATTGATGTTTAGTTATTTTTTCCAAAGGGGGTGCTACCAAATATTAAGTTAAGGGTGCCAATAATTTTGGGTTCTGTGTGGAATTCAGATTTGACTTTTCTTCTCTGTTTTTTTTGTGTTGTTCCAATGCAAACAAAAATTAAATGTGTGAGTACCAAAACATTTGCAACAGCAACAATTTTTGAGAAGGGTGCCAATATTTTTGGCCATGAATGTATATTTTTTGATCAGGTTATTATTATACAAGGCTGTACTGTCAGCAATCGTCTCACTATGGCTAAACATCCACAAGCCCAAACCTGATCTAAACATCATGTGCCACTGATCTATCATTTACATCTGTATGTTCATTCCTTTACTTGGCAGATGCGTCTGTCAAATCGACTTAGTACAGTTTATACTCACTGTGTGTGTTTTGTATGTTGCTATGCATTAGGCCATTAGACACACACATTCTGATAGTCTACTTTTTGACTACCACATCCCCTGTGCCATCAACCAATCCTGATAATCTCTCTCTCTCTCTCTCTCTCTCTCTCTGTCTCTGTCTAGGAGCACTTCATGGAGGTCATGAGGCATCAGGAGTTTTTGCTCTTGCCTACATGTGAGGTAGAGAAGCTTTTAGCTTCTGACGACATGAATGTACCAGAAGAGGAAACTGTGGTAACAGCCCTGCTTAGCTGGGTCCGCCATGATGCTCCCTCCCGTCAATCACAGCTTCCTGCTCTTCTCGCTCACATCCGCCTACCCCTGCTTAAACCACAGGTCAGTCAACCATACATCCATCTGTCCATCAGTCAGCCAGTCAGCCAGTCTTGTATTCTGCTGTGCTGTTACTTGTTCAGACAGCTTGATCAGTACACCCGTAAATCCACATCAGAAAATCATTAACCTGCATTAATTCATGTATCAGCTAATCAGTTAATTGAGGGATCAGTCAGTAAGTTGTCAGTCACAGTAATTAATGCTCATGTGCTTCTTGATGTTTTGCAGTAGAATGCTGAACAGCCTTTGAGCTTTGTTCAAAGCCTTTTTTAAAGCAAGTCAGACCATCTTTGTAACATCCACAGGAACTTTCTTTTTTAGTTTAAATAAAGACATTCAACTGTATTTGTCAGTTTGATCCAGATAATTTTAAGTGTTCAAGAGCATACAAATCATAGTTTATATTTGGAAAGTGGCTGTCATTACTAAAAAACTGGACTTATGACTCATGTTGAGCATTGTAAATACTTTACGCAAGTTCAAAGTTTGTGGTCATTGATTTAAAAATACTTGAAATACTTTTATTCAGCAAGGATGCATTAAATTGATCAAAAGTGTGAGTAAAGACATTCATAATGTTACAAAATATTTCTGTTTTGAATAAAGGCTGTTTTATTGAACTTTCTACTCATGAAAGAATTTGTTTCCACTAAATCAGTATATTAGAATCACTTCTGCAGGATCATGTGACATTGCAGTTTGGTGTAATGGCTACTGAAAATTTAGCTTTGCCATCACAGGAATAAATTACATTTTAAAATATATTAAAATAGAACACAGTTATTTTAAATTTTAATAACTTTTCACAATGTTTACTGTATTTTAGATAAAATAAATGCAGCATTAGGGAGCATAAGAAACTTCTTTCAAAAACATAAAAAAAAATCTTACTGATTCAACACTGTGCTAGTGTACACTAATACAGGTGTGAATGGTTAGCTAGCATCACATGCATACACTTGCAGTTATGTATAATTTCTCATCCCTCACCAAAGGGCAAAACTGATAGTTCACTTAAAAATAAATGTTCTTTAATGCCATTGATGGTTCCATGAGGAAATTTTCATGTCCATGGAACCACTAAAGCTTCTTTATAGTAGAAAAAGGTTTTTTAGATGTTCTTCACACTGAAAAAAAAATGGTTCTTTTAAGAACTGGTTCTTTTGGGAACCCAAAATGATTCTTCTATGGAGTCACTGTGAAAACACCCTTTTGAAACCTTTATTTTTAAAAGTGTTGTTCCAAACATGTATGAATTTCTTTCTTCTACCTAACAAAAAAGAAGATTATTTGATGAATGTGGGTAACCAAACAGTTTCTGGTGCTCATTGACTTCCACAGTATAGAAGTCAATGGGGATTTGATGGTGAGTGAATGATGACAGATTTTTCATTTTTTTTCCCTCTGAACTATCCCTTCAATTTCGTTAATTTACATTATGGAATCACATGTTCTTGCATTCCATTATGAATTGCATTCTGACACATTCTGTGTATTAATGTGTAAAAATTGGCTTGTGAAGCTAGAAGCCTTTGCCTTTATGTGCTTGTATAGAGCAATGCTATTTGGCCCTTATAGTATCTGTGGTCTTTATGTGTGTGTGAAGGTCAGTGCTGTTCTGCTGGGCCGTGAGGCTGTGTACTCAGTGATGGGATGCATTTGGAGCCTGGAGAGTGTGATAAGGATGTTGTTGCGTCTCTTTCCCTTATCACATGCTTCCCTTCTTACACACGTACACACACTTCACTGAAAAAATATTGTTGTTGTTGTTGTGAATTAAGAGTCAGGTGTGTAAACTTTTGAACAGAATAAAGATGCGTGCGTTTTTCTTATTTTCCCTCATTTTTGTTTATTTATTTATTTTTATTTAGTACTGACCTTTAGAAGATACTTACATGTTTCCCAGAAGACAAAATACGTTAAATTTACCCTGATCTTCATATTCAACAAGTTTTCACCCCCGGCTCATAAAGGATTAGTTCACTTTCAGAACAAAAATTTACAGATAATGTACTCACCCCCTTGTCATCCAAGATGTTCATATCTTTCGTTCTTCAGTTGTAAAGAAATATTTTTTTTGAGGAAAACATTTCAGGATTTCTCTCCATATAATGGACTTCTATGGTGTCCCCCAGTTTGAACGTCCAAAATACAGTTTAAATGCAGCTTCAAGGGGCTCTAGACGGTCCCAGCCGAGGAAGAAGGGTCTTATTTAGCAAAATGATTTATTAGTTATTAGTATTTATAGTTTCAAAAACAAATTGACAATTTATATATTTTTAACCTCAAATGCTTGTCTTGTTTTCCTCAAAAAACATAATTTCTTTACGACTGAAGAAAGAAAGACATGAACATTTTTGATGGCAAGGGGGTAAGTACATTATCTCAAATAGATAATGAAAATTTTTGTTCTGAAAATAAACTAATCCTTTAATGCATCTTGTTTTCTTCTGGAGCATTGAGTGTTTGAACCTTCTGTATAGTTGCATACGGGTCTCTCAGTTGTCCTCAGTCTGAAAAGATGGATCTAAAA
The DNA here is from genome assembly GCA_033026305.1 of Cirrhinus molitorella. Lineage (NCBI taxonomy): Eukaryota > Metazoa > Chordata > Actinopteri > Cypriniformes > Cyprinidae > Cirrhinus > Cirrhinus molitorella. Next base: position 14,406,334 of record CM065120.1, on the reverse strand, counting down.
GTCATTGTTGGAAAGGGTTCAAAAACACAAAAATGCAGAAAAACCAAAGAATTTGTGGGACCTGAAGGATTTTTCTGAAGTTTAACTGTTCAGGACAAACAAGGGACTAGGGACAAACAGCTACAACTACTAAACAAAACAAAAAAACAACTATTTTCTCTTGTGGACTATATGTAAACATCTTTCATATGTTAAATACCTTATTCAGGTCAGTACTAAATAAAAAATAACATGAATGTATGATCCTGCTTATTTTGGTAAAATAATTAACATTATGCAGATTCCACAAGGTGTATGTAAACTTTTGACCTCAACTGTAACTAAGAAAAATAATTAAAACATCTAATGTGGAATGTCACACAGAGAATTCTAGGAATGACAATTTATGGTTTTCATTGTGAATATAAGAAGACTTCCTTCGTTCTTTTTTTTTTTTTTTTTAACCAAAATATATTTACCAGTTTTTCATTGCATAGAGTAAGGTAACTTACCATTAAAGGGTACATAACATACACAGTTTCACCTAATCTCATGTTAATCCTGAGTACCTACAGAGTAGTACTGTATCCTTAATATCTCCAAAAAGTATTTAGTTTTATCATATTTATAAAAGAAAAATACAGCTTTCTGATTTTCTCCGGAAAAGCAGAGCTTCTGGAGGCGCGCTATGGGCGGAGCTAAGTTCGACGATCACTTGCGCTGGGATTGCCAATAAAACAGACATTTGATGCCGTTTCACTTACCATCTGCAGTTCTGAATCATGACTGGGATCTTTATAGCGCGGACCGCTCCATCTTTCAGTATCAAACAATGTGCAAATTCAGCGTCGAACTGGGCCTTGTATATGAAACGTTCATCAACAAACACACACATGCAAAACTCCATTGCTGCCCTGCAAAAAAGAACTGCATCCACTGTTCACGCAACGCTGGGTTCTTCGGGAAGCTGAGCAAAGTTATCTTTGCCTTACAACCAAAACCACACTTCTTTAGAGACATTCTTCGAGAATGAATCCCTTGCAGCAGTGCAGCTAAATGAAGCGCGTTAATGGGCGCGCTCTCTTTCTCACAGCCTAGTCGACGTGAGCACACTTTTCCGGGAGAAATGCTCATATAAGGAGTTAAATTCCTAAATTCATTAAAGCCACGATCGGAAAAAAAAAAAAAAACAGCCGAAACTTGTACCAAGCCGGAAGTAAGATTTTCTGTCATTCGTCTAAATTATTTTTTTAAACTTTGGCCATGTTTAGCATGAGAATCCAACTCTTTAACACTGTAAACAACTCTGAATATATGAAACACCATTGTACCCCCCTAATTAATTGCTTAAACAGGTTTGTACTGCAGACTTTTTTGTATTGTTATTGTAACAATTATTCACTATGATTTATAGAATTTAAATATTTTTGCATTTGTTATTTTGTATGGAGCAGTTGCAATTATTTATGTAGGCTACATATCTAAAAGAAGCTGAGAACTGTGTTATTTATGGTTATTTATATGATTGTGCAGCCTTACTGCAGCGTTTGATATTATTGTCACGCACTGTGGGCACAAGACATGATATTCACATAGATATGCAGTTTAATTGAGCTTCTTTCCCCTTGGAGCTCAAAGCTTTGCACTTTTTTCATTTTAAATGCATGATGAATTCCACTGAACTCCCTCTTCTCACTTTTTTCTCTCTTTCTACCTTTCTATTTTCCTCTTCCTCCCTTTTTCGAAGGTGAAAAAAAGAAAAATATTTAAATAATTCCAGTCAAGCGTTCTCCCACTCCTGGCTGGCTGAGCAGAGTTTGTTCGGTTCCATCTAAATGTAAATCGCAGGTTGTTCTGTGCTTTCCAGGGAAGAAAAAAAACCTTTAAGCCACCGTCCAGCCATCCTAACTCCAGAACATTCATTTGGCTTCCTCAGTATTCACGTTCAGTGGAGATGATCGATTTTGGTTCATGACAGATGCACTTGTTCACTGTATGTGACGCGGGCGCTTTTATGAAAGAGGTGGAAATGATTAGCTTTTGTTTTTAGCACAAAGAGGAGAAGGAGAAAGGGAGGAGTTGAGATGGGGTTGATGGATGGGGAGTGGGAGGGTGGTGAAAGCAGAGACTGAGGAGGTGGAGGTGGTGTTGTATGGGCGGAATATTCAAGCTCTAACTAGAAAACTGTTTTCTGAGTGCAGTGATGGATGTGATTATGGATTCAGTGAGATAGTACTGAATGATGGTGTGCACACACAGATATACATACAAATTCATATCTCAAGCATAGCTGTATAAAACAAATGCTGATTGAAACTATATTGAAACTAGATGTTCTGAATGTGTTGTGTGGCCGTCTGCATGCATTTGCACATGCAAGGTGGTATGTGCTATTTTAGTGTTATTTTTATATGATTGTAGTGTTTGTTAATGTTTTGAATTGGCTCTTATTTTTATGTTTTTAGTTTGAGTTTTAAGTTTAAGTTCTAGAAATGTTATGTGCTTTGGTCATTTTAGCTTTTAAAAACATTTCTGTATGCCTTTTTTTGTATGCCTTTTTCTATTTCCTTTTTAGTAATGGAATAGTTTTTTTTAAACATTATAGCTTCTTTGGGACAGTAATACCAGTAAGTTGCCATACCAGAACGACTTTATAAAAATGTGATTCACACAGTCAATGGTTTTTCTGTCTTTTTACTGGTAAAGCACCGTTCAGACGTTTCAAAATACTGGTAATTCCTGTGACAACATTAACCACAAATGACCTTTAATCTGTAAAAATAATTTCCCATTTTTCAAATCAAGCCATACTCAGCTTCTTGTCGATGTGACATCACACCGACAGATGCCACCCCACGATGCTGCAACAGTCCGATCGCTCTTTTTTTTAATGCCGGAACAGGGACGTAGACAAGAATGGCTCATAAGTGATTGGGGTGTTTTTTTGTTGGAGGTAATAATGAACATAGTAGTCCTCATATACTCCACACATCTGAGCCGCTGAAGACATAGTGGATGACTTTTGGTTGTGAAGAGAATGTGCCTCCCGATTATACATAAATGTGTCTCTGTTCAAGCAAATCATCCGTGATCCAGCTTCACATACAGCAGAAGTGTGCATATGTTTTTTTTTTATGAATCTTTGCAATCACCTTTCCTAATAACATGCTAGTTAGCAAGTTTCGCAGCTAAACGCAGCTAAAGTAAACAGTCTCTCAGAGCATGGCTCATCACTCCACAGAGAGAAGAAAGGGTGGGGTGAGCAGAGCTCATTTGCATTTAAAGGGACATGCAACAGAATGTGTTGATTTTTGACATTTCTGATTTGCTGATTTTAACTAGGTAAAATTGAGAATTTTTAAACAAAGTATATTATAGACTTTTCACTAAGAACCTAAAGAATCATATCAACTTGTGGAAAATGGGCATCCGATAACCCCTTTAAGACTTTTTGGCCAGATTTACTAAACAAGGCAAATTAGCCTGACAGGGCAATTCCCAAAAAAGTGCAGATGGGAGTGGAAAGCAACAATCGCAACATTGTTAAGTGCAAAATGGGTTAAGACATGCGTTGGGTGGTAAATAATGGTGCAAATACCAGGAAATTGACAGGTCATATAGGTTTTCGAAAAATATTTTTTTTGCAGTTTGTAATGTTGCTTCTATTGTAAGTCGCTTTGGATAAAAGCGTCTGCTAAATGACTAAATGTAAATGTAAATGTAGCTATCCTTCAATGTAAATGGTCTGCAAAGTTGTTAATCATAAAAGTGCATTATACATAAAGATATTGTCTCTCCAAAGAAAGAGTCGACTCAAAATCACCTTAAAGAGTGGTCATATTTTCGAATCTTCTGCCTGTTATTGATCTATATCACTGGGTAACACATGAGCGTAATGACTGCTTCTCTAATTTTGGTTTTATCTTCTTTGGCTTCTAATCTTCTTTATTTGGAGTAACAAGTGTCTCCAAACCACAACCTGTAAGTACAATTGATACATTAAGTGAGTGCTTAAAGTATCTATTGTGCTAATATGTGATGGCTGTTATCTAACATTAGTGCAGTTTTGGTTTTCCAGGTAAACCACTATATTACTGTCTTACTGAAATAGTTCTGATTATTCGCTGTGAACCCACTATTTCCTAAGAATGTGTTGATTAATGTAGACTGTCGTTCTAATTACTTTGTTTAATAATAAAGAATGTAACTTATTTTGGTTATACATATTTTGGTTTACAAACTCAGTTTGTAAAAAACAGTCACGTAAGCACTCGGCTAACGTATTTGCCATAATTGTTTTGTTATGCGTTTATAGTGAACCAATCAGAGCAGAGTAGGCTTATGGAAGGGAGGGGTTTACAGACATTACATTCAGACCATTTCAAAAATCATTGACAAATGACTATGTATAAATGTATATTCTGAGAAAGTTACAGTTTTCTGTCCTTAGATGCATTTAAACCTGTTGTAGGGGACTCTAACACAATATTAGGACACAAAAAAACAAAAAAAACATGACCAGCTCTTTAATAAACCATAAGAGGGTGCAAGCTTTTAGTATATCTGTCCTTACAGCTGCTTTGAAATAATGCGTATTGTGTATAGCGCTAAACAAACAAATTTGATTTGATTGGATGTTAAATTTTTTGCTTGCCATTGGCAGGTGTGGTGAGAAACCAATTTTAGACTCTGGGTATGTCTGTGTGTGATCTTACAGATTGTCTCTATGGGGCTATAGCACTGCAGCAGAATACATTATGCTGTTAATACTGTGACTATGCAAGACGCCCCTCTAATTAAAACCTCCTCAATTTACTAGCCAACTCAGAGAGGGTATAAACAGGGCAGATGAGAGGGTGAATGTGACGAAAGAAGACTCGTTAGCAGAGCCACAAGAGGTGTCATTTGAAGAGGATTACGAGAAAAAGAGAGACACGAGAGGAAGAAGAAGAAAGGATGTCTCGTGTGATGTTTATGTATGAGGTGGTAATGATTTAGTTTCATCGAACTTGTAGCAGGAAATGGGTTGTGTGTGTGTGAGTGTGTGGCTTCCTAAAAGCTTGTTTGCTCAGGAGTAGTAACCTATATAAGAGACTCTGCATTCTGTTAGAGGCCCAGAGGGACACTAGCTCTGGCTCTCCCTGGGATTCCCTCTTTTTAAAAAGGAATGTAGGTAGGACCTTTTGTCAGAAGTTTCATCAGAAGCTTGTTCTCTCTCTTCATTGTGTCCCCAGAGTTCTCTCCTCCAGGTCTGAGAAGCTGGGAAGGATTCACTACTGTCAGGCTATCAAAGTGTGTCTTTAAGTGGATGAGGGTAAGGGTTTGGTTTGGAGCCCAGTTTATTATGTAGCTCTTTGCGGTTGTGGCGTTAAAGATTTCCTGTCAAAAATGTGGGTGTTATTGGAAATATGAAAAATATGTTATTTTACTAAGAATTTGTTTACAGGCTGTGTGTGCCAGAAGTAAGATCAAAAGAATTTTCATACAGTTTTCCCCCACCTCAGATTAGAATTTTTGATAAATCATCAGTGAACAATCAGGAATTGTGAGCTTATTTTGTTTCCACAAAAAATATTAAGCAACTATTTTCAACATTGATGATAATAAAAATGATGAGTACCAAATCAGGATGATTTCTGAAGGATAGACCTGAGTAATGACTACTGAAAATGAAGGGATAACTTTTTTTTATTGTATTTTTAGTCATAAATGCAGCCATAGTGTGCATAAGGAGCCTCCTTTTAATAATGAGACCTATCAACTGCAAACTTGTATGTAAGCACAATAGTTATCTGAAACCATACTTTATCACATTCATTTTTTGTAAATCAACATAAAATACATTCATATATCAAAAATATATAATTTACTCATCAAGGATATAGGCTTTTTATTTTCCTACTTTATGAAGTATATTTTAACCCTTCTTTTTGGTCTTTCCTTTGCCTGTGGGAGCTTTTGAAAGCTTTGACCATTCTTTCTTACAAATTTTCCCCAACTCCAAGTTCCTGGACAGTTTTTTAGGTCATACCACAGATGTTCAAATGGATTCAAGTCTGTTTTTTCATAGTTTTTGCTGTGTGCTTTGGACTGCGCATTGTCCTGGTGGAAAATGAGTCTGGCTGAAACATTTTCTGCTTAATGCTTGTCAGTTCCTCCTGCTGAGAGCAACGCCAGAGTATGATGTGGCCACTACCACCATGCTTGCTGGCTGGTTATGGTGTTATCTGTATGCTGTCTTTGGTTCATGCCAAACAGACTTAAAACTAAACCTCATTAGACTGAAATTTCTTCCAGAAAAAATAGGTTTTTCTACATGGATTCTAACAATATCCAGCACTGATGCAACAGCAGTTTGCCAGTTTTCGTCTTGCCACTCCCTTGCAGATGCCAAAACTGTGATGAGATTGGTAATGACTGGAGTGTTTTGTTCATTTCAGACAAATAACTCACCTCTAAGTCACCTCTCTTACAAATACCCTTTTTGTCCTAAAGGCTTAAATGTTTTAGCTAATCTTAAAGCTAATCTTTTCCAGTATAAATCAACATCTTGAAGTTTGCAAGCAGCTCATTGGTCTTTATGACACCATGACTGATGTGATTTAAGTTTTTAAAGAAGCGATTGAACAGCGAAGGTGCCCTGAATTAAGCGGAAGTGTATTCTATAACAGTTTATCATGCAGAGATAAAAATTAGTAAACTGAGTCTAGAAAGTACATTTTGCTACATTTGAATGGTTAAGATAGTGAGTTTTGGTCAGGGTGTTTGGGACATGAGTTTGTTTGGTCTAACCAGAGGCAGACAGGAAGTATGTTTTGAGACATGCTGTAGATGCATTGACTATTTTTTGTTGTAATAACCTGCCCATTGCAACAATGGAATATATATTGAATCATACAGTTATTCTCTGTTCTTCATGCAGTTTTTAGCTGATATGGAGGCAAATCCATTACTAAGGGACAGTGTGGAGTGTCAGCGACTTGTGATGGAGGCCATGAAGTATCATTTATTGCCAGAAAGACGGCCGCTTCTTCAGAGCCCGAGGACACGTCCACGCAAGGCCACTGTAGGGGCACTTTTCGCTGTGGGTGGCATGGATGCCACAAAAGGTATTCCTTTCAAATTTTAGTTGTTTCTAAAGATCTATATGCCTTAGCTTTTTTTGTTGATAACAGGGTAACCCCTACATTCCTTGCTTGGTTACTCTCTCTGTCTGTCAGTCTTTCTCCATTACCATATTTGAATAAGTCTTTTGAATAAATGGCGCTTTAAACAAAAGTTTGTATTTAATTCAGTGTTGTGGTGAAAAGTCTGATCTGTTACGTACTTTTAGATGTGCTCTTTCAGTGGAAAGGCCTGAATTATGTATTATGTTCAGTGAGGCTAAAGGTGAATGGAATTAACTGAATTCATAGCTGTTGTTTTAATGGTGAATCATGTAGGTGATTTCATATGATTCATAGTTTGCATTGACTTGTGCATAGAAAGCCATAGTGACAGCCCAATTTGTTCCGTTCGTGTTCTGTATTGGGATTGCATACTATTTCTCAATAAAGAGTTCAAAGGCATGAACCAAACCACCAAGATCTGAGATGAATCGCAGGATTACAGACTTGGATTAGAAGCAAACAAGTCAGAGAAAGACTATGAAGTCCACTGGAACTTTGCAGATCATGAAACTGCAAAATGGATAATCATACTGTATAAAACTTGCAATTCATAAATATTTAATGTGTAAAAAAGAATATTTTACATTTAAGTGCAAAAATAATTAAGTATATCTCAATTTATTGTTTAAAATGGTAGGGATACTGATTTTTATGTAGTGTATGTAATTTTCAGTGCTTCATTTGTGTGAGTTCATTACAAGGCCTTTTTTGCTCTGGTTCTCATTTCTATGGTATTGACAATTTGACAGGTTCTTAATGGAGAAAGTAAATTGGATTTTTACTTCTGCCACTGAACGTTTCACTGACCTGTAAAGTGGCAGAGATTTTTTTTGAAGAAGTTCTGTTAACTCTTTAGAATAGGGAACACTTATTCACTAGTACCTACAACTATTCCCTCAATGAATTCTTAATTTGCTGCTTATTAATAGTTAGTAAGGTATTTAAGTTTAGTTATTTGGTAGGATTAAAGATGTAGAATAAGGTCATGTAGAATAAAACATTAATACGTGCTTAATTAGTATTAGTAAATGGCTAATATTCTAGTTATATGCATGCTAACAAGCAACCAGTTAAGAGACCGTAAAATAAAGTGTTACTAAAGTTCTGTAATTCCCCTACTGATCTTACTCATTCTGCTTCCACAGTATGGTCCTTAGGGCTTTATACTTCCTGTTGTTTGTCTCTTATTTTAGCCTATTAACTCAAAAACAGGGTCGTCTTTTTTGTCTTTCTTTTGTGCTTTATCTGTACCTAGAATGCCTAAGCAGCCTTGAAACAAGATAAATTTACCTTATATTAGAACTTGTTTTTTTAAATAGTGAATGTATTTTGTTTGTAAATGTATAGATAGATAGAAAGATAGAAAGACAGTTAGTTTTCTGTTTTTTTTAATCATAACCCTCTGTGTATTTTTGATTTTTTTTTTTTAATTTAATTTATCCACCACCTTTTTTAACATGGAAGTAAGCCGTTTTCTGCTAATGTGCGAGACTTCTGGTTTATTAGTTGCTGTAGGGGAAATGACTAGAACAATAATAGCTGGAATCTAATGACACCGGAAGCCAGACCCATTAAATTTACAAATGGCCACATCCGCTCTTATGGGAAAAATAAGGTGGATATCATTCTTACATGTGTGTACAGGAGAACTAATTTTAATTTGTTTTTAAAGGGGCCACTAGTATTGAGCAGTACTGTTTACGGAGGGACACATGGCGACAGGTGGCTGTCATGAGTGGAAGAAGGCTGCAATTCGGCGTAGCAGTTCTTGACGACCGCCTGTATGTGGTTGGGGGCCGAGATGGACTCAAGACTCTCAACACAGTGGAATGTTACAACCCTCGCAGCAAGAGCTGGAGCGTCATGCCCCCCATGTCCACACATAGACACGGCCTGGGTGAGAAATAACATTATAACATTTGCGTTTAGTGTCCTCATTGTACTCATAATAATTCAAATTTTTAGCTTGACACAATATTTAGAGCCCTATGAAATCAGTTGACGTTTTTTCCTAATTCAGTGTTTTCAGTTTTACATTTTCTGGATTCTGTTTCATGATTTTATACAAATTTGTGGAAAACATGGATGAAAAATTTTAATATTCCTTTTAACTTTATTATTGTTAATAGAACTTTGAGAATTACATTCCACTGTACAATAATATTATATTTTTGTCACAATTTCTTCAAGTTAAACCAAACTTTTATTTTGACGGGCTGTAGTGAAGACTTTTATGTTGTGTGTGTATTTGATGTAACTTTTATAAAAACACAAAAACACAGAATAGGTCATTTTGTGTGGTTTAATATTAATAGGCACTAGTCTATTTAATTATATAATGACTTTACACATTATAGTGTATATTCTGATTATGACTGGATTCTGTGCTTCTGTCCATGTTCATTGCAGAAATCCCCACACAATATTTTCGAATTTCACTTAAATAATCTTTGGCATATAAAGGCTTATCTGCAATCTCTGATCATTTGTGTGTGATTGTAGGCGTTGCAGTGTTGGAAGGCCCCATGTATGCAGTGGGAGGTCATGATGGTTGGAGTTATCTCAGCACGGTGGAGCGCTGGGACCCTCAAGCTCGCCAGTGGAGCTTTGTTGCATCCATGGCAACACCTCGAAGCACTGTGGGAGTTGCAGTGTTAAACAGCAAGTAAGCATTGACAGCATAAATCCGTGCTTCTAACTGAATAGAATGCCATTAAAATACATTCTGTCTGTTCAATCTATAATGTTCTGTTTCTCTGTCTGTTTTTTTTAAGGCTGTATGCTGTGGGTGGTCGGGATGGAAGTTCATGTCTGAAATCAGTGGAGTGTTTCGATCCTCACACCAACAAATGGAGCAGCTGCGCTCCCATGTCGAAACGCAGAGGCGGTGTTGGCGTAGCGACATGGAATGGTTTTCTGTATGCTATCGGTGGACATGATGCCCCAGCATCAAGCTTAGCATCTCGACTGTCAGACTGCGTCGAAAGGTAAGAGGACCAGAATCAAAAGGACAGGAATAGGGGTCAACATTGAGAGGCACAAGCTTATAAACTAGCTTTTGTCAACAAAAGAGATGCTTTAAAAGGCTAACAGTAAATTTTTTGGGCCAAAATAAAAGCTTGATGGTTTCTCTCTTGATTTTATTTATTTATTTATTTTTATTTGTAGTATAGGTAATATTTCTTTTTCTATATCCTATACACAATTACAGTGCCTTGCGAGTATTCGCAAGTATTCATACCCCTTCATTTATTCACATTTTGTTAAACTGCTTTAAAGCTGCAGTCCGTAACTTTTTTGGTTAAAAACTATACAAAATAACTTTAGCCCAGTTCACAACGGTTAGCTTATAATAATGTTTTTTAAATTTAGTGGTATGGGTAGGTTTTCAAGCATGCCACTACGTCATTACGTCACATCTGTAAACATAAAAAAGGCATCCCGGCTAGTAACATAATCGCATGTGAGAATGCTGCAGGTGCCGGATCGTTTATAGCCTTTTCTCACAGCGGCTGAAATAATTAAACTAGATAGCCTACGTGGGATTACACAAGTTTTGTATTTTAAAGAGAACACCGGTCCTAAGGAAGAATGATTTGCTTTTTTGGCTAAAAGAATTTCTTGATATGAAATTCGAATTTTATGTCAATCAGAGATTAGACTGTACAGAAACAGAAACGCTAATACACACTAAATACACATAGTTATGCAATGCTGGTGTTGTTAACATGAACGATTTGAGAACAGTATAACAGTAATAATAATGTGCTAGTTTGATGTGATATGAAATAACCGATCGTTAGATTTAAACACCTGTAGCGTTTTTCCTCAGATGGTCAGAACAAAAGTTTCAGACTTGCTACTTAGTCTTAGATGTCAATATCCAATGAAAATACTCATTTGGGCCATATATTTGAATCTGTTAATCTGTGATTCCTAAATACAGTGAAAATCCACAAAGGTGCGGTGATTGACAGCTACCAAAACATTAGATTCATCCGCACTGGAGCCGTGCTGGAGCACAACCCACGCATGGAAAATAATTCCACAATTAACTGCAATTGCAGGTTTTCAGACAGAGATGGCAAGAAGAGGCAAAACTTACGGACTGCAGCTTTAAATGACTTTTTTTTCCCACAACGGTCTACGCTCCATACATCATAATGACAAAGCACAAAACAAGTTTGTAACAACTTTGCAAATTTATTAGAATTAAAAAACTGAAATGATTCCATTGCATATGTATTCATACCCTTAGCTCAGGCACACTCATATTGCTTGTAGATGATACTAGACTTCGAGTGGAGTTAACCTGTAGCAAATTCATCTGAATGAGTATGATTTGGAAAAGCACACTTCTCTCAGAAAAGGTCTAACAGCTAAAAATGCATATTAGAGTAAAAACCAAGCCCTGAGGTCAAAATAACTGCCTGTAGAGTGTAGAAATAGGCTTCTGTCAAAGCACAGATCTGGGGAAGTGTTTGGAAAAAAATTCTGCTACATTGAATGGTTACAGAACCATGTAGCCTCCTTATCCATAATGAAAGACACTTGGAACAACTAGGACTCTTCCTAGAGCTGGCCTCCTGGCCAAACTGAGCAATTAATGGAGAAGGGGCTTGGTTATACTGGTGACCAAGAAGCTGATGGTCACTCTAGTTGAGCTCCATGATCATGTATGCAGATGGTATAAACTTACAAAAGGATAAACCTCACTGCAACACTCCACCAATCTGGTCTTTATGGCGGTGTAACTCAATCCTCTACTCAGTGAAACAGTGAAAACCCACTTGGAATTTGCAAAAAAGCACCTAAAGGACCCTCAGACTGTGAGAAACAAAATTCTCTGGCCTGATGAACCTCAATTCCAGGCATTATGTTTAAAGGAAACCAAGCACTGCTCATCACCTGCAGAGTGCCATCCCAAAAGTAAAGTGTGCTGGTAGCAGCCTCATGATGAGGGGCTGTTTTTGAGGGACTCATCAGAGTAAAAAAAAGCTAAATGCACCAAGACAGTCTTACCAGTCCAGAGCATTCAGAACCTCAGACTGAGCAGAAGGTTCTCCTTCCAACAGGACAATGACCCTAAGCACACAGCAAGAGTGGCTTATAGACAACTCTGTACATGCCTTTGAGTGTCCCAGCCAGAGCCTTGGCTTGAACACAATCAAATATTTCTGTGAAGAATGTCAGATAATTGCCAAATGCAAATGTGAAAAGGTTGTCGCATCATACTCAAAAAGACTTGAGGCTGTAAAGGTGCTTCAACTAAGTACTGAGTTATGGGTATGCAGTGTACTTATTTCAGTGTTTTATTTTTAATACATTTGCAATGTTGTCACAAATCTGTTTTTTGTTTAGTCATTATGGTGTTTGGAGAGTAAATTGATGTGGGGAAAAAAAGTAATTTAAAGCAGTTTAACATAAGGCGGCAACATAACAAAACATGAAAAAAATGAAGGGGTATGAATACTTTCACAAGGCACTGTATGTTTCTAGCCACAGACTTAAGACCTACTTTTGGGTCACAACCTACCAGCTGAGAAACTCTGCTGTAGACTTTCCTTGATATTTATGATTTAGCAGACAGTTTTTGTCCAAAGAAAGACAGAAATGTTCTCATATTGTGTATGTGGCAAATGGCAATATATGCCGTTAAATATAGTCATATGCTATGGTTAGGTTTGAAAGCCCAAGGAGAACATCAAGAAGACAATACAGAATCCCAGAACAAATGTGTTTACATCAAAGCGCTACAGATGAGTCCCTAAGGAGAAACTAACTCTGAGCGCTGTACAAACTTGTAGTGTAGGGTAGTGAAGGGTATGAGGTTCTTCCTCTAGTTGTTTCATGGCTGAGAGTGAGTCAGAGGGTGTGCAGTCTGATAGTTCTGTGATATTCAGTGCCATGTGTTTTCTGTAGAGTTCTTGTTTTTTTTTTTTTGTCTGACATTTAGAGAGCATGTGTCATAAAACCAACCATTTTTGCATAGCTACATTCTCAATTCTCTAAAAAGACATAAAAAGGAAGGACATTGTTAAAATAGTCCATGTGACATCAGTGCTTCAACCTTAATTTTGTGAAGCTATGAGAATATTTTGTGCGCAAAGAAAACAAAAATAACAAATTTTTCTTCAACAATTTCTTCTCTTCCGTGGCAGTCCACTGCCATTTACAAGAGTACCACTCAAAAAGTATTCTTGTGGCTTCATAAAATTGATGCCACATTGACTATTTTAACGATGTCCTTACTACCTTTATGGGCCTTGAATGTGTCATTTGCGTTGCTGTCTACTCAGGGTCAGAAAGCTCTTGGATTTCATCAAAAATGTTTTTTATTTTGTGTTTCAAAGATGAACAAAGGTCTTACTCGTTTGAAACAACAGGAAGATGAGAAACTAACAGCATCATTTTTATTTTTGGGAGAACTATCCCTTTAATACAAACTACAGTGCTGAAGGAGCCATCAGACTAGTATTTGACACATTCTAGTATTTGATCGTGTTGCTTAAGTTGCACTTCTGAAATGTGCCAGCGTGTTACGTGTTTGAGTCTATTGATTTGGGCAGCAGCAACTTTATGATGAGTGAAGCCCATGTGGGAAGTGCCAATTATTCCTTTATCACACCATCTGAGCACCACATGAAACTGGAGCTTGCTTTAATGAAAAATGTTGAGATTCCATTTGAACAGAAGCACAGGTAAAATCCCACTTGTGATTTATGCATGACATTGTGAAGAGAGACTTTTTATCTTAGCCTTAGAGTTTCTAAATAAATGAACAGATAAAAGGAACACAGTGCTCCACAACATTTAGATTTTATGAGCTGCTTTGTGTTGTAAGTACATTTATCTAATGTCAGCCAACTGGGATCATTTTTCTGGGTGGTTAGTAGGCCTCTGAGTGTGATTTCCTCTTGGTCATGTCTTGGAATGTATTTGGTCTTTAGTGTGACTGACTCATGCTCATCATCTTCTCTCATCTGTCTATCTCTCTGCGGTTGCATCTTTGTTTAAAAGAGCTGTCTGTCTGCTGAACAGTTCCTGCACCCAGACTGCACTCTGTCTCTGCCAGTCAATTTTTGTTTGGCAGGTCCTTCACTTCTGACAGAACAGAGACACAGATGCAAGTTTCATACCTGCATAGCTTACACGTATATTTAGCTGCACAGTTCACCCAAAAATGAAAATCCTGTCATGAGTTACTCACCCTCATGTCTTTCCAAACCTGTAAGTCCTTTGTTCATCTTCAGAACACAAATAAAGAGATTTTTGCATGAAATCCAAGAGTTTCCTGACCCTTCATAGTCAGCAATGCAACTAAAATCTTCCCAGACCCAAACCCCATTTCTTATTATTATCAGTGTAAAAAATGGTTGTTCTGTTTTTTTTTTTTGTTTTTTTTTTTTTGGTGTGTGTGTATATGTATGTATGTATGTATGTATGTATTTATTTATTTATTTATTTATTTTACAGGATTCTTTAGAAAGTTAAAAAGAAGAGCATTTTTTGTGATCCATTTAGTTGTAATGTTGTTAAGGCATTTAATGTCACTTTTGAACAATTGTATACATTATTGCTGTTTAAAAATATAGATTTACAGGTGATCAGGTGACCCAAACTATTGAATGATAGTGCATGACCAATATTTATCAACCCACCATATATATTGTATGGGCGTTACTTTAACTATATGCATTGTGGACCTTTACAAAAAAAGTCTTGCATTGTGTTTAATAGAATTCTGCGGTGGAAATGACATTGGTAGAAAATACATTTATAGAATAAAACAGCCATTTCATTTTTGTAAATAACACACAGTAAATATATGTTAAATTTGGACTTATATTGCTTAAAATAGCATAAATGGTGTATCTTACTGAAAGATGTAGGAGAAAGCCCATGAAAGATTTACATTATTTAAAAAAACCTACATTGTTTTATACAAATTTTGGACTGTGGGGGCGCCATTATTTGGATGACGTCAAATGGTTGCACTCGGGGAGCTACTGGCGCTACCTGTTGTAATTTTTAACGCGACACAACTTGGAATACACAACTCCGAAAATAAAATACTGATGCGATGCCATGTTGTGCGGCTTTTGACTGTAATTTTCAGTCGAAGGAAAACAAGAGAAGCGATTTAAGTCTTCTGCTTTCCAAGCAATGAAAAGAGGAGAAAAGAATGGGAAGATGCCTGTGGACGATTAAAGCTTCCTAAAGACCTGCGTCCTTGTTCTCTCCACTTTAGCCCTGATGCCTTTGAGGCTTTTAGTCCACCACATCTACTGAAAAAGCTTACAAACTGCAGAGACAAGAAATGCTAGATGCCATCCTGGCAGGATGTAAACATGCCAATGCTGGTCATGATGCCGCAGCCAATAAAGGAGTTTCCAAGCGCAGATTTCACTCAATATCCAGGGGTGTTTAGACTCCTTGTGGGCAAAAATCGATGGCCAACTTGAGTTGTGTATTCCGAGTTGTGTTCTGGTAAAAATAGCAAAAGGTAGAGGCAGTAGCTCACTGAGTGCAAACGTTTCTTTGAAATAATGGTGCCTCCATAGTCCAAAATATGTATAAAACGTTGTGGATTTCTTAAAAAATGCATAATTTACATTATATTAAGCCATACAAGTCTTAACATTGTTTCAAGCACCTGACTAGCAGAGTTTTCTCCTAAAAAGTACACCTTTTGGTAGAACTCTGGTGAAAATGACACCACATCTGGAACGCAATCTGGGTTTAGTCATACGGTCTAATTTGTAATTTGTAATTGGATTGTTTGGATTGTCTACACACCAAATGAGTGATTTGTTAGGGTATTTAAATCTATAAACTGTGAATAATATATGTATCCATTATTAATAATGGATTTATGTGCAATTTTTATGTGTTTGTTGCCAAACAATCCAATTTATATTTATATTTACCCTTGAGGTACAGAGAGGGCAGGGTCTAGTGAAATATAAATGTAGTTAATGTTTGTAAATCAAAAAGGCTAATTTCCATGTCAGTCTATTTACTCTGCTTTACCCCTTCTTTCAGGTACGACCCAAAGACAGATATGTGGACAGCAGTAGCTCCCATGAGCCTCAGCAGAGACGCTGTGGGGGTGTGTCTTCTAGGTGACCGTCTTTATGCAGTCGGTGGTTATGATGGTCAGGTGTATCTGAACACTGTGGAAGCCTACGACCCCCAAACCAATGAGTGGACACAGGTAAACACATAGTTTGTCTTTGTCCATCTTCCTGAATTTCTTACATGATCTGCTTCGCCCTTCATGTCGCACTTGCAAAAAAGCAGCTGAGTTTTCTATTACGTTGTGATTCTGCCTCGTTCCTCCTGGCGCTGTTTGTTTACAGTGCTGTTTGTTCATTATGTAAATGCAGGGCCTCCATCATTTTGACAGAAGGACAGCTCTTCTCTGCATCACAGCGTCTGTTATTACCTCGCTATAGCAACGGGCTGATTTCTCCTGGGCTTCATTTCTCGTTATGTTTTTAGGCGACGTTTCCTTCGCCCACATGCTGAGAGTTCATATTGTTTCGTTTGTAAAAAGAAAAAAGCAGCCTCAGGATGTGTGTGGGTAACGGTGTATGTTTGTGTATGTGAGTGGGGGAGAGAGAGCAATAAAGCAGCGTTTGTTGACGGAGAGAAATTGATTCATCATTGCGAACATCAATCCTATAAATGCACCGTTTGTGAAGCTGTATCCATTCTCTCTAATTGCGATTTGTGTTTTTGTTCTAGGTGGCGCCGTTGTGTTTAGGTCGAGCCGGGGCTTGTGTGGTTGCAGTGAAGCTTTGAAATGCCTCCTGCTGTCAATCATCTCCATGGTGACCGTCATACAGTACAAGCCTCCAGTGCTCCTGTTGTAGTGTTTCCAGACAGATCTGAGCATCTGCTGACCAGAGCAGAGAAAATCACATTACTGACATGCAGCTGAATACTCAACTGTGGTCTTCCCTTATGCCTTCTAGTATGTATTTATCTATTAAAAGCAGTTTATTTTATGGCTGTGCACATCAAGAGCGAGACTTCCTCTTGTCTGTCTCTAATGAACAGGGTTTATTTGATTTATTGTCCATGTCCATCCATTTATCTGTTTATCTATGTACCCCTTCATGTTTCTGCTCCCAACAGTATAAATTCTGAACGAGTTATAAAATCAGAATTTTGAGATATAAATGTGCAATTCTGCTTAGATATCTTATAATTCAGAGAGAAAAAAATAAGAATTGCATAAAAAATCAGAATAGCACAATATAAACACGCAATTGCAAGAAAAAAGTTTTTATCTCACAATTCCAACCTTTTTTCTCGTCTATATCGTACAATTCTAAGAAAACTGTCAGAATTGTATGAAAAAAGGCAGAATGGCAAGATATAAACTCATAATTGCGAGATACAAACTCGCTTTTGTGAGAAAAAAAATCAAAATTGTGGGTTTTTATCTCACAATTTTAAGAAAAAAAGTCAGAATTGCCTGAAAAAATTCAGAATAGAAAGATATAATCTAGATACAGCGGGGAAAATAAGTATTTGACACATCAGCATTTTTATCAGTAAGGGGATTTCTAAGTGGGCTATTGACACAAAATTTCCACCAGACGTAGCCATCAAGCCAAATATTGAATTCATACAAAGAAATCAGAACATTTAAGTATACAAGTTGAGTCATAATAAATAGAGTGAAATGACACAGGGAATAAGTATTGAACACACTTTATTTAATACTTTGTAGAAAAGCCTTTGTTGGTGATTACAGCTTCTAGATGGCTCTTGTATGGAGAGACCAGCCGTCTGCATTGCTCAGGAGTGATTCTGGCCCATTCTTCCACACAAACGGTCTTTAAATCTTGAAGGTTCCTTAGGCCTCTTTTATGAACTTTGATCTTCAGTTCCATTCAAGCAACTTGATTTTCTTTCTTTGAAACCACTTCATTGTTTCCTTGGCCTTGTGTTTCGGATCATTGTCTTGCTGAAATGTCCACCCTCTTTTCATTTTCAGCTTTCTGGTAGATGGCAGCAGATTTTTATGCAGAATGTCCCGGTACATTTCTCCATTCATCCTGCCTTCAATAATATGAAGTCTGCCAGTACCCCTTGCTGAAAAGCAGCCCCAAACCATGATGCTTCCACCCCGAAACGTAACTGTTGGTATGGTGTTCTTTATGGTGGACAGTGCCATTTCTTCTCCAAACATGGTGTGTAGAATGACTGCCAAAAAGTTCAATTTTGCTTTCATCTGACCATACTATAGTCTCCCAATAATCCACAGGCTTCTCCAAATGCTGTTTCGCAAACTTTAACCGAGCCTCAACATGCTTTTTGTTCAGCAATGGAGTCTTGCGTGGTGAGCGTGCATGGATGCCATGGCGGTTCAGTGCATTGCTTATAGTTTTCTTTAAAACAACAGTACCTGCTGATGCAAGGTCTTCCTGAAGTTCTGCCCGAGTGGTTCTTGGCTCTTGGAGAACTCTCCTGATTATTCTTTGGACTCCTCGGACAGGGATCTTACGTGGAGCACCTGATCGTGGCCGGTTTATGGTGAACTGATGCTCTTTCCGTTTCCGGATAATGGCCCCCACAGTGCTCACAGGAACATTCAGCATTCTGGAAATGCGCCTATAACCATTCCCATCAAAATGCTTTTCAACAATAAGATTACGAAGATCTTGAGAGAGTTCCTTGCTTTTACCCATCATGAAGTCTTTCCTGTGTGCCTCCTGGGTAAGGAGAAGCCTTTATAAGCCATCAATTAGGACTAAAGCAGCTGATATCAATTAGTACTGATAGGGGGCAGGGTTTCTCTCTCAATACTGACAGATTTCAGGTGATCTCCTGGCTTTCTATGCCATTTTGCACCTTGTTATTTTCATGTGTTCAATACTTATTCCCTGTGTCATTTCACTTTATTTATTATGACTCAACTTGTATACATAAATGTTCTGATTTCTTTGTATGAATTCAATATTTGGCTTGATGGCTACATCTGGTGGAAATCTTGTGTCAATAGCCCACTTAGAAATCCCCTTACTGATAAAAATGTTGATGTGTCAAATACTTATTGTCCCCGCTGTATAAAGAGTTAGAGTAGCAAGATATGAAAAAAAGTCAGAATAGCAAGATATGAAAGAAGTCAAAATTGCGAGTTTTTATCTTGCAATTCTAACTTAATTTCTCACAGTTGCTAGTTTATATCTCACAATTTTATGAAGAAAAGTCAGAATTGCCTGAAATAAATCAGAGTAGAGAGATTGTGAGAAATGAGTCAGAGTTTTTATCTTTTTTTAAATTCTTGCAGTTGAGTTTATATCATGCAATTCTGAGCAAAAAAGTCAGAATTGTGAATTTAACTCTTGCAATTCTGACATTATAACTCACAATTGCGAATTTATATTGTGCAATTCTGACTTTACAACTTGCAATTGTGAGTTTATATCTCAGAATTCTGAGAAAAAAAACAGAATTATGTGAAAAAAGTCAGAATAGTGAGATATAAACAATTGCAAGAAAAAAAAGACAGAATTGCAAGGCACAAACTCGCTTTTGTGAGGAAAAAAGTCGAAATTGCAAGTTTTTATCTTGCAATTCTGACTCAATTTTTCACAATTGTAAGTTTATATCATGCAATTCTGAGGAAAAAAGTCAAAACTGTACTTTATAATTCGCAGTTGCAAGTTAATATCGTACAATTCTGACTTTATAACTCACAATTGTGTTTATATCTCACAATTCTGAGAAAAAAGTCAGAATTGCATTAAAAAAGTCAGAATGGAGAGATATAAACAATTGCAAGAAAAAAAAGACAGAATTGCGAGGCACAAACTCGCTTTTGTGAGAAAAAAATTGTTTTCTAAAAGTTTATCTTGCAATTCTGACTCAATTTCTCGCAATTGTGCGTTTATATCACCCAATTCTGAGGGAAAAAGTCAGAACTCTCGCAATTCAACTTTATAACTCGCAATTGCAAGTTAATATTGTACATTTCTGACTTTATAACTCGCAAGAGTTAATATCACAATTCTGAGAAAAGGTCAGAATTGCGTGAAAAAAAAGTCAGAATAGTGAGATATAAAAAAAAAGTCAAGCAAACTCGCTTTTGTGAGAAAAATTCTGACTTTAGAACTCTCAATTGTGAATTTGTATCACGCAATTCTGAGAAAAAAAAGTCTTAATTGTGAGATAAAAAGTCAAAGAAACTTTTTTTTTTTTTTTTTTTTATATATTCTGTGGCGGGCGTTGAGCCCTAAAGACTTCTCTTAAAAACATTTCAAAAATCTTGCCTACCCCAACATTTTGAACAGTACTCTGTATTATCTATGTATGCATTTATTTATTTACAACTAATTATTACACCTAGATAGTGTTACTTTGGTAGTTTATTTGCATTACCCAAATTTACAACTGCAATATTTAATACATTACAGAGAAGAAACAGAGGGGAAATGATTCAAAATAAAATCACAGAGTCAATTAAAACATAACTATAATGTGCACAGCCTAATTTTCTCTATAGAATTGGCCTGTCGTCTAAGAATAACCGGAGTGCAGTAAAGTGTCTCTAGGGAAAAAGAGTGCTAGAGAGAGAACTAGAAAAGAGTGTGTGTGTATTTCCTTCCGTCTATTTTAAAATCAAGCATTATTATTATTTTTTAGAGAACAGCAAGATTAGAACAAAAGGCCTGCAGTAGACGAGAGATTTTGAGATTTGATCAAACGGTACTCAATGAGCAGCATCTGCTACCAAAAGATTCTGCTACAGTCTAGCAAATTTGTCTATATTAGACAGAAAAATAGAACGGAGAGTATGAGGAGAAAAGATAAGAGGGAGGAACGTGGGAAGAAGGACCAAAATTGGAAAGGAAGACGAGATGGAAATCGGGCCACAAGCTGAGAGTGTAATTCACTTTGACATTATTAGCCCCTCGTATTCGCGCATGTCTTCGATTTATATTTAATTTACCTGCCCAAACACAGTCAGAGCAAATCAGCAATATTGCATGCGAATATTGTAATTATACCTACAAGGGAGTAACACGATCCTTCATTATACAGTGCCCTTATTCTCCAGCTCGCTTCAAGCTCAGAGAAAGAACATCATAACAAGGCCTAATGCATATTCAGAAGTCTGAATCATTCTTTCTATTTTTTGAATTTAGAAACACAGTATCCCAGTACTCAGTGGAGGAAGTTAACCACAGAAACCAAGATGCTCTTCCCCTGCTGAGTAAAGGAAAGCTTTAGCGGAAGATTAAAGAAGATCATTGTAAATAATGGTTATTGTGGGGTTTTTCCTCATGGCTTACACAATGTTTTATTTATAGTATGTCTATTTTTACACGGTGATTCATCTCCACAATAACAGCTGGATTCTGGGTCACTGTCCATTTAATGGAAATAAATTCTGCTGGGGAGCAGGACAAAGGCAAAAAGACCAGATTAACCGAGATTTAGATTTGCATCCCAAATTTCATCTCTTTTTCATTGAACTGCAGATATACACTACCAGTCAAAAGTTCTTGATTTTTAATGTTTTTCTTTCTTCTGCTCATAATCTCTGCACTTATTTGATCCATTGTACAGCAAAAAACTAATAACTTTGATTTTAAAATGTAATTTATTCCTGTGATCAAAGCTACATTTTCAGCATCATTACTCTGTTCTTCAGTGTCACATGATCCTTCACAAATCATTCTAATATGCTGACTTGCTGTTCAAGAAACATTTTTTTTTATTATAATCAGTATTTAAAACAGATGAGTACTTTTTTTTTAGGATTCTTTGATGAATAGAAAGATCCAAAGATCAGCATTAATCTGAAATTAAAATGTCTTTGTAACATTATGCACTATACCATTCAAAAGCTTGGAGTCAAATTATATATTGAATTTTTTTCTGAAAGAATTCTAGAAATTAATTCTTTTATTTAGCAAGGATGCTTTACATTGATCAAAAGCGATGATATAGACATTTATAATGTTACAAAAAAAATCTATTTCAGATAAATGCATTTTTTTCTGAATCTTCTATTCATTAAAGAAACCTGAAAAAAATTTACTCCGCTGTTTTCAACATAATAATAATAATAAAATGTTTTTGAGCAGCAAAATGATTTCGGAAGGATCATATGACTGGATTGATAGTGCTAAAATTCAGGAAATCACAGGAATAAATTACAATTTAAAATATATTCAAATAGTAAACAGTTAATAGTAATTAAAAAAATGTTTTTTGCTGTACTTTGGATCAAATAAATGCAGGCTTGGTGTGTAGAAGAGACTTCTTTAAAAAACATTAAAAACCTTGAAAAACAGTTTGAATGGTAGTGTATGGAAAAATATATATTACACAAATATCAAGTTCATCAGAATGAGACATAAACATTCAGTTTGGAGAAACCTGTTAATGTGCAGTTTTTGGGATATTATTTTAGAAAATTAATGATTTTGCATCATAGATCTTCCCTCCCTCATGTGCACTGTCAAATAATTTTCTTCAAAAGTTATTTTGTTAGTGTCTTTCAGTACAAATATCTTTTTTTTTTTTTTGAGAAGCTAAGTACTTAAAACACACACACACACACACACACACACACACACACACAAAAGAATAGTTCACTCAAAAATGAAAATATGCTAAAAAAAAATGAACTCACCTGGATGCCATCCAAAGCGTAAATGAGTTTGTTTCTTTATCAGAACAGATTTGGTGGAATTTAGCATTACATCAAAAAGTCAGAGACTGTATCTGAAATAAATTATAGTTCTTTTGCCATTGGCAGTTTTTTTAAGCATAACTCTAGCCAAATTCAAGGAGGTTTGCTAATGGATTTAGAAAAAATATACATGTGCTCTTTTTTCCCCCCAAATATATTTATCTTGTTCAATGGATGACGTAAATCCCCCCCCCCAAAAAAAAAGTAAAAAAAAAAAAAAGTATTGATTTAAGTAAATCATTTTTTTCAGTATACCCAGAGCATTTACTTTGATAGTGAATCTCTTCAGTGCACATGTTTTTTTGCACAACCATGTCTGGTTTCCACTCAGGGTATCTGTTTCTGTTCAGGGTTTTTGTTTACCAGTCTAATTTTTTCCTCCTTTCTCTCTCCTCCTTCTTTTTTTCAGTCAGGTGTGTGTGTATGTGTGATAGTGGCACACTCTTAAACCCCATACTGAGTACAAAGTATAGCTTGAGAAGTCAAAGAAAAAATTTTGGTATTTTGATCTAGTTTTCTAAATCCCAAGACCCATTTGTATGTTTTAAACGAAGAAAGAGGAGTGTACAGATTAGCACATGAAAAGAAACCGGAAGGAATGATGGAACAATTTATATCAGAGCTATTAAAAGTAGAAAATATAAAGCGAGAGAGCACCACATAGAGTTTACAACAGGATATTCAAACTAGATTCTCTTCATTAAGTCAATATCAGAAACTGTAAAATCGTTGTTGCTGTAGAGTCTTATTTTGTTGTCATCATACTGTTGTTAATTTTATGTTTTATTATTGTCTGTGCATTATTTTGTCATACTTGTGGAGCTATGAGATTTATGCGATAAAAGTAGATGAAAGATTTTCAATGAAAGGATTGAATCCGTTCGGTTTACGAGGGACCATTAAGCGTACAAACAGTAATAGGTTCCATTTCTAAAGTTTCTCATTTCTCAGTGTTATTTATGTTATTGTACATTTCAGGTGTCTAGTGTCATGGTCTTATGTGTTCTGTTTTTGACAGGTTTCCATATATTAAAAATTATCTTGCACCATATTCATATTCAACTAAAGCAGAGCCTATGGTTTAGTATTTTTATTTTAAGTATTGAATGTTTAAAAATAATCCAGTCACCAGATCATTTGGTTTGGATACCTTATATATGACCAGTCAAAAGTTTTTGAACAGTAAGATTTGCAATTTTAAAAAAAAGCCTTTTCTGCTCACCAAGCCTGCATTGATTTGATTCAAAGTACAGCAAAAACCGTAAAATTGTAAAATATTTATACTATTTAAAGTTACTGTTTTAAATTTAATTTATTCCTGTGATCGAAGCTATATTTTCAGCATTATTACTCCAGTCTTCAGTCTCGCATTATCCTTCAGATCATTCTAATATGCTGATTTGCTGTTCAAGAATGATTTCTGATTGATATTATTATTATTAATATTTAAAACCGTTGAGTACATTTTTTTCAGGCCTCTTTGATGAATAGAAAGATCCAACTATCAGCAGTTATATTAGATAAAAAGCTTTTGTAATATTATACACTATGCCATTCAAAAGCTTGGAGTCAGTATAATTTTAGAAATTATAGAAATTAGAATCATAGAAATTAATACTTTTATTTAGCAAGGATGCTTTAAATGGATCAAAAGTGATGATAAAGACATTTATAATGTTACAAACCTGAACCTGAACCTAAACCTGAACAAAATTCTACTAGCTGTTTTAATAATAATAATAATAATAATAATAATAATAATGTTTTTAAGCAGCAAATCAGCATATTAGAATGATTTCTGAAGGATCATGTGACCGGAGTAATGATAATATAAATATCCAGCTTGACATTTTAAAATATATTCAAATAGGACACTGTTGATTTAAATAGTAAAAATATTTCAAAATTGTACTGTTTTTGCTGTACTTTGGATCAAATAATTGCAGGCTTGGTGAGCAGAAGAGACAACTTTAAAAACATTAAAAATCTTACTGTACCAAAACTTTTCACTGGTCGTGTACTGTATATTGGGAATGTATATCATAAGAAGATGATACAATACGAAAAAAATATCACATGAAAATGTACAGTGTACAATACAGCACCTACTTACTCTATACAGTGTTAAATTGAATCTTATGAAAAAATGTTAACCGTTTGTAAAAAAATGATCCAGTTTAATTACATTGTAAAAGAATTTCTTTGATTTAATTATATGACACACCCACAAACATACAGTATATATGATTAGAATATTTATATATTCATGAGGCTGCATTACATCTAATTGTGCAACTTTATCACTGAATACACTACTGTTCTGTTTATTTTTTCATCATGTCATCTTTTTTTTATAAATACTGGAAGCTGTGTCAGTAAAAAGAGTGATCTCAGGAGGAATCTCTCTTAAATGTTATGCATATTGTTGCATATTGTTATGTATATGTTGTAGTTTGATTATGGATGCATCTCTCACTCCTGCAGAGCTTGCGACCTGTATGAGGGGAGGCATGCAATTTTTTATTGTAATATGAATTGCTGTCCATGCAATTGTTTTTCTTATGCAGTACATTTCACAGTGTATGATTTCTGAATATTTTTGGTTATTAAACTATAAAAGAATGTCTTTTGGCTTGTGTTTGTGCTTTAGTATTGTGCATGAAAACACAGTGTGAGCCAGCGGCAGGTCTGCTGGGTCAGTGGCTCAACGGCCCATTAGTTATCACTGTGATTCAGGTGCAGAAGAACTAAATCAGGCCTGACAGAAAGAGGTGGGCAGCCGCACCGCTGGGCCTGACAAACATCCGACCATGCTGTACCAGAGGTCAGGCCCTTATGTATCACTCTGTGACCAGTAGAAGAAAAGCGTTAAGGATGAGATGAACTCTGGGTCAATGATCCAGCTTCATCAATGATTCATTCATCCCTCATTCCCCCCAGTTCAGTCATTTTATTTTTAGGAAGGCTTAAAGGGCTAGTTCATGCGAAAATAAAAATTCTGGCATCATATTTTCACCCTCATATCACTCCAAACTTCAGTGTTGGTATTAATTAAAGCTAAAGATATTTTTAACAGAAACAAAGCTGGAATTAGCATGTTATTACAATCTAGTCTATCTATCTAATTCTAAAACATCATATACAAAAATACTTTTTACCATCACATTAGCCTATTTATTTCTCTGTTCTTATTAGGCAGATAAAACTAATCAAAACTAACTGAATAAAAGATAAAAGAGAGGAATGGAGGAGAAAGCTTGTATCCAGCCCTGGGACACTCAGGTTTTTTTTTTTTTTTTTTTAATAAAGATGTAAAGCAGGTATAGTGACAGGTGGCAGTGAGAGGACATTAGCTGAAGCAGTTTAATATCATGCTGATGTAATTGGGTTATGTGTCTGTCTTATTAAAATTTACACATATTATACGCAGTACATGGTTAAATGTATACGTTTGAACTTTTACAGGGTGTTGTACTGCCCTCTTGTGGTCTGTAAACAGAACATTAAGTTTCACCGCCAGACTATTTAAAGTTAAATATACAGGTGCTGGTCATATAATTAGAATATCATCAAAAAGTTGATTTATTTCACTAATTCCATTCAAAAAGTGAAACTGTCATATATTATATATGTGTGTATATATATATATATATATATGTATATTGTATTCATTCATTGCACACAGACTGATTTATTTCAAATGTTTATTTCTTTTAATTTTGATGATTATAACTGACAACTAATGAAAACCCCAAATTCAGTATCTCAGAAAATTAGAATATTACTTAAGACCAATACATACATGAAAAGTATGAGCATGTACAGCACTCAATACTTAGTTGGGGCTCCTTTTGCCTGAATTACTGCAGCATTGCGGCGTGGCATGGAGTCAATCAGTCTGTGGCACTGCTCAGGTGTTATGAGAGCCCAGGTTGCTCTGATAGTGGCCTTCAGCTCTTCTGCATTGTTGGGTCTGGCATATTGCATCTTCCTCTTCACAATACCCTATAGATTTTCTATGGGGTTAAGGTCAGGCGAGTTTGCTGGCCAATTAAGAACAGGGATACCATGGTCCTTAAACCAGGTACTGGTAGCTTTGGCACTGTGTGCAGGTGCCAAGTCCTGTTGGAAAATGAAATCTGCAACTCCATATAGTTGGTCAGCAGCAGGAAGCATGAAGCGCTCTAAAACGTCCTGGTATACAGCTGCGTTGACCTTGGACCTCAGAAAACACAGTGGACCAACACCAGCAGATGACATGGCACCCCAAACCATTACTGACCATGGAAACTTTACACTGGACCTCAAGCAATGTGGATTCTGTGCCTCTCCTCTCTTCCTCCAGACTCTGGGACCCTGATTTCCAAAGGAAATGCAAAATTTACTTTCATCAGAGAACATAACTTTGGACCACTCAGCAGCAGTCCAGTCCTTTTTGTCTTTAGCCAAGGCGAGATGCTTCTGACACTGTCTGTTGTTCAAGAGTGGCTTGACACAAGGAATGCGACATCTGAAACCCATGTTTTGCATACGTCTGTGCGTAGTGGTTCTTGAAGCACTGACTCCAGCTGCAGTCCACTCTTTGTGAATCCCCCCACATTTTTGAATGGGTTTTGTTTCACAATCCTCTCCAGGGTGCGGTTATCCCTATTGCTTGTACACTTTTTTCTACCACATCTTTTCCTTCCCTTCGCCTCTCTATTAAGGTGTCAGTGGTCGTTTTTTGGACAACTGTCAAGTCAGCAGTTCTCCCCATGATTGTGTAGCCTACAGAACTAGACTGAGAGACCATTTAAAGGCCTTTGCAGGTGTTTTGAGTTAATTAGCTAATTTTCTGAGATACTGAATCTGGGGTTTTCATTAGTTGTCAGTTATAATCATCAAAATTAAAGGAAATAAACATTTGAAATATATCAGTCTGTGTGTAATGAATGAATATAATATACTTTTTGAATGGAATTAGTGAAATAAATCAACTTTTTGATGATATTCCATGTGACATCAGTGGTTCAATTAAATTTTTTTTAAAGCTGTGAGAATACTTTTTGTGTGCAAAAAAACAAAAATAACAACTTTATTTAACGATTCTTCTCCTCCGTGTCACCCTAGCACCATTTTGGGGAGTACTTTTAAAAAGTGATCACCTGACCAAACACAGAAAACAGGTCTCATCGCTTCCGCTTGTCAGAGAATGTGTTAATAGCCATAATAAATAATGTCAATATCAATTGACTTTTAAGATAATCAGTTAAACGAACTAACTGTTTTTACTGTGGACATATTATTTGATATTTACATATAAATTTTAGTGAAAAGAATAATAAAAAAACTGTTATATATCAATCCACATATGTGATAGACATTGGTTATGATCATCTTTAGTGTCTAAACTGAAGGCATCTTGAGTAAATCATCTTCATATTCAATGAGGCATATGCAAAATGCGTGAGCCAGAAACAACGAGACCTGTTTGGCAGAAACGGAAGTCTGTTGCGCATATACCCTATTCACCTTTGCATGCCACAGAAGAGCAAAAATGTGATATTAAGGAATATTTACAGATTTTTTTTGACAAGATTCAGAGGTGGCATTAATGCATTTCATAATAACAATGTTATGAGATTATTGTTTTAAATATAAGTTTTTGAATATGTAACGATTTAACTGACTAAATTTATACTTCAAAAATGAAACTGAAACCGCCAGTAGATGGCAGTAAGTCAAAGTCTCTGTGATTGAATAATTCATTTAATCGGTTGGTTTAGAAGCGCAGTTTCATTCATAAATGATCTGATCATAAATCTGATGTCACCCATTCACTGATCAACTGCATGTGGAATTTCTTTAAATCTATTCTGATGAATAAACAAACTTACAGACCTACAGCCCTGTTGTGCTACAGGCGTCCCGAGTTCGAATCCTGACTCGACATTTCCCAATCCCAACCCTATCTCTCTCCCACTTTGCTTCCTGTCAGTTGTGATCTATCTTATCATAATAAAAGGCAAAAATGACAAAAATAAATCTTAAAAAAAGAAACAAACTCATCTACATCTTGGATGGCCTGCGGATAAGTAAATCACACCAGTGCTGCAAATGGATGTTGTCTGAGACATTGTCATTCAGTCACCTTCACAATACATCACTACAGTAAGCGTTCTTATCTACCAACCTCACATCTTTAGTCCCGCGGAGAGAAGAAACGGTCCCTGTCTGGACTGCAGCACTTAGACTGCAGTGCTAGAGCTCACGCACAAAGACAAATATTAATGTTGTAATGTTGCAGTGAAATACTGTAGCATATTCATGAATATTGTTAATGACTGCTACTGACAGGTTGGCTGTCTGACAGGCCATTAGGACAGCAAACAACAGCCATTACGACAGCCATTATATTTTGTTGGGATGCTGGACAGCAGAAGAATAAAAACCTTTAGTACAATGTTCTAGAAAAGAGCATCTGCTAAATAGTTTGAAAGCAAATTAACATTGTGTTTCAATGCTTTATTAATATGTACAGGAAATAATTAATTAAATAAAAATTAAATAGGGAAAACAGTTTTCTAATGTTTTTAAAGTAGTCTCTTCTGTTCACCAAGCCTGCATTAATTTGATCCAAAGTACAGCAAAAACAATGCAATTTAGAATGAATATGAATATGTTTTAAAATGTAATGTATTCCAGTGATTTCAAAACTGAATTTATAGCATTATTACTCAAATCACATGATCCTTCAGAAATCATTCTAATATTCTGATTTGCTGCTCAAAAACATTAATTATTATTACTATTATGTTAAAACAGTAGAATTTATCTAATAATTTATATAACATTATAAATTACTTTATCATCACTTTTGATAAATTTAAAGCATCCTTTCTAAATAAAAGTATTAATTTCTATATATATATAGTCATCTTTTTATTTCAGATGAATGCTGATATTTCTATTCATTAAAGAATCCTGAAAAAAGTTACTCAACTGTTTTAAATATTAATAATAATAATAATAATAATAATAATAATAATAATAATAATAATATTAGAATGATTTCTGAAGGATCATGTTACATTGACTGGAGTAATGATGTTGACGATTTAACTATGATCACAGGAATAAATTACATTTTTAAATATATTCAAATAGAAAGGTTATTTAAATAGTAAAAATATTTCAGAATTGTACTGTTTTTGCTGTACTATCAATCAAATAAATGCAGGCTTGTTGAGCAGAAGATACTTCTTAAAAAATAAAACATTAAAAATCTTATTGTTCAAAAAGCTTTGACTGGTGTACGTGCATTTATTGCACACACATAAAATGTACAAAAATGGTCAAAAATATATTACTAAGACACTAATATATTACTAAGAAACTAGACACCCAAGTATATATATAAATTCCTAATATATAATATAACTTATATGTTTTCTACTATATGTTAAAATTTGAACGTTTCAAAGCATATATATTTAAAATAATAATAATAATAATAATAAAAAAAAACATATTTAACTCATACAATTTAAAATGTAAAAATCAAATGAACTTGAATTCATGAAATGGATGTAAAGCAAAAATATGCAAATATTTTTTAATAAACATTACCACAGAAGCAGTGCAGAGGGAATCAAACAGCATCTGGGTCTCTTGCAGGGTGCTTTCATCTTCAAAATGTCTTCTGCAAAGTTTCCCTTCAAATGAACACAAATAAGGATTTAATGAATTAGAATGAAAACTACTTTTAAAAATGACCTTTCATTCTGCAGAAGGTGCAGAGCGCTTGGGGGAGTGGATCATGACCAGCAGATATGCAGACAAGGAAATTTGAGAGGAGGAGAATATGAAACATCTAATTTCATTGACTCCTCTTTCTGATAAGCTGTAAAGAGCAGATCTTTGGTTGGCCGCCTTGAGCTGTTTGCTGCCCTTGAGTCTCTTTCCCAAAATTCATCTTCTGTAAGGCTATACGGTCAATCCATCAATGGAGGATGATGGATGCCTAGTTAAATCAGCAGTCTGGCCAAAGAAAATCTGGCTTGTGCGTTGGCTAAAGGCAGGCTGACTGAGGTCAGAGAGTTGAAACCTCGCAAAATGTATTGCATTCTGCAGGGCAAATGGCAACAGTTCTAATTACTGCACTGGCTGATTTTTTTATTTATTTATTTATTTTTTTTTTACTAAAAACTAAAATTCAGCTGTCGTAAG
Source organism: Cirrhinus molitorella (assembly GCA_033026305.1). Taxonomy (NCBI): domain Eukaryota; kingdom Metazoa; phylum Chordata; class Actinopteri; order Cypriniformes; family Cyprinidae; genus Cirrhinus; species Cirrhinus molitorella. Next base: position 14,375,257 of record CM065120.1, on the reverse strand, counting down.
ATGTTCCTCTCTGAGAAGATGATTTCGACACTCCAACCCAATAAGAGTTACTGAAACTCTCTATTTCTCTCCTTTCTCATAAATCAACACAAACTGTCCATTTTCACTATAATCAACATAAGTAAAGATTTTATTTTAAAACACATCACTTCAGTATCACTTCAAATTCCAAAAACATTGCAAATTACCAATTAATTTGCATAAATAAATACCAAAAACTAATCCTGTGTGAGTGAAAACCAGGTTATTTTAGGTCAAGGTATTGGCTGTTAATCCATAATGCCCTCTAGTGTTTAGGAATAGCAGTATGGCCTATCTATCTCGCTGTCCACTTGCTGTCTCGCTGCCATACATCCAAATGCCCATCAAAGCATAAAACCCTATGAATGCAACAGCTGTGACTCCATCATAAGAAAATGATCATAAAGATCTGACCTAATGCTGCACTGATTTCCAACTGCTGCAGTCGGGATACTGCTTTTCTGTAGGCCTATATGATGTGAGTTTGAATGACTTCACAGGAACCGACTCTCATTAACTGATTTTTCCCACATCCAGCAGAAGCTCAGGGATCTATGAAATATGGTGAATGTACATGAAAAATACTTCAAAGGCACGTCTGTGACTCTTCCTAGATGTCTGCAGACTTAATTTATTGGCTTTCTCCATAGGTCTCTCTAAGGCATATGTATAGCTGATGGAAAAAAAAGGTATGTGAAACCTTTGTAGTTACATTTATTATTCAGGAGCGTCACAGTTAAATCACTTTCTTGAAGTCATTTTAAAGAATTCTATGATTAAAAATCCAGGTAAATTTGGTTCTTCTTGCAATAATATATGTGAGATGTGACCTGCATAATATTATCTGGAGGTTTATGGAAGCACATCCAACATTTCAGCATGGAGTGTTTGTTTGTTTGTGTAGGCAGTGGAGATGCTGGAGTTCAGAATGACAGGGTAAGAACGGAGTGTCGATGTCTCCTGTGACTTTCTACTGGGCTCAAGCATTTTTTTTTTTTTTAAATACAGATGATGGAACCAGTCAGCAATTTCCTACTGCAAGAACAGTGTTTTTTTTTCTTGCTGCTGTCAGAATGATACTCCAATTATGGAAATGCAAAAACCATTTTAAGTGTAGAGACAATATTTTGGATATGAAAAGTGACAGTCTGCAATTAGTTTCTAGTGCCATTTCTTTTTTGTCACATCTGAGATGCCATAAACATTTCCATCACATCTCAAATTGTGCACTACGTTTAATAGCATTCTGTGATAGAAATGATGGAAACTACATTTTTAAACACCATTACATAAATCCACAAGTAAATTCCTACCGTCAGTTAAAACCTGCAAGTTTGTAAACAAATAAACAAATCCATCATTAAAATGTTTTTGACTTTAAACCTAGAATGCTTTATCCATTTTTAGAGGCTAAGGCAAATTTCAACTTTTAAAACTGGAAGGTAGTATTAAAACTATTACTGTATAATGAACTTTGACTGAGCTCATTTTAAAATTTTCTGAATTTGATGTTTTACACCAAATGCTATTATCAGTTTAGTATTAAATTGAGCATCACAAAAGACAAGTTATCCAGGTCCACACAACTCCAGTCCATTAAGTGAAAAATAAAAAGCAAAATGAACAGCTGTGCGATTTAAAGAAACCAATCTATCATTAAAACTTCAACTGTTGCTTCTAGCTAAAATATGAGTCCTCCGATACCGCTTTCTTCAGAGAAAAAGTAGTCTTGTTTGAATCAGGAGAGAAATGTACCCCAATTAAGCATTGGTTATAAGCAAAAAGACTCCAAAACAGTTACATTTGTCATAGGATTTTGATGTGAGAGGACAACAGGGGATGGACAGTGATCTGTACTTTTCACTTTACAAGATCATTGATGGACTGGAGTCGAGTGGATTACCTGTGAATTATTGTAATGTTTTTATCACATGTTTGGACTCTCATTCTGATGGTACCCATTCACTGAACAGGGCCCAATGGTGAAACTAATATCTTTTCTGACAAAGAAACAAACTCATCTACACCTGGGATGATCTGACGATGAGTACTTTTCATTTTTTGGCTAAACTATTTATTTAAACACTGGTATGAGGTAAAATGCATTGCATAATTGAAAGTACTGAGATGTTTAGTGCAGTAGGCTAACACAACTATTCCTTTGTATTTGATTAAAAAACTGAAATTATATTTAAATCAAATTCTATATTTATTACAATATTTAGCAATATCTGCTATGGAGTACCACAGCTCTCTTCTGTATTCTTCCCATCTTCTACCTGACATCCACTGTATCCACCTTTTTCTTAACACGGAAGTCTCGCCCGACTGGAACAATGCTTTACATTTCCAGTGTTTCTAGTCAAAGTAACGAATTTCCGAGCCGATAATGTAACGTTAAACACATGAAAATGTTTTTTTTTATAATGTTTCATCACGTTACAGTGTCGCAGTGGCCGTCTTCCTGCTGTAATTCACCTGTCATAGTTTAATAAGTAGGAAGATAACATGAAGCGACGCGAGCTTAGCTACATTAAAAACAGATGAGGGCACATATAAACAGCTATGCAGCCAGGAACAGCACAACGGTTAACTCCGCCAGATTTTATCTTTAGTTATATTGAAAACGTTTTAGTTTAATCACTTCTGTCGATTTTTTTTTTACCCCGAACAAATCTACTCCACAAGCACCTAAAAGATTTCCCAGGCAGCCTCAGGTATGTGCAGCATTAGGTAAAGCAGATGCACCATCATGTTACAAACAGCAGAGGGCGATATTGCATCATATTTATTGAGGCCAAATCAAAACTTCAAGTGCAGAGCGAAATAGTTATTGAAAGAAAAATCCCCCTTCTATTTTAATTACTTGGCTGAATGCATTTATGTAAATATTACCTTTTAATCTTATTACTTGTATTGTATACAGTACATATTCATGATTTGTTGGTAGTAAGTAGTCTTGGTAGTAAGTTGGTGCTGTTATAAATGTGTTAGCATTATTCTGCCAGCCATTTACCAGCAGATGGCAAAGTTTAGTGTGTTACAATAAACAGAAGTAAGTTGGAGGGTAAAGGAAGGTCAACAACAGCAGCTCCTCATTACTGATAACAACACTGTCTCACATGTTTGCACTTGTGAATTTGAAGCTCATATTTAATCTAAAGTGAAGCCAAAATCAGATTATTTTATTGTCTCGTGGTTTTGAGCATAAGGCATGTCATTATTTATTAATGTGGTTCTGATTTATGACTCTCATGTGTTCCTCCTGGAGCCACACACACTCACAAATGGGTGATGGTGTCCTGTGGCTGTGACAGGTGGATGAAGGCTTTAGAGTTGTCTTGCTGTCTCCCACATGGTGTGTTTTTGAGATTAAGATAAGACTGATATTCACAGATACAAAATTAGAGTTGTCAAAATATTGCTCTTTTTTCAAAAACCAAAAACTTTACAAAGAAATAATAATAGAAACTAAGATGTTGAAATAAGTGTTAGCAACATCAGCAATAGTTTCTTGGGCTCTTTTGGTCCTGTGGACAAAACTTTGGCTTCAGTGGAAATTATGTCAGAATTGAGGGACAGTTGTCATTTTCGTAAACCTTAATATAAATCATTTTTCACACAATAATTAATAATAATAACAACTTTTTAAGCTTGCTGTATGCAGAGACATTCAGTCAAAAAGTACAAAGACAGTTGTTTGCAGCTGTAACATTTCATCTTTCATTTCCCCTCACCTTCACTTTTATTCCTCAGGAATGTCTCACACAAAACTGGAGCAAATAGGTTTGCACGAGTTTAATGCATAGCCGTAAACCGTTAAGTCTCCCTTTAGACCACCTGACAGTTTGAAGAGAGATAGAGCGAGAGAGAGACACCATAATTAACTGCTTTCACGACTGGAGCCATTAGCAGCGCAGCGCTGCATTAAAATTGCATCGTAATGGCTGGAGGCTGACAGGCTGCTTGAACAGTGGATACATCTGAGTTCTGCTGGGGGTAGAGTGCTGATGGGACATCACAAGCTCAAGTTTTTGAACTAAAGCCAAGGAGACAGCCTACTCTCCTTAAGACGTTTTAAGTATTTAGGTTACATTCACAAAAGCAAATGAGACTGTATGAGTGCTGTCATAGAATCCTCTGTCAAAGAACAAATGCTATATACTTATGTGATGCTGTAGTACTACTGAATATTTACATGTTTATTTCATTTATTTTGAAAAAAGTAAAGATGTACACTTCAAAATGCACACAATATATATAAATATTAATAAATAATAACAAAATTTATGGAAGCTCTCAGAATGCTTAAATATTTGATATTTATAAATCCATTTTGCAATGGATTTACAATATATTGTTTCTATTGATACAACCAGTAACTTTATGAATAGTTTTATATCTCTCCATCGTGTTTATTTTGATTAATGTCATTGGCAATGCTTCATGGAATTGTTTCTTCCCCTCACTATAAAGCCGCTGAAGGATTAGTTCACGTCCAGAATAAAAATTTCCTGTTCATTTACTCACCTCTATGCCATCCAAGGTGTTCATGTCTTTCTTTCTGTAATTCGAAAAACAATTAAGATTTTTGAGGAAAACATTCCAGTATTTTTCTCTATATAGTGGACTTTAATGGGACCTAATGGGATGAAGGTCCAAATTGCAGTTTCTGTGCAGCTGCAAAGGGCTACACTGTCACTGTAGTAAAATGATTGGTCATTTTCTAAAAAAGTTATGTTAAAATGTATATAATTTTAACCACAAATGCTCATCTTGTGCTAGCTCTGCAATGCGTGGGTGCAACTTCATTTGTGGTTAAAAAGTATACGAATTATGACAGATTGTTTTACTAGATAAGACCCTTTTTCCTCAGCTGGGATAGTGTAGAGCCCTTTGAAACTGCATTTTGGACCTTCAACCCATTTGGTCTCAATGAAGTTCACTATATGGAGAAAAATCCTGGAATGTTTTCCTCAAAAACCTTAATTTCTTTTTTAACTGAAGACAGAGATACATGGGGGTGAGTAAATTATCAAGAATTTTTTATTCTGTAAGCGAACTAATCCTTTAACAGTCTTGTACTGTTGTCTTTTTGTCAATTTTTTTATTTTTATTTTGTGATTCTCCTCATAACTGGTTGGCTTGGTTCATAGCTTATAACAAATATATTTTTTTTAAATCCCTAGTGAAAAATTAATGGGGAAAATACTTGTGCCACAGAAAAAGTGTACATGCAGTAATTAACTAAATTCAGATGCCATTACAAAAGTGCAAGACAAAATTTGAAGACTTGCCAAAACACAGAGAGAATGGGGTTAAACAATTTCCTACTGAAAAAAACAAAAACAAAAAACAGCTAAAACCAGCTACTTCCAACTTAAACCAGCAAGAACAAGCCAACCAGCTTAGGCTGGTTTTAGCTGTTTTTTTTTTTTTTTTTTGTTTTGTTTTTTCAGCTGGTTTTAGCTGGTTATTCCAGCTGGTCTTCCAGCCTGACAAGCTAAGACCAGCCTGGCCAGCTAAGAAAGTGTCCAAAACCCCTCTAAAACCAGCCTGCTGACCAGCTATGACCAGGCTGGATGACCAGCTAAAACCAACCAACCAGCTTAGGCTTGTTTTAGCTGTTTTTTCAGCAGGTAAGGGTAAACATTGGCAGTGTTTTTGAGGAATTTGATGGAATGTTTGGGTTTCAGTATGATGAACTTGTGGAGTTTCTAATCAACAGGTAAGCTAAACCTTTTTTGAAATTAACATGGATTTACGTGTTGAGACATGCCTTCACTTTAATATACCTGTAAGAGCTGTGTTTGTGACGCTGGAGTCGTGACGAGAATTGCCTTATTTTTGTGTAGTTTCGCTAGGCGACACTAGTTGCGCAGAAACGTTAACTTACGACAATTCACGTTATTTTAGGGTTAAAATTAATTTGCCTTGCAATTACAATTGCTACGAAACAAGCCTCTGGTTAATTTGTGGCCAAGAAAACACCTCACTACAGCGTCACCTGGAACGTTGCTCAGTCAGTCAAATTAAAGGACTGAAACGAATTTTGATGTTGTTTTTATTATTATTATTATTATTATTATTATTATTATTAATGTTGTTAAAATCAGTCTCTATCACTGATCCAACATTCTCCTGAATGGAGAGAAGAAAACTGAATAAGCTTCTTTTAGGTCGAATACATCATAATGAATGAGGGGATGAAAAGTGGCTCATAGATGGAATGGGTGAATGAAAGCAACATTACCGATGAAGACCACGGGGTGGCAACACACACACAACACTGCAGTTAATCACATGTTCACAGGAGCTTTGAAGTTGCCCGTGGATGTCATGTACCAACATTGTGATGGGTGCACACATAGCCATAAAAGTGCAGACCCCGACACACGAAAGCCCCGACGCGAGAACCGAGGAAAGTTGTCCGGGGCGCGCAACTTATCCAGACCTCACGAAGAGATGACATCCCACCGGAGAGACGCGCGCCACCTGAACTGCACGGTTTATTTTGTTGATTGAGAAAAGTTTGATGAAGATATACAATGTTTATGAATGGGAGTTCTCTGAACAGCTCTGCACTGGACCCTAGCGAGCAAGCACTACACCGGCCGCCCTGGGTCACTACTACTCTCGGGTGTTTCCTCATATTCACTATAGTGGTGGATATTTTAGGAAACCTGCTGGTGATTTTCTCCGTCTACAGAAACAAGAAACTTCGGAACGCAGGTGAGCTGTGCGCGCACATGTTTGACACGTGTGTTATTTCACAGTAACTGCTGAAATGTTGCATTTTAAGCGTGAAGACAGAAGAGGATACAACAAACAACAACACTGACAGTCAGGAATCAGAAAGGAGAGCACGCAAGCATCTCTGATATACACGCACGTTTCACGTTTCCCCGAAATCGCATCGCAGGTTTTGTTTTGAAATGTGTACACCAGTGTTTCCTCTAACGCTAATATACTACAGTATTGTTTTAAACTAAAATGCGTGCGTGTTTACGCACGACTGTTTGAAAAGGTACCATTACAATGAATGTGAATAGCAGCGCTCACAACTAGAAAATAAAAGCTTGTTTAACAAATTAAACATTATGATTTAGTTGATTCTACAGTGTACATTTCAGTGTTCATGTTACATAATAACAATATACAAATAGTACCAATTAACGACATGTGCTTAACATCCTAATTATTGAATAACTTGTAAACACACCTTGTTAATAATACTATGACTTCAAAGTGTAATATGGGCAATTGGCATAATGTTTTTTTGTAATATGAGCAGTAGATATCATGTTTTGTTGACATTACTCCTTATTTTATTAGTAAAATAATTCATAATATCATATGTGACCCTGGACCACAAAACCAGTCATATAGAGATGTAGGCGATACATCATCTGAAAGCTGAATAAATATATAAAGCGTTGTTATGATGTGACAATATTTGGCTGAGATACAACTATTTGAAAATCTTAGGGTGCAAAAAAATTTAAATACTGAGGAAATCGCTTGTAAAGTTGTCCAAATGAAGTTCTTAGCAATTCATATTAGTAATCAAAAATTAGGTTTTGATATATTTACAGTAGGAAATTTACAAAATATCTTTATGGAACATGATCTTTACTTAATATCCTGATTTTTGGCATTAAAGAAAAATCTATAATTTTGACCCATATATATACATATACATACATATAACAAAAGACGTGTATACTAATGCAAAACAATAAGATATGATTTCAGTAATAACCCTTCTACACATTTTGCCCAATCTACATCACATTTGAATGCCTTTCAAATCTAATTTGACCAAGGTTATTATGTGGGTGATTTTAGCAACAATTCTTTATGCTTTGTCAAAACTTCTACAGCATTTATTTTTGGTAAGCTTCCAAAGTTGTAGGTGGTATGGCACAGTAGTAAAAAAATTGTAAAACTTGAGCTAGTCAGTAAAATGTTGCAGGTTTGAATCCCACAAGTCACAATACAAGGGTCATCATCATTGAACCCTTCAGCGAGAGACCCCAAACTGGTTGCTCCAGTCTAGTGATTCTCCCTGTGTACATGCTTGTCCACATAAAACAGTACAGAGATTTTCATTTTGTTACTTTGTTTTTTGATGATTTTTACCATTCAGTAACTGAATCACAGATTTTGTCCACTGATTTGTTGCTATTGTTTAAATTTGGCAAATTCCATTGTAATAGACATTAGAGAAAAAAATTTTTTTTTTTTTTTTCAGTAGCTATAAATATTTTTATGTGTCCCTGGCAAACAAAACAGTTCTGAACGGGTTAAAGGAATTATTTTGGGGACTCCATATCTGTGTACCTGTCAGCATCTGTGCTTTGGGTCTTCCCTCTCTTTTGCTCTGTCATCTTGTCAGATTGTCTAGGCACATTGAACTCTGCATTAAACTCTTATCCGAACCCAGAGAGCCTGGTTTGCTTCTATTAGAGAAAATGAACATGTTCGCTGGATTTGATTGACGTGCTGTGCCGGATATATGGCAGTTTATTTTGGCATTCATCTGTCCACATCAGTAAGATGTGCCATGGGATTGTATTTCTTATCCTGTCAATCACAGAGTGGGAGAATAACACACGAACAGGAAACCTGTCCAAAATCTGAATATTAGCAGATAAGTACTGGAAAACGTGACTCATATAGACGCGTTAGAAAAACAGCGGACTCAATTTAATTAAGCTTTGACCCACATTGTGGATATTGACATTTTTCCAAGGCGCTCATTAAATGTGTGTTGGGAGCGCGGACATTTGGGACGTAGAGAAGTTTATGGAAAGAGCGCGACGAATATCTGCGCGCTCATGTTTGTCGTGCTCGCGTGCAGGTGGAGGCTGTTTCTGTTCCATTGTCAAGTTCACCCGCTCCCCGCTGTCTCCCGTGCACCCTTGCGCTAACAGTTTATTGCAGAGTTTGCCGCGTGTGCGTCTCTGGTTCGCCAGGGGAAAAACGTGATTCATGTCATTCATTTGATATTACAATTTTAATCCCTATTTAGTTTTAATCCATAACAATCAAACGAATCAAATATACACGTGCTTACGCAATGCTGTGCATGTACAGATATGACACCGATATGTACCCATGTAGACATAGTTTCACAGCAAATGCACACATTTGTTATTGCATTTTTACTTATGGTATAATGTGTTGCTAATCTGGAAGTTACTGTAAAAGTCATACAGTGGTGCCCAAAATTATTGTAACACTAGTCCAGCTAAATTTGGTTTTAAGTAACATTTATTTTGCTATTAATTTTAATATCCCTTGGAGATTATTTGTTTGCACAAAGAGTCTGACAACAGCCAGTGCTCCACACAGAGATATGATCTGATCTCATCATCATCCAGTCTGTTTGTGTCATGTGACATGAAGACACAAAGACAGACTAAATCCAGAAAACCTGTGGCAACGTCTCCAAGATGCTTCAAGAGACCTAGCAAAGCTACCTGAAAACTGTGCAAGTGCACCTATAGAGCAAATGTTTATTTAATTTAATTATTGGAATTGAATTGCCTAAAACTTTTATCAGCTTTGCGGGCAGGTCTCTTGAAGCATCTTAGAGACGTTGCCACAGTTCTTCTAGATTTAGTCTGTCTTAGTTTGTTCTGTTTCTTCATGTCCTTCCAGGCGGACTGAATGATGATGAGATCAGATCTCAGTGTGGAGCACTGGCTCCTTGGTTCCTTGTGCAAACAAAAATCTCACTGGATTATTACAATTAATGGTAAAATGAATGTTTGGAAATGTAAACTGATATTTCCTACTGACACACTATAGCAAAAGATTTTTTTAGCTGGTGAAAATACTAGTGTTCTAATAATTTTGTCCACCACTGTATTTATCAGTAACTGTAAATAATTTACTGTTTGAGAAGCCTTCCAAACTTACAGTTTTACAAGAATCCAGTGATAAACCTGGATTAGTACTTATAACCTAAGTATTCTAAAAGGTCAATAAATCAAATGCAAACTGATATGCTAATTTCTTGGTATTGAAAAGCAATATCATGTATCTGAATGTTAACCTTTTATATCAGGTAGACTCCTAAGAAAGAGTTTTATTCACTCCTATTGTTGGAAACGATAAGAAGCCCCTGAGACAGACCAGTGGAAGACCAGGTAGTTGCTCAGTCAGAGAAAAGAGAGTGTCAGATTGCAGACTTTTCATTAGGGAAAATGTAAGAACAGGTTAGAAAGACCATGAGAAGATTAAAGAAACATCCTGACAAAACTTTAGTCTGACACATTTGCGTTTGGTTATTGTTGAATGGATGCAGGAAAATGTCTGTAATCCATATTAGCCATTTATAATCCATATTAGTCATTTATGATCAACAGTTATTTAATTAGTAAGGCCAATTCATCAAAAAATAATTACAACTGAAGTGATTATTAAAACAAAATAAGAATAATTTAAATTATGCATATGCAGTGGGCTTATTTGGAACACATGTATCTTGTATACACCCTCTCTGACAGTTTACAGTTAATAAAACAATTTAATTTAGTCATCTTATGACACATGAGAGTTTAGAAAAGAGATTGATTTCATTTTAATACCCACTTTATCTATTGTTTGTTTGTTTGTTTGACATATCCCCTACATGCTTACAGCAAATCTTAGGTTGAGTGTTTACTTGAGTGCTTTGTAAATTGGAGAAATAATGTAATTTATAATGTTAATGCAATTTGACTTGTATGGCTTAATGTAACGTAAATGATGCCTCTTACTGAAATATGTAGTAGAAAGCCCATGAAAGATTTACATTATTTAAAAATTCACATTGTTTTATACATATTTTGGACTATTGGTGGCGCCATTATTTTGCTGATATGAAATTGTTGTACGATGACCTACTGGCACTACCTGTTTCTATTTTTACCTTAACGCAACGCGGAAAATAAAATACTGATACGTTGACCATAGCTACTGAAAGAGCTTAGGTGGTGATGGATGTAAACGTAGGCTTAAAAACGAATGCAATACCATTGTTTTTTTTTTTCCCACAAGTTGTCTAAACACCCCCAGATATTGAGTAAAATCTGCGATGAGAAATTCTTTCAGTGGCTGCGATGTCATGACTAGCATTGGCATGTTTACATCTTGCCAGGGTGGCATCTAGTGATTCTTGTTTTTGCTGTTTGTAAGCTCTTTCAGTAGTAAAGTGGTGAGAACAAGGACACAGGATCTTTCCATTCTTTTCATTGCTACTCTTGTTGCCCTTCGACTGCACAATGTGGCATCTCATTGATATTTTTTTATAGAGTTGTGTATTCCGAATTGTGTTGTGGTAAAACTAGCAACAGGTAGCACCAGTAGCTCACCGAGTGCAACCATTTGATGTCATCCATGGGCACCCCCCACATAGTCCCCCCATATTTATAAAGCGATGTAGTAAGAGACATCATTTCAGTAAGAGACAATATTTGGATTTAAGTCTTAAAGTAAGGACACTTAATGGCTCCCCACTTCATTTCATTTTTTTACTGGTTAAGCTGACAGCACAGCACATTTAAAAATTGCTCCTCCCTCATCAGTAACTGTTTTTATTTATTGTGGATTGGCTCACTTAAAGATGCTCCTTGTGTGTTGGAGTCACACCTGGTTTTTGTCCAGCAGCCTAGAGGCAAATGAAACGGAACAAAACAGAGACAAAATTTTACAGTGGACCCTCTCCTGGCCACTATGCACCTGCTGAGCTGGCTTGACATCTGAAGAAATGCTCACACACACACACACACACACACACACACACACACACACACACACACAAGATGAACAATTACCACAGAGACAGCCGAGGCTTCCAATCACAAAGTCCCTCCTTGAAATTCAGAATGATCGAAGCATTTGCCACAACTGCTGGACATATGGCTGTCCTCTAGTGCCAGATGAATGAGTGACAGTGTGAGCTGGGGGAGGAGTGCTGTGCCGCTGCCTGTGTGATTGCAGTGCTCACCCATAATCTGGGACGTCTCTCTCTCGAGTCATTGTACGTGTAGTGGGCGACCAGAGCCTTGTTTTTAGGTCAGAAGAGGATGTGTGTATGGTGTGTGTACTTGCGGAGAGCTCTTACTGTATGCAACCCACAGGCTTTAGCACACAGCTCAGGTTTCCACTAGAGTGGTATTTGTACAATTGGTGCTGCTGTTTGCCAGCACTTTTACCGCTGTTGAGTGAAGAGAGTTGGGTGGAGTGAAGACAGTGTAGTAGTAGTTAGACGAAGATGCTTTTGAACCTTTTTTACAGCCATAAGTGTCAGTGTTTTTAATGCAATGAAAGCAAAGAAATCTTATTTTTTGTCAAGTCATTTGTTACAGGCCTATACTGTATACAGTATGGGGTAAGGAGTCAGTAAGTTTTTTTTTTTTTTTTAAGTTTTTGAAAAACGTTTCTTATCTAATTATTACCGTATATGCATTTTCCCGTTAAACGATAACAAGAGTTCAATATATGTTCAATATAATGTTTATGTGGCAAAGGCAGAACAAAAGAGCGCTAGTCAAAGCGCGCCACTCGGACCGCTTATCAGCTCAGATCAAAGTTCAAACGGCGGCACAGTGCGAACTAACTTACTAGAACAGATGCTTTCACTCTCTGATGAGTCTCGATCACTAAATGGCGCTAGAAGTGCTTGGATTCAGTGAAGAACACAAATGACTATAAAACAAATGGTTTATAGCAAGATGAAACAGCGCTGACAAATAAGAGAAACACTGTGCTCAACGATACAGACAGAAGGCTTTTTAATCAACAATTGTCATCATTTACCATAGATTTACTGTAGTAACACTAACTGCACAGTGGTGTTGTGTCAGAATTGTGGGTATATTTTTGTAGAATTTTATTATGTTATTAATGTAGACATGTATTATATGTATTGAAGGAGGAGTAATGGAATATAATTGGAGCATTTTTTTGTGATTAAGCTATAGCGTTTATGCATTTATACTAAATGTATTTAGATTACTGTTCTTCATACTAATGCCTTGGAACTATATTACATATTTACTGTGGTATTGAGGTGTTATATTTGTGGTTTTAACTATTATTATCATGATACTGTGTAAGAGCAATGGTTAATAAAAGAAAATAATAGAATAATTAAATTTCACCATATAAAAATGAGATTGCTCATTTTTATTAGATTTTTACAGATATTACTGATTTTCATAATGAACATAAATCTACATCTGCATTCTAATTCAAGCTACTACCAAATGCTACTACTTTATTTTTCATGATTCTCACTGACATCAAAACTATGAATGAACACACATGGAATTATGTAGTGAACAAAAGTGTGAAATAACTGAAAACATGTTTTATATTTTAGATTCTTCAAGCTAGCCACCCTTTGATTTGATTAGTGCTTTGCACACTCTCGATGAGCTTCCTGAGGTAGTCACCTGAAATGGTTTTCCACCAGTCTTGAAGGAGTTCCCAGAGATGCTGAGCACTTGTTTGCCCCTTTGCCTTCACTCAGCGGTCCATCTCATCCCAAACCATCTCGATTGGGTTTAGGTCAGGTGTGTGTGGAGGCCAGGTCATCTGGCGCAGCACTCCATCACTCTCCTTCTTGGTCAACTAGCCCTTACACGGCCTGTGTTTGGGGTCGTTGTCCTGTTGAAAAATAAATTATGGTCAAACTAAATGCAACCGGATGGGATGGCATGTGGCTGCAGGATGCTGTGGTAGCCATGCTGGTTCAGTGTGCCTTCAATTTTAAATAAGTAACCAACAGTATCACCAGCAAAGCACCCCCACACCATCACACCTCCTCCTCCATGCTTCATTCTTCCTCTGAACAGTTGATGTAGAGATGTGTCTGCTACTAGAACTCTGTGTGGCATTAATCTAGGCTCCAAACTGAGCTGCTGTTAACTTGCGATTTCTGAGGCTGGTGACTCGGAGGAACTTATCCTCAGCAGCAGAGGTGACTCTTGGTCTTCTTTTCCTGGGGCGGTCCTCATGTGAGCCAGTTTTGTCATAGCGCTTGATGGTTTCTGCAATTGCACTCGGGGACACATTCAAAGTATTTGCAATTTTCTGGACTGACTGACCTTCAGTTCTTAAAGTAATGATGGACTGTCGTTTCTCTTTACTTAGCTGATTGGTTCTTGCCATAAAATGAATTCTAACAGTTGTCAAATAGGGGTGTCAGCTGTGTACCAACCTGACTGAAGGCAAGAAATTCCACAAATGAACCCTGACAAGGCACACCTGTGAAGTGAAAGTCATTTCAGGTGACTACATCATAAAGCTCATTGAGAGAGGGCCAAGGGTTTGTATTTGATAACTGAATTGTATTTAGGGATATGCCGGTATCAAATTTTCATGTTGCGATAAATTGATAATGTTTTTATCACGGTATACGGTATTATCACGGTATTGAAATTTAGTTGCAAAAACGTGATGTCATAATACAGTAAAAAAAATTCTGAACATTAAAACACAATAAAGCAATACACAAAAAATTTATAAAGTTCAAAATTTTACACAGATTAAAGTGCAAAAGAATTAAAAGACCAATAGGTATCGCTTTACAGTAAGATCTTATTAGTTAATTATTATTAGTTAACATGATCAGTAAACAAAAGCTACATTTGATACAGAAGTTATTAATCTTTGTTAAAAATACAACTTTTAGTTCATGTTAGCTCGGTTTATTTAAAAAAAAAAAAAAAACTTTGATTTTAATTTTAATTTGATTATTATTATATTGGAATTATCTAAGATTAATGCATGTTTAGAATAATTTTTCATTGGGAGTTTATGTTAACTAATTAATTAATTAAGTAAGTAATGTTAACTAATGAAGCCCTAAAGTAAAGTGTGACCGAACAATAAAGAATCACTTAGAATACACTTTCAAACAATATCTAGGGCATGTTGTAGTCCAGATTAAAATGTAAAAAGTGTTAAAATAAATAGCCTATGGAGTCTGAATATTTAAGTATTTGGTGTTGTGATAAACACCACTGCAAATACAAAAATCTAAATGGCTAAATAAATAATTTAAATGCGTTTTAGAAAGTAGCGCAGCTGCTTTGTTTCTGGGTTAACGTTGCATTTGCGGTTTAGCGCCATCTGCTGTCAGAGAGTGAATGACACTTTCACTTTAATCCGGAGCGTCCCTTAGGCGTTCTGCCATGTGCTTCTGTTTACATCACGCATCTTCGACGCAGTTTACAAGTGTGTTGTGCATTTAACCAGTTAATGGGAAAAGTATGCTTAAAATGCTTTCAAAATTCGGAATAACTTTTAATAAACAATTATTTTCGGTATTTTGAAATGCCCACAATAACAATACCGTGCATATTCATTATCGTGATATATCGCATTACCGAATACCGGCACATGTCTAATTGTATTGTAAATTCACTGGTGCACTGTATTAGCTTCATTTCTGCTTGAGTTGTTGACAATGTTCTCCCTCTGGTATTCACCTTTAAGCCTTTTATAATTTGTTTGTCACAGTTTACTCTCTGTTTGTATTGGATGACTCTCGTTTTCCTGTCCATTTGCTGGTTTGTGGCTTGGGTTTATTCACAACACATTGTTTCATTCACATTGCTGTTGCTATTCATTACTGTGGTTGTTTATTATTGTAACATTGTGGTGCGTGGGTGGGAGTAGATAAAGGCTATGTGCTGTAAGTGAATTGTGGGAAGTATTTGCTGTCTCTAATAAGTTTAGCCAAGGAATTAGTGCAGATGATCCAAAGATGTTCCAAAGTCTGAAAGGAATTCATTATTTGCCCAAACCCTCAGACATAGTGTTTATAGATCTCTGTGGATTGAAATGGATTTGTGGTTGTGGGTCACCACTGGTCGTGTGCTGCTGAGTTTAAGGGAAAGAAATAAAGATCACAACAGCAGCCTACTTCCATTTCATTGCGACTTTAAGCCCTGTCCAGTGGAGAGAGGTGTGGGACTGGCTTCAAAAAAGACCGTCTGAGGGATTCGAGATTTGAGAGAGGTTTTTATACTCAACATGGAAGGAAGCACACAGGGGATTCTTGCTTGGTTAGTGTATGTGTTTTTACTGAACCGTGAATACGAAGGAAATGGTGACCAAAAGTTTTTGGACCATGCTTGAAAGGGGTTTCTGTGCGTAGAAAACAGAATAGCAAAGTGCAGTTTGGAAACTGATAGACTTGCATTGTTTTGCTTTTATGAGTAAATTGTGTTAAAAAAACACAAAAAGGTGTGTTTTGTTGTCTTAAGTAGAGCTTTGATAACGGGTGTTAGGGAATCCACAAAATTAACATTTGATGATTGAAATTACTGTTTCATATTGGGTTTTTTTTAAAGTTGGAAATGTATTATTATTATTATTATTATTATTATTATTATTTATTGCCATTTATTACGAGTTGCTATACAAACTAATTTGAGATGCATTTAATAATACTTTAATAGTCAACACAAAGTAATTTTTTTATCTTAATATAAATAATATGCTTTTGAAAAGTGTTTTAAAAACCTTGATAACTGCCATTTTAAATGGTCTAAATTGTCTAAAACCCTAGTATGTCTAATTATTTTGAAAGTTACTATCTTCAGTCTGGTAGTAGTTGTAAAAATCCACATTTAATATCATGGTTGAGATATTTAGGAATCGGAATGTGTTTCCATTAGGCAATAAGCTGAACAAGGTAACTGTCCCATCTTGACTCCTTAAGCTTTTACAGGCATATAGTGTGTTTCAAGGGAGAGTTAAAGTAAGAGTGCACTCTACTGTAAGAAACATCCTCTCGTTTCATGCCCCCTTGAGTCTGATCCCTCTGCACATTTTAGGTAAAAACTTTTCAGTTCTTTCCTCATGTGTGCCCCACTAACCACATCGTAACCTTAAGCGTTTAAGAGAAAACTCAAAAGTGATTTTAGTTCAGCTGAATTTTTCATCCACTTCTAAGGATAGACACACTGACTGTTCTGTGTGAAGATAGATAAATCTTAAATCAAAAAAATTGTTTTGTATTGGCAGTGAGTGTTCTGTGCGCCATTTATGCACCCCGGGCGTTTCGCATTTTAACCGCCTGCTGCACCTTGCGTTTTTGCAGGAGCGCTCTGAGTGGAAGTTGGAAAAAAATAGTAAAAAAGCACGTTTTTTTTTTTTTTCCATTGTCCAATTGAATGAATGGAGAGGCTTAGAAAGTCTGGAGACTGCAATGAAGGAGGAGAAACTTTTGGTGTCTGTCGAGGGTTACCCGGAGCTGCATTTTTTTTTAAGGTTTTAGCTAATATGACAGTTTACTTAACAGCAAAAACCAAAGATTTTAGAGCACTCGCGCTGTAATCCTTTGATTAGACTGACAGGGCTGCTGTTTTGATGGTTTCCTAGCAACATTAACAAAACACTGCTCACTGCTCTTTTTTTAAAAGTCACCAAAAAAGGCAGTGTGGTGCGCCTTTTCAGACCTAAAGAGTGCGTTCGGTGTGATTGGGGCCTAAGAGTCCAAACAGCTGAGAAAAAACCCACCACCAAACCCTTTAAACTCTCGTTTTTCTTCAGAACACAAATTAATATATTTTTGATGAAATCTGAGAGCTTTTTGACCCCCAGACAGCAAGGGTCCTACCACAATCAAGGCTCAGAAAAGTACCAAGAACATCGACAAAACAGTCCATGTGACAACAGTGGTTTAACCATAATTTTGTCACATAGACCATTTTACCAGTGTCCTTGCTA